>VZTY01010005.1:19120-32917 GCA_013400935.1 Turnix velox
AAGAAGGTTGTGGACTTGTTGCAGAGGGTCCACATGAGGGCTGTGAGGATAATCCAAGGGCTGGAGCACCTCTGCTATGAAGACAGGCTGTAAGAGTTTGGGCTGTTCAGCCTGGAGAAGATAAGGCTCCAGGGAGACTTCATAGTGGCATCCTTATACCTTAAGGGACTACAGGAATGCTGGGGAGGAGCTGTTTGTGAGAGCATGGAGTGATAGGACAAGGGGCAGTGGTTTTAAACTAGAGTAGGAAAGGTTTATATGGCACATCAGAAAGAAATTCTTTACAGTGAGGGTGGTCAGGTACTGGAAGAAGTTGCCCTGAGAAGTGGTGGATGCTCCATCCCTGGAAACATTCAAGGCTAGGCTTGATGAGGCTCTAAGCAACCTGATCTCGTGCAAGATGTCCCTGCTAACTGCAAGGGGGTTGGATTGGATGTCCTTTGGAGGTCCCTTTGAGCATTATGATCCTGAAGTAGCTCTCCTGAGACACTGGGACTGTTGTAGCCTACAGCACCCCGTAAACACCACTCTAAATGCCTGTGGCTGCCAAATTGATGTCCATGCACTTCCTAGTGTGAAGCAGCCTGCACCAGAGCGTAATGAATTCCTGTAAAATGCATCTTAGTAACATTTTGTGTGTGGGGAGAACAAGAGAAGCATCAAAAATCATACCCAACCAGCAGCAAACCAGGCATCTCTCTACAGCATCCACCTCAGGCCAGGCAAAGCTCCTAAATCTAAAAGTCTAAGCTAAACTCACAGCCAAGAAGTGTGTAGCAATTTCCTTAGCTGCTTCACAAAAAAAATCCAAGGCAAAATTGCAAACAGTGTTCAGGTCAGAGCCAGGAGAAACAGCCTCCAGCCGTGCTATTTCCCAGCTTTATAGCCAGTGCAGTTAATTACTTGCAATTTCAGACAGCCACCTGCAGTGCCTTAGCAATATTTCTTCACTTGCAAAATGTGTTGGCTCGCTGGAATTTTGGATTGTTTTGAAGCTGGACAGGACATTGACCTTTTGCCAAAAATTAGTGTTGCTTGAGAGAAGAAGAAATGCCTCCAGAAAAAAAAACCATAAAGTTTTTTTGCGTGCAGATTTGTCTTCATTTTAGAAAAAGGATGCTGTTGCCAAAGCCAAGGAAGCAAAGGGTTGGTTCCCCATCACATTCAGAGTCCTCTTATGTATATCCAAAGTGTCTCTTCAGTATGTGTGATTTGAAATTGCCATCAAAATCCTGGAGCTGTGTGCATGCAGCTGCATGCAGTGAATCCGTGATTGCTGTCTTGCTTTTACTGAAACAAATGTGCTGTCTGAAAGCTTTATCTCCCTCCTGCTTAAATCATAGAGTCATAGAATGGTTTGGGCTGGAAGGGACCTTAAAGATCATCTAGTTCCAACCCAAATCTGGGTGTAATGGTAATGCTGGTGTAAGTACACACTGACATTGTCCAGAAAAGTTGCTAAAATGGAATATTTTGGAGTTTTCCACTCCAAATTCACATGCAGCTTCCCCCAGGCCAGCTGATTAACTTGAGTAGACCTTAGGCCAGACATTTCTCTTACGGGGTCATGGCTCAATGGTTTCCAATCCTCGCTCCAACAAAGCCTGTCTGAGATGGTGTTTTATGGGTCAAGTGAGTGTGAACTCTCCTTTAGATGCCACGTGTCTGTAGCATCCATCACATGAATATTTCTTGACTTTGCCAGTGAAGTCTGAGGAGAAAGTACATATCTGGTGGGATACACTGGAACAGGCTGCCCAGAGAGGTTGTGGATGCCCCCTCAATCCCTGGAGGTGTTTAAGGCCAGGCTAGACAAGGCACTGAGCAACCTGATCTAGAGGGAGGTGTCTCTGCTTATGGAAGGGGGGTTGGAACTGGATGATATTTAAGGTCCCTTCCAAACCAAACTATTCTATGAATCTATACCTGGTGATTGGGGTTCACCTGAGAAGGTGTAGGAAGTCTCCCCTCAATTCCATGATGAAAACACACTTTGATTTCTCCTGTCAGATCAGAAATCCTGGGATCAAAAAAGGGCATAAAGCAAGTGGCAGACAGATCCAGACAATATATTGCTCTTTCTTATACTCTGTATGAGGGCTGCATGCCCAAACTGCATTGTATCACCTCTGCAATTCATAACCTCTTCTGTAGGCAAACACCCTCTTTGAGTCACTATAATATAATCAGACATTGAAAATATTTCTTAAAAAAAAAAAAAAAATGTAAAAAAGCAAACCACCAAAAAAAGAAAGAGAAGGGAAAAGGATCCAAAAGAAAAGGGAAAAGGGTCCAAAAGCAAACAACAAAAAAGAAGAAAGCAAGGGTCCAAACTCCTCCCATTAAGAACTTGGTCATCTCTGAGCAGAATAATATGAGCTTTGGACAAAGAAATAACCAGGACTGATACAAGAGGGCTGCAACACTGTGGAAGTGAGGAAGGGCTGTGAGCTAACTGTTGTTGAGCAGGTCTGCTGAAGTAGAAAGAAATCCCACCATTCCCTAGAGGATGTCTCTATCTTCCCAGGGATGTTACTGAATTCCCCCTTCTCCCACACGTGTTTGACCAGCATCCTGCTTCCATGGTGTTCAGTCATGTAGCAATAGAAAGAAGGGCAGTGGTTTTAAACTAAACCTAAACTAAGTTTAGATTATACATCAGGAAGAAGTTCTTCACCATGAGAGTGCTGAGACACTGGAACAGGTTGCTCAGAGAGGTGGTGGAGGACCCATCCATGAAGGTCTTCAAAGCCAGGCTTGATGAGGCTCTGAGCAACCTGATCTAGTGCTTGATCTCCGTGCTTATTGCAGGGGAGTTGGAAAGAAGACCTTTAAAGGTCCCTTCCAACTCTATAATTCTGTGATTCCCAACCAGCATCACCCTTAACAGAGAATATGTTGATGATATCTAGTGTTGCCCAGCAGGTTCTCCCTGTTATATGGCAGGTGGTTTCCATAGAGTAAAAGATGACAATGGAAAAAGTCTTTTTTGTGGTAAGGATTTCATTGCTGTACTCTGGGCTTGAGGTTTTTTTGGTAAATTCATAGTTGACAAGGATGTTTTATCATTTTAAAGTGGTCTGATTTAATTTCATCAGAACAGTGTGCTGGGTTGGTGCATTTAGGTTCAGAGTCCTTTATTAACCTGATACCCATTCTCTTGCCCTTTTGCCTGTCAGGCTTTTGTTGAAGCCAAACAGACAGTAGTTGAATCATGAACAGGAGGTGCAAACATTTGCTACTAGAAATAGAGAGGAGGATTTCTCTGTACACTGCCAGAAATGAATATCCATTTACTGCTTCTGTGTAAACACTGAACAAGCACTGTTTATATTTATTAGAGCTGGATTTATAGACCACTTCCCTTTATACTAACAACCATTGTTCCTTTTTATGAGCTATTAAGAGGAGGTAAAACATTTCAGTTAGCATTCCTAGTTCTGAGGCTTGCTGAAGAAGTGCCACTTCCAAAATCTCCAGCACAAAAGGGACAAAGAACTGCTGGAGAGGGTACAACAAAGGACCAGGAGGATTAGTAGTGAACTAGAACATCTCCCTTGTGAAGAAAAGCTGAGCCTTGGGTCTTTTAGGTCTTGAAAAATAGAAGGATGAGGATAGATCTGATCAATACATAGAAATATTTAAGGGAGGATGGGACGAGTCTGTTTTCAGTGGTGCCCAGAGATGGATGGGACAGGTAATGGGCACAGACTTGAACCTAGGAGGTTCCATCCGAACATGAGGAGAAACTTCTTTACTTTGAGGGTGCCAGAGCACTGGCACGGGCTTCCCAGAGAAGTGATGGAGTTTCTGTCGCTGGAGAAATTCCAGACCCACCTGGATGTGTTTCTATGTGACCTGCTCTGGGTGACCCTGCTCTGGCAGGGGGTGGGACTAGATGGTCTCCAGGCATCCCTTCTATCCCTTACCATCCTGTGTTTCTGTATTGTATTATTAAATTTTCTCATGACTGAGCTACTGAACACTTCCATGCTAAGAGTCTAGGCAGAAGACACAATGAGTTTTTACACATTTAGGGAGCAGCAGGTGAATCACACAAGCCAAGTTTTGAATATTATTAGTTGTACCAAGACATAAAGAATAAAAGTATATGAATATGAGGTGATACTGGAGGTACATGTTTTAGGTTGTATCATAGAATCATAGAGTGGCCTACGTTGAAAGGGACTTCTTAGGTCATTGAGTCCAGCCATCAAGCCAACTCTGACACGAAACATCATTTACCCATGTCTCTAAGCTCTACATTTACCCAACTCTTAAATATCTCCAGGGATGGAATGTTAACCCCTTCCCTGGGCAGCCTGTTACAATGCTTAATAACCATTTCTGTGTCAAAATTTTTGCAAATATTCAGTCTAAACCTTCCCTGATATAACTTAAGACTCTTTCCTCTTGCCCTATTGTCTGTTCTTTGGGAGAAGAGACCACCCTCACCTCCATACAGCCTTCTTTCAGGTAGTTGTAGAGGGTGAGAAGGTCTTCCTTCACCTCCTTTTCTAGGCTAAATGGCCCTGGCTCTCTCATTTGCTTCTCATAAGACTTATTCTCCAGACCTCTCACCAGCTTGTTTGCCCTTCTCTGGAGCTCTAGTACTCCCTGGAACAGCTGTATACAATTTCAGCCTTGTTGGAAGGCAGTTTTGGAGTATGTTCCTCTTGGAATCATCCTCTTTGGGTTGATGAAGTGAATTATGACCTACTCTACAGCAGAAGATCTTCCAGCAATTTCAGTTATGCAGGGCCAAGCCAATGGAGTAGTTGTGTTATGACAACTCAATCCAGTTTTTATCCTTTTTCCATCCCCTCTGCCAAGATTTTGTGTAGCTTGCAATTAAGATTCAGAGCATGCCCAAAGAGTGTTTAATTCAGAGATGAAAAAATGTACAGAGTGTGGCCAGCTTTTTGGGTCCTTTAAGGCAGCATAGACATCTGTGCTGTGGTTGGTCCTGCCTGACCTCATCACCATCTCTTTTTCCAGAGTTGATAGAGATTGAGATTCATGGGTTGGAAGGGACCTGAAAGATCATCTAGTTCCAATGCCCCTTCCATAAGCAGGGATATCTCCCACTAGATCAGGTTGCTCAATGTCTCATCCAGCTTGGCCTTAAACACCTCTAGGGAGGGGGCATCCACAACCTCTCTGGGCAGCCTGTTCCTTGTGGTTTGAGGGAGAAGATGGATCAATTTCTAGTTGTGATAACCTTCTTCCTCTCCACACTTGATGTCCAGCTCCGTAGCCCCATCTTCTAGACAGCTAAAAGAAAAATAAGTCCATGAATAGTCCCACTAGGAAAATGGGGATAGTAGCACTTCTTGGTAGTCATGGGTTTATTGAAGCTTGGGAGATGCTTAAAGGAGAGGGAAAAATGAGGAAAATAAATGGGTTGTGTTACTTTTTCACAAAAACACAGAGTGAAATGCAGAAGGTGTGTGAGTTGGGGCTGGAGAAGCATTGACATTGTCTCTCATGATGTATAAACAAGCATCCAGAGAACTTGCCTGCTCATGCTCCATGGTTCAATGAGGCAGGATGAGATCCTGGAACACAAAGCCCTATTTCATGCTCTGCCTATGCTGTGAAGTGGAGGTTGATGGCACTTTCTGTTTTGTCCTCCTGCAGGTTACTCTGGCCAGGACTTTGACTGGGCAGACTACCAGAAGCAGTGTGGAGCGGAGGCAGCGCCTCACCTGTGCTTTAGAAATGTAAGCTTTCTTTTTGCCTTTGCATTGTTTGTGTTAATCCATGAGAAACAAAGCTGCTTGCCTGGAAAAGCTGCGTTAAACCTTTGGGTGGTTCCCCAGGGCCACCATGAGTATGTCTTAGGAAGGAAGCTGGAGAAGTATTTTATGTCTCCATCCCTGAAAAAGCCATCCCTGAAAAAGTATCATCTTACTCTTGTCTTTACACAATGAATTCATATTCCCTGCTCTTCATCACAGAAGGATCTTAAGGATAATTAGTTCCACCCCCCCTGCTATGGGCAGGGACACCTCCCACTAGACTAGGTTGCTCAATGCCTCATACAGCTTGGCCTTAAACACCTCCAGGGATTGAGGGGGCATCCACAACTTCTCTGGGCAACTTGTTCCAGTGTCCCTACACCCTTACAGTAAGGAAATTCTTCCTTATATCCAGTCTAAATCTCCCCTCTTCCAATTTGCATCCATTCCTCCTAGTCCTGCTATCTTGTACCCTATTAAAAGTCCTACCCCAGCCTTTCTGTAGCCCCCCTTCAGGTATTGAGAAGCTACTGTGAGGTCTCCCCTGAGCCTTCTCTTCTCCAGGCTGAACAAATGGAAAATTTTATACAGCACAAGCAAGATCTCAACTGACCATTACTAATTAATTCAAGTGCTATTGAAAACAAACATAAAGTGGTTTAAGGAAACAGCCCATTTTACATGCTGTGTATCTTCTCTGGCTTCCAAACCAAATGGAATTTTAAAACTAAGGTTTTAAGAACTGTTTTGCTTGGACTGCGTGAAGAGTAATGGACCCACATGGATGCTGTGGTCTTTGGGATACTTCGTGTGGTTCCTTGCTACAGGCAGTGGTGATGTGAGATGAGAATGAGCTTGAGGCCATCATTACCCTGGAGACAATCAAGATTCAGAGCTTGGGAAAGTCTTTTGCAGGCTGTTTTATGGCAGTGACAGTCTGACATGGCTTGATCTGACAGCTACTCATCACTTGGAGGAAGACAGATGTAACTTTCTGTCTTTTCCAATAACCTGATGCTGCTCTTCCTGCCCCCATCCACTGATGGAAGCTGAGATCCCATCAGCAGCTGAAAATGTGTTGATACCCAAAATAGGCACAGGAATGTTATAAATGGTGGATGAGCACGTTCCTCTGGGGGTTTTATAGCCTTCTACTGTATATCATGAGACAAGGACACAGGCTGTTTATGAAAAGCACAACTGAGACAGTCCCACAAGACACCAGCCATGTTTTTGCATGGCATGATGGAGCCTGTGAAATGGTCCTTCTCATCTGCAGTGCTCCAGTGGCAGCAGCCTTTTTTCAGCATCAAGCAGTATTTTGATGGTGAATAGATGAATTTGAACACTTTCTGTTGAAGAATTCATATGTCCTGTGTCATCAGCAGAGCTTGACCTGGGAATCAAGTTGGAGCTAGTGTCTCACCACCCTCACAGGAAAAAAACTGTTTTCTTATCTCCAGCCTAAATCTCCCCTCTTCCAGTTTGCATTTATTACTCCCAGTCCTGCCATCCTGTATCCTATTAAAAAGTCCTACCCCAGCCTTTCTGGAGGCTCCCTTCATGTATTGAGAAGCTACTCTGAGGTCCCCTGTGAGCCTTCTCCAAGCTTTACAACTTTGTACAACACAAGAAGGATCTCAACTGACCATTACAATTAATTCAAGTGCTATTAAAAGCAAACATAAAATGGTTTAGGAAAATGGCCCTTTTCACATGTTGTGTGACATGTGTCACATGTGATTTGACCCATTTATTGTGCTATCTCATGCAAAACCCTCTGCTTCAAGGGACTCTAAGCTGAGAGAAGTTGGACAGTACTAAATTGCACCAACAGAATAGGGCAATTGATGCATTTCTTCTCCCTCCATTTTCTTTATATCTCTCTTTGAGTGCTCTCAGCACTGGCAGTCTTGAGAATAGTCTCTGTATAGTCTCTCCAAAGATTAAGTCAGGTTTAAGCACCTTTTTTTTTTCTTTTTTCTTCTCTTCACAAGGAAACATTCATCAGATGAATCTGTGTCTGTTGTTCTTTCCCTCTCAATAACACAGTTCTCTGCAGAGAGATGGAATCTCCCTGTTGTCACTTGTGCAACCTCCCTGGCAGGTTGGTCCCTTTGTTTGGTGGCTGTAGCAGCTCTTTGGTAGAGGCTGTATTACAAGCACAACTGAGTCTCTTTAGCTTGGAGAAGAATAAGCTGAGGGGTCTATAAATATGTGAAGGATGAGTGTCAGGAGGATGGAGCCAGGTTCTTCTCAGTGACCTCCAATGACAGGACTCATGGCAGTAGATGCAAACTGGAACACAGAGGGTTCCACAGTAATATAAGAAAAAACTTTGTTACAGTGAGGGTGCCAGAATACTTGAACAGCCTGCCCAGAGTGGTTGTGGAGTCTCCTTCTCTGGAGACATTCAAAACTCACCTGGATGCCTTCCTGTGTGACCTGGTCTAGGTGTTCCTGCTCTAGCAGGGGGATTGGAGTAGATGATCTCTGGAGGTCCCTTTCAATCCCTGATATTCTGTGATTCTGTTATTCTGTGATTCCACCAGTGCAGCCAGACGTGATACTGGAAGTGGATATGCTGCAACTGTTTCCCCGGGGGGGATATTTAACAAGGAGAGGCAGTTATGAATTGGATTGACATGACCAAATGCTTAGTAAAATAAACTCCCAGCTAACTGCTTTGCCATTGATCCTGTATAAATTACCCTCCAGCGCCCAACTGCAGTGAAAGGAGCCGGTGTGATGACAAATGACGTTTCCTTGTTAGGTGACAGAAAAGGCATTTAAACAAACTCACCCTGCTTTTGTGCGGCCCTGGCTCTTGGCAGCTTTTACAGAGTGAGGCTGATCCCTAGGCTGAGCGAGGCTTGGTGATGGTCCAAGCATTGTTTGAGACTAGCAGTGCCTTCTTGATGTAAAAAAATGCCCAAACCCACAAGTTTTTAGTCGCACAAAGAGCTCCCTGTGATTGTTTAAGGTGATGGAAATTGGAAGAGGGGAGATTGAGGCTGGAGATAAGAAAGAAATTCTTCAGTTTGAGGGTGGTGAGACAGTGGAACAGGTTACCCAGAGGGGTTGTGGATGCCCCCTCCCTCGAGGTGTTTAAGGCCAGGCTGGATGAGGCATCGAGCAACCTGGTCTAGAAGGAGGTGTCTCTGACCATGGCAGGGGGTTTGGAACTAGATGATCTAAGGTCCCTTCCCACCCAAATTGTTCTGTGATTCTACATTGATTTCTCACTTGTTGCCATCATTGTTTTTTCATATGGGTGTCCACGGTGGACATTTAGGGTTCAGTGCATCCTGAACTTGCAGTGAAAAGCAAACCGTGCTAAATTTATGCTTCCCAGTGGACAGTCTAATTAAAGTCATGCAGTGCTGTGGTGTCATGCTTCAGTGTTGGTCCTTGACTCTTTCAGACATCCTTCAGCCGTGGCTTTACTAAGAACATGAAGCTGGAGGCAGTAAACCCCAGGAACCCTGCAGAGATCTGTGTTGCTTCTGTCACCTCAGTTAAAGGACGATTAATGTGGCTTCACCTTGAAGGTATGTGCTGTATGGAACTTGTTACTGTGTGATTCACTCAAATGCTCCCTGAATTTTGCCCTTCATCCTCTACATAACACTATTTACTTCAGCTTTTTTTTTCATAGATGCTGACCACAATATGTTGTTCAGAATTATTATTATTTGGAAGGGGGTAGATTTCGACTCGACATAAGAGGGAAGTTCTTTACAGTGAGGGTGGTGAAGCACTGGAACAGGTTGCCCAGAGAGGTTGTGGATGCCCCCATCTCTGGAGGTGTTCAAGACCAGGCTGGACAAGGCACTGAGCAGCCTGATCTAGTGGGAGGCCATGGCAGGGGGGCTGGAACTCGATGATCTTTAAGGTCCCTTCCAACCCAAACTATTCTATGATTCTATGATCTTACCCTGCTCTCTCCACAAGTGAGCCCCAAGACTTTCCACCCACCCATTCATCCATGTGGAGCTCATGCTGACTAAACTTTTATCCATGATAGTGAATGGGATGTGGGTTTCTTGGGTCTTTAAATGAATCCTCAACTTTAAACTAGTCCTCAAAGACAGGGACAGGGCTACACACTCCCACCATTCTCCTCATCTCTTTCTCCCTTTTAACTTCTTAAAGGACATTTTTTACAACTTGCCATAAAAGAAACTAACCCCATGTGCCTTTTGAGTTCTGAAAATATAGATGCTTTACTCTTGTTTTATATCTCAGTAGCAGGAATAGAATGATCTGCAGTAAAGTAAAAAAAAAAGATGCAAATGACTGCAAAAATAAAAGGAAGTCTTTGCAGTCTTTGCTGCTGTTGAAGTACTTGATTACAGTATGCAGAGTATTGTGCTATAACTAAGCATTAAAAAAAACCCCACAAAATCCTCAGCTTGCAGAGTTGTAAAATAAATGTGGCTTGAACTGTGACGTGGTTTTTTGGACTCTATTAATACACTATTGTTTCTAACTGATTATTTATATCCTGGTAGCAGCAAGGCTCCCCCAAATACCATGAGAGCCCATTGCCCAAGTTCTCGGGTCCCACCATTTATCATGGCCCATGTGAAGCTTTCATTGTTGCCCTCCCAGTTTCACCATTTGATGGCCTAAATGGCAGCCATAAAACAGGATACAGTGGTTGAGCAGCAACGAGTCAGACATGAGGGAATATTGCTTAATAAATCACGCTTTGTACAGTAGCAAAACTCTGTAAACTGGAGGGTGAGCAGTTTAATGAGGAGCAGTATGGTTCCCTCGTGGTGGAAGAGGAGCGTGGGGCTGAACTGAGGCCATTGCACATCCCATCACTTGCTGCTACTTTATTACTCATCATCTGCATTGTTAATTTTTACTGGTTCGTTTTAGATTTTAAAGCTGAAGCTCTCTGCTGTAAATTTATACAAGTAATAATGCACACTCTTCTGCACAGCCTAGGAATTTCAGGAAAACCTTTTTGTTAATCACTGCTCCATGGAGTTTTTTCCCTAATTTTCCCCTTTGAGAGTCTGTACAGAGCTGCTGCTCTGTTCTACCCATGGTTTGAAGCAGGAGATGGAAGTTTTCTTCAACTTATTGCCAAAAAAGGTTGTGGTTGCCTCCTCCCTGGAGATGTTTAAGGCCAGGCTGGATGAGGCATTGAGGTGGTCTAGTGGGAGATGTCCCTACCCATGTCAGGGGAGTTGTAACTAGCTGATCTTTAAGATCCTTTCCAACCCAAACCCAAATGATACTATTCCTGATCTCCCTGTTCACTTCTTTACCATTTAACCTCTCAAGTCTATTGGACATCTCTTAGTCTGAGAAGATGGCAACATAAAGTGCAGCAAATGAAGCCAATGAGTCTTGGATGAGCTGTTTTCCACTTAAATGAGTGAGGCCAAATAGAACAGCAAGGTGTTGGAAGTGAAAGGCAGAGTTTTCAAGTGCCAGTGGGAAGGAACAGTGCCCAGGGAAACAGAGTAGCTTGTGTCTTAGAATATGCCTTACAAGAGTTATAATGGTGTTGCAGGAGAACAGAGATGATTATGCTGGGAGGGAGCTTCATAGATCACCCAGTCCAACCCACCTGCAAGAGAAGGTTCACCTTCAGCAGGTTGGACAGGAGTGCATCCAGGAAGGTTTGGAATATCTCCAGAAAAGGACAGCTGTAGGCTTTAAACTCAAAATTTTTCCTGACCCATTGTTGTTTGCCAGCAGGAAGGTACTTTTGATCTTTTTGTTGGGTCAGGCTAACTGTGGAGCACTTACAGTAATGTATTTTCTCAGGTCTGGTGAAATTTCAGTAGGGACAGCTTTGATCTCTTGCTCTGCTTAGGGCTTGATCCACAGCTTGCTCACTTGGTGTGTGTCTTGCCACCAATTTCAGCAGTTCTCACTTCAGTTGCTTTGCTGGATTCCTGATATTAGGCAAAAGTGGTTTTCCCACTGTGAGTGGAGCTTTCATCAGGTTCAACCTGAGCTGTGACCTCTTGGTGTTTTTCTTTTTAAGGGAAATGATTTTGCAGGGAATGCCACCTGCTCAGACCTCATACTGAGGTTCATCCAGTGTGGATGCCTACCCTCTGGAGGTGTTTAAGGCCAGGCTGGACATGGCACTGAGCAACCATGATATAGTAGGAGGTGATCCTGCTTATGGCTGGAAGTTGGAACTAAATGATCTTTAAGGTCCCTTCCAACCCAAACCATTCTATGATTGTGTGCTGTATCACGTGCCTTCATCCCATCCTCTTCCCTTCCCCATCATGCCAATGAAACAGAGACGTTCTTCAATGCAGGTCATGGAGGAATCTGTGAATCTGTGCAGACAGCAGGATTTCATTTTCCTCATTACTTCCTCCAGCAGTGTGAGCAGCAGCAGCACCTATTTTCCTGCTGCCTTTGGGTTTTCATGCAGCCACACACACTCCTAATGTGCAGCAGGTTTATTGCTGGAGACAAGATTGATCCAAGGGCTGCGTCTCGGCTTGGATGCTGGTTCCCATCACAAAGTTCAATTACTGTTTCAATTACACTGCAAGGCCTTGATGAACATTCATTAGTGGGAAGTTCCCTGTAGTCACCAGGCTGTGCACAGTCAACTGCTGCTGCATTAAGCAGGAGGCAAAGATGCTGTAACAGATGCAGAGGCAAGAATGCTTCAGGGGAAACTACTGATCTTTGGTGTCTTTCATTAGGAGAACATCTCATGCTGGTGCTGGAGCTGTCAGTCCTAGGGTGGAAATGGCAGAAGGAGGTTGAAGTTGTTGACCAGGCTGTGCCAGCACAGATGGACCTGAATTGGAGTAATTAAATGGTGTCTTCACTCAAGAGACAGGATTGTTTTCAAAAGAACTCAAAACCAGCAGGAGAATTTTGATGCATTTGATGCTTTGAGTATCACCTACATAAAGCAAAGGCAGGACAGCGTCTTCTAAAGAAGACATAGTAACCAAACTGGAAGAGATTTGCTTTAAGCAGACATTCTTATTAGGGTTTTGGAGTTGATATTATGCTGGAGATCTTACTGCATCTGTCCCACTTGGGGTTTTTTAACCACCTTTCCCTTATGGGATGATCATGTGTAGTGAGGAAGCCTAGAGGAATGCATGGCAGCTCTAGAGAGAAGGGTGCTCATCTCTCATCCTTAAAAATCAGGGCAGAACTACACGAAAAACCTTTGGGAAGCACTGGAGCATAAAGGTTGATCATATTAACTATAATCCTGTTACAGCCCATGTGCACTCTCCCACCAGTAAGAGCCAGCACCCAGCTGGCCACCTTCTAACGTGCTTCTGCAACTCTGAAAAAAACAAAGGGGCCATCAGGTCTCTGGGTGGGAGAAGTCTTGCTGTTTAACCTTCCTACTGACTTTTGGCTGCTTCACTGTGTGCGCACTGAGTTCCTAATGGGGATTTTCTCTGGCCTCACATTGCTTTGTAAATGCAGCAGCCTTATCACTGCTGTCTGTGTGCAGAGCTGATTTTGATGCAGGGAAGCAGAGTTGTTTTGGTGTGTTCCATCATTTGCTTCCCTTGGTTCATGATGAATGCTCGAATGGCTGTGAGCTTGCTATTCCCATGTCTAAATCCCATTATAAATTCGTGTTTATAGGTTTACAGATGCCCTCTCCAGAGTACATAGTTGATGTAGAGTCCATGGACATTTTCCCTGTTGGCTGGTGTGAAGCGAATGCTTATAACCTGACTCCACCACACAAAGCTGTTTGTAAGTACATGGGAACGGCAAGCAGCAGAAGGATTTATCAGGGAGCTTATTTTATGTCTGTAATCCAGTTTTTTAAACTACCAGCCTAACTAGGGACTGGTAACTAGGCTGTAAGTGCACCAGTAATAAATCTAATTAGTGATTTGACTCCTCAGCACTGCTGTTATGCAGTTTCTCCTAGTCTGTGTGATCCCTCTAAAAATGGGGTTGTTAACTCTAGGAAAAGCTCTTGGGTAGTTTGGGGTTGCACAGTGTGGGTTGTGGGTTTGCAGTGGGGAGAAACAAAGATGATCATTGGGGGGGAGCCCTGCCCTTATGAAAACAGGCT
>VZTY01010005.1:33134-51373 GCA_013400935.1 Turnix velox
AGGCTGGATGAGGCACTGAGCAACCTGGTCTCGTGAGAGGTGTCCCTGCCCATGGCAGGAGGGTTGGAACTAGATGATCTTTAAGGTCCCTTCCAACCCAAACCATTCAATGATTCTATGATTAAAGTTTGTGCTGAGCCAAGTTCACTTGTGCAGCTGAGTGAATTTGGTTACACAGATTTTTTTTCCAATCTCCAATTCGTAAAAAAACCCCTAAAACCTAGGGTGGAATGGACAGGAAGAGTCCATCCATGTGCTCCCTCTTCAAAACAGGATGTGTTTCATCCAAATCAAGAAAAGTTTGCTGGCCTCCTGTGAGTTTCTGCCCCTTCCCAGGGTATCTATCCTGTTATTTCACCACTGTGGCCAGCTCAGAGATTTCCCTCGTGTTTAATTTAAATCTCTCCCAGCATGGTGGAGCCTCTGGTGTTTTGCCCTGGAAGACCAGTGTCTTTCCTTTCCATTTGCATTTGAAGGCACTTTATGAGTACTCAGTGGCTTGGTGTTGTGGTCTCGTTCCTCACGGAAACCATCCAACCCTGATCTCAAGAAACCATATGAAAAATTAGCCTCGCTGTTGATATTAATTAACATCTGAAAGGCAAATTAAAAAAAAAATGTGTCAACTCTTTTGAAGAGTTAAATATGCCTAATTTAAAAATCATTCAGCCAGGGCTTAATTTGGGAGAGTACTGCTATGGCAACATTGTGCAGCCTTGTCTCAATTTATAGCTGGGGATAAATTATGCTGGAGGTAATCATGCTTGTAAAATGTAATCTTATCCATATGTGTTTCTGTATGGAAAAGTATTTGTGTTTTTATTTTAATTTTTTTTTATATTGTTCCCATAAACCAGGCTATTAGCATTCCAGAGGAAAGATTAAATGTAATATTATGTATTTAAAGTAGGTTTTAATGATGTAGTGACTTACTTAAAAAAAAAAAAAAGAAAACCCAGAAAAGATGGTGGTGGTAATTAAGTACCATTTCGTTGTGTTAGAAGTCATTTTATAGTCTGTGCATTTATACAGCTTTTTATGTGTTATGAGTACACTTTATAGGACAGAAGGGTAAAAAAAACCTGTTTCTTTTTCTTCCTTGCTTCATTTTTGCAGTGCGCAGGAAGAGAAGAATTGCAGTTGTGCAACCAGAAAAGCAGTAAGTTTTTGTTATTTACAGTCAAGTTTCCAGTAGTGCATCAGTTGAGGGAGACTACACAGCAACCAAGTGCTGCAGAATCAATAAGGGGGTTCCTTTAAATCTAAAAAAACCCCAAACTTGTCAACATTTAAGAAACTTGTGAACATTTAAGAAAACTTTTGCAATAGAAATATTTTACTAGCTGGGGCTGTGTAGCCAGTGTCTGATGGCCAATAAGGGATTCCTATGGAAGATGTACCAGGAGGGTGTTTCCCTGTCTAGTCCTTGAAGTTTCTAGAAAATGGAATTATTAAGAGTGAATATTTGCTGCCTGAAGAGCTGAAAGTCACAGAATTTCTGCTTGGAGAAGTGGTGGATCTGGTTCCCTCTTCTGGATGCCTCCTTCCTTCTTGTGGATGCCCCCTCCATGGAGGTGTTTAAGGCCAGGCTGGACAAGGCATTGAGCAACCTGGTCCAGTAGGAGGTGTCCCTGCCTATGGCAGTGGGGTTGGAACTAGATGGTCTTTAAGGTCCTTTCCAACTCAAACTATTCTATGATTCTGCAATGTGTGGCACCTGGGCTATGATAATCTGTGTGGAAGCTGGGTTGATTTTGAGGTATCTCCATTCCTTGGTTCAGACAGGTCCTAGCATATCTCTTGATTGAACCTGAAGGCTGCTTTTGTGCCTTTGCCTCATCTGACACTATTAAATACACTGAATTGCTGTTCAACAGGTTACCATCCACAGTGCCTGTTGAGAAAATACCTCATGACCTCTGCCCAGTTCCTCAGCCAGACACAACAGGTAAGGCACCTCTCTCTCAGCAGGATCTTTATTTCAAGGGCCTATTTGTTATATGGAGGAAGATGAGCCCAGAAAGAAAATGGGCATGTGGGGAGATGGGATCACATCCTTAGGAGGTGTGAAAAGCCCTCAATATAAGAAAGGCATTGAGCTGTTGGAGTGGGTCCAGAGGAGGGACACAAAAATGATCAGAGGGCTGGAGCACCTCTCTTATGAGGACAGGCTGAAGGACTTAGGGTTGTTGACCCTAGAGAAGAGAAGGTTCAGGGGGGACCTCATAGTAATTAAAGGGGGCCTACAGAAAGGCTGGGATAGGACTTTTTAATAGGGATCAGGATGGCAGGACTAGGAGTAATGGTTGCAAATTGGAAGAGGGGAGATTCAGGCTGCATACAAGAAAGAAGTTCTTTCCTGTGAGGGTGGTGAGACACTGGAAGAGGTTTCCCAGAGAGATTGTGGATGCCCCCTCAATCCCTGGAGGTGTTTAAGGCCAGGCTGGATGAGGCATTAAGCCACCTGGTGTGGTGGGAGGAGTCCCTGGCCATGGCAGTGGGCTTGGAACTAGATGATCTTTAAGGTCCCTTCCAACCTAAACCATTCTATGATTCCATGACCTACCAGCAGTGCAAAGAGTCTCTGATGTACAACATGTGTGGATCTTGTCTTCCACATGTGAAACACTTGTCTTGCTGGGGTTAATGGAGTTTCAGCTCATTTCAGCTAACAGTGTTAGGGTCAGGCATAATGAAGCCTTGGTGGAGATGGATGTGACTTTTTAATTAGCATCCATGAAATTGGGTTCACCATGACTTAATGGGTCCCTGTGTTGGCATCAAGACTCTGTGACATGGCTGTTGCTTCTGCTAACAGCAAATTTTTTCCCATTTCATTTACCAATGGTAGGAGGCTCTGAGAGAACAATATCCATCTAGTTAATGGTGTAGACTCTGCAGGAGGGGCAGGATGTAACTTACTTTATTTCAGCAGGCTGCAGGACACACACTGGCATCTGAGCCAGCATCCCAGGGCCTCCTGATGGCCACATGGATGAAATAGGCTCTTTTGGGGTATGAGAACCAAAGAGTGTGTAACCACTTGGATGGCCTGTGAACCACATCTAAAAGTCCCCACTTCCATCCATGGGTTAGTAAGGACCAAAAAAAGGAAATTAAAAGAAACATAGCCCCAGCCAAAGAAGACTACTCTGTAGATCCATGTTGGTCAGAGGAATGCCACCACTTACTGAGCTGGCTAGAAGCTGAACAAGCATTTTTGGAGCTCTCCTCCTGCCTTTTGTCCCTGAGCCAAATCCACATTTGCAAGAGGCAGGAAATATATTCTCTTTCTAGCAAGCTGTGTTGGAGTCTCTGGTGTCCACCAGTGATGTATATTATGGAAGAGCCTCAGGGTGTGTTGTGTATGAAATCCTTCCCCAGTTCCCCTATGTTTAGGATGTGTAGCCAAATCAATTGCACTTGTGTTGGAGGGATTCAAGTAACAGAGGCTTCTCTACCTCTTGCCCCAGGGAAGACTTCTTTGTGCCTTTGTTACTCTTCTCCCTTTCTTCTCACATCTTGGAGGAAGAAAAGCCCTTGATTTATGGTACAAACCCTATGTCATGCTCTCCAATGTTCTTTTCTCCTTGCAGGCACCATCAATGGGAGATACTGCTGCCCCCAGCTCTACATCAACCATCGCTGCTTCTCAGGTCCATATTTAAACAAAGGCAGAATTGCAGAGCTACCTCAGTCTGTTGGGCCTGGCAAGTGTGTGCTGGTCCTCAAAGAGGTACAGTTCAGCTTTCTTTTGGGGGGTAATTCGAGGGAAAACACGGGAAGTAAGTTGCCAGGTCCAGCATTTGAAAAGAAGGGACCCAAAATTGTCCTGGAGCTCTGGTTTCCCTATGTCAAAACTACAGACTGGGAATCAAGGGTTGGAATATGCACTGTGGGTTGTGGTGGAAAAGATGACATTGTTGGAACATGGGGTGTTCTGTTAGTTGGGAGCAAGACGGGTACAGGTGGGAGAGGACAGCAAGGTGGTACTCAAGGGACCTACAGAAAGGCTGGGGTAGGACTTTTTAATAGGATCCAGGATGGCAGGACTAGGAGTAATGGATGCAAATTGGAAGAGGGGAGATTTAGGCTGTATAGAAGAAAGAAATTCCTTCCTCCCACTCACTCCTTATTCATTTCCTCATCATAGAATGGTTTGGGTTGGAAGGGACCTTAAAGATCATCTAGTTCCAACCCCCCTGCCATAGACAGAGACATCTCCCACTTGATCTGGTGACATGCACTGCTTTATACACAGCAGAGCTGGTTGTCTCACATGGTTGAAAGCTGTGCCATGAAGAGTGCCCAGTGAGTAATCCTCCAGCTGCCTGTGCAGGTGGGACACTCGAGCCTCCCGAAAAAACAAGTCAAAAATAGCCCTCAGCAGAAAGCAGGATGAAGTGGTTGCAGAGCAGAAGTTGAAATCTGCCAAGTTTGAAAGCAAATCCGTAGCATCTTGCTAATGAGGAGCAGTTGCAATCTGCTGCTACTTGGAAAACAGGCAGTGATGTGGGGAAAACATGAGGCATGCACAGTCAATACTTAATGCTAATGTTTCTTCTTCCTTTCTTCCTGGGATTTGGGTTTTGAGAATGCACACCATGCAGTGCCTCAGCTGGATTCTCAGCTTTGGTTTTCTTAGAGCTTTGCTGCATAGATTAACATAAGAGGTGGGCCATGAGGATGACTAGAATGCTGGAGCACCTCTCCTACAAGATCAGGCTGAGAGAGTTGGGGTTGTTCAGCCTGCACAAGAGTAGGTTCTGGGAAGATCTTATAGTGGTCTACCAGTACCTACAGGAAACCTGGGGAGAGTCTGTTTACCAGCACATGGAGTAATAGGATGATGGATAATGGTTTTAAACTGGAGCAAGGCAGGTTTAAATTAGACATGAAGAAGAAGTTCTTCACCATGAGAGTGGTGAGACACTGTAAGAGGTTGCCCAGAGAGGTGATGGAGACCCCATCTCTGAAGACAATCAAGGCCAGGCTTGATGAGGCTGTGGGCAACATGATTTACATTCCCCTCTCTCCTTATTGCAGGGAGGTTTGACTAGATGACTTTTAAAGATCCCCTCCAACACAGCACATTCTATAATTATGTGATTCTGTGACTCTACAAATTCCTCAAGAATGTGACATGCTGTGGTCCAACCAACTGTAGAATCCAACCTCTTTCAGAGGAGCTGTTTGCTCTTGCTGTGCCTCCTTACAAACTTGCTTGCTGAAGGAGTGAATATCAGCGTAAAGGAGACATGAGCATCTTGGTTTTGGAGACATGAATGACATCCAAAGGAGCTAATTCTAACTGCAGGCCAGGTCAAAATTCTGGTCAAGGGCGAAGAGAAGAAATTCAGGGTTGTAGGAGAAAGACACCTGGTTCCTGTTAGCTGCTGCTGAAATGAGAGGTGTTGAATACCTCAGAAAATCCTGGAAAGGGGTTAGAACAGGGGTACTCTGCATAGGAGGAGCAAGAAGTAACAAATACAACCACCCTGCATCAAGATAAATATCATAGAATGGTTTGGGTTGGAAGGGACATTAAGGATCACCATGTTCCAATCTCCCTGCCATGGGCAGGGACATCTCCCACTAGATCAGGCTGCTCAGTGCCTCATCCAGCCTGGCTTTAAACACCTCCAGGGAGGGGACATCCACAACCTCTCTGGGCAACCTCTTCCAGTGTCTCACTACCCTCACCATAAATAAATTATTTCTTATATTTAGCCTGAATCTTCCCTCTTTCTACTTGCATCCATTACTCCTAGTTCTGCCATCCTGTACCCTATTGAAAAGTCCTACCCCAGCCTTTCTGTAGTCCCCCTTCAGGTATTGAGAAGTTACTATGAGGTCCCCCCCAGAGCCTTCTCTTTTCCAGGCTGAACAACCCAAACTCCTTCAGCCTGTCCTCCTAAGAGAGGTGCTCCAGCCCTCTCATCATCTTTGTGGCCCTCCTCTGGACCCTCTCCAACAGCTCAATATCCTTATGTTGAGGGCTCCAGAACTGCTGCCAGAGTACCCAGAAGGACTGTAGAGCTGACAACAATGCAGGACACATCTCCTCCAACCCAAGACTAAAGCCACAAGGCTTCAAGCAGCTGCAGAGCTCACAAGGGTCCACATCCCTCCAAACCCAGTGTCAGTGCAGAGCCAGAACCCTTTATCTCACTTTACATGCACTGATGATGTGGCCCCAAGAATGCAAATGTGTTTTAATTATCTCTCTGTCACTATGTAGGAAAATTACAGACCATTGTAAATTGTGCATCAGCAAAACTTATCTGGAACAGATAAATTATACATGGGCTTTACATTGGCAACGCATGGGGGAGGGTGGGAAATACAACTCAAAAGCTGCAAAGGAATCACAGTAGCAGTCTGGTGAGAGCTTTGAAAATCACCTGGGTCTCAAGCCATAACTCATTGCCTCTAGTTAAAAATCTGTGCCAGTAGCCAGACAGTTTGCAGTGGACATCTCTGAGATGGAGATGCTGCTGTGTTTGGCACTGATGCGAACCCTAGACTAAGATAAACCTCTAAGTTCTGCACCATTCCCCTACCTAGAGCACCTAAGGCAAGAAGAGAGCAGATGAGGGGACCTCATAGTAACTTACCAGTACCTGAGGGGGTCCTACAGAAAGGCAGGAGAAGGACTTTTTAATATGATATCGGATGGGAGGACTAGAAACAATGGATGTAAATTGGAGGGGGGTAGATTTAGACTTGACATATGAAAGAAATGCTTTACAGTGAAGGTGGTGAGGCACTGGAACAGGTTGCCCAGAGAGGTTGTGGATGCCCCCTCTCTGGAGGTGTTCAAGACCAGGCTGGACAAGGCGCTGAGCAGCCTGATCTAGTGGGAGGTGTCCCTGCCTATGGCAGGGGAGTTGGAACTCGATGATCTTTGAGGTCCCTTCCAACCCAAACTATTCTGTGATTCTATGTCCTCTCTCTAGCACCAATTGATGGGACACCTTGCTTCTGGCTGAGTGCTGAGACAGTATCTCCCCATCCTCTGTCTTCCTCCACACTCAACTGTGAGGGTTTTATCAAAAAAACACAGTACAACTATAGTTTATGGTGCTTCTCAGCCCTATTTTACCCCAAAGTCCTGTCCTCCTCTTGTCCCCATCACTGATGCAATGAAGCATCTCCAAAAATACCAGCCTGCATGCTAATACTGAGGTAGCTGTGGGTCAGTACTGCTTGGCTCTGGATTAAACAAGGTTAGGAGATGACCTTATAGTGTGGAGTGGGAACATTTCCTTCCATTTGAGTGTTCTGGGCTGTTCTCACCTGCTGTCTCAGGAGAGAAGCAGCATGGATAGGTTTACTTTAGTGCAGCAACTCTTTTCCAGAACAGGCATTTCTGTGTCTTGTACTGCATCCCTCTTATTTCTGCTCAGCTGCTTTGTCATGATGTGGGATTCAAGAACTGTGAGTTCCTCAGTGAGGAAAAGCATAAGGTGCCTTCCAGAAGGGCAGCCCTTAAACAAGATCTCCCAGCAAACTCTTAAGAGTTTTATTTACAGTTTATTTGGAAGTATGATCAAAAATATTGATTTTATTTTTGTGTTGGTGTGCATGGATCGTAGAATCATAGAATGGTTAGTGCTTTAAGGTGTCTTAGAAATCATCTAGTTCCAACCCCCTTGCCATGGGCAGAGACACTTCCCACTAGACCAGGCTGCTAAATGCCCTTGCATCTGTGCAAAACTTGAGATGATTTATAATTACTTTTTGCCAAATTGATTTTTAACACCTAGATGTTTGTTATTCCTGATGCCAACACAAGTCTCTGCTGAGACCAGTGGTTTAATGTGATTTCTTTGGCCACAAGAGGTTGGTGAGGTGGTTAATGCCTGTTGTTTAACATCAGCCTTGAAGCTTATCTCATTCCTGAGATACTTCTTCTGAAAAGGAGTTGAACTTGGAGCCAGATAATGTGGAGACATCAACTATTGCTGTCCAACAGCTGCATCTGGGCTGAAAAATAGCAACTGTACAGTAGCTAAGATATAGAATGAATGCTGATTTTAAGTTAAATCAACACATTGTCAGCTCTAGATTTAGTTCTTAAGTCAGAATATCTAAAAAATACTTATGAACAGTTCTTCCATCTGTGCCAAAACCTTACTAAAACAAAATAGGCATGTCTTTTAATGACTTCAGGTGATCTGTGTCCCAGTCCATATCATAGGGAAATATGCTGTAAAGATTAATTAGCCTCATTGCTTAATGTTCTCACTGTTATTAAGACTCCTTGGTCTTTCTCTCTTAAAAAGAAAAGGACTTAAAGGTAATGTGACTGTCCAACTGGTGCAAACAGGAGAAATCAGACCGTGTTTTTTGAAGGGAGGCTATTACACTCTACAGCTTGATTTTTTTAAATTTTTTTTGAGCACAGCATGACTTCTTAGGAGAAATTTGCATAATTAAATAATGGTGCTCAGAAAATTAAGTAGCTTGTGCTGATTCTTATGTATACAGTATGGCAGGACTAAGAGTAATGGATGTAAATTGGAAGAGGGTAGAACTAGGCAGGATATCAGAACGAAGATCTTTCATGTGAGGGTGGTGAGACACTGGAACAGGTTGCCCAGAGAGGTTGTGGATGTCCCCTCTATCAGGTGTTTAAGGCCAGGCTGGATGAGGTATTGAGAAACCTGGTCCAGTGGGAGGTGTTCCTGCCCATGGCAGGAGGGTTGGAAGTAGATGATCTTTAAGGTCCCTTCCAATCCAAACCATTCTATGATTCTATGATTGAGATGGGCTGATAGCTTTATCACTAGTGATCAGATATGGTGTTTGAAAGGCACAAAATAACTCTAGTCTAGAAAGAGACAAACTGTTTCTGCCAGTGGGCTCATCAGTGTAGAGTCATAGAATCACAGAATGTGTTGAATTGGAAGGGAACTTCAAAGGCCATCTAGTACAACCCTGCAGTCATCAGGGACATCTCACACTTGATCAGGTTACTTAGAGCCTCATCAAGCCTGGCCTTGAATGTCTCCATGGATGGAGCCCCAACCACCCCCCTGTGCAACCTGTTCCAGTATCTCACCACCCTCAATGTGAAGAACTTCTTTCCAACATCTAAACCTGTGCTGCTCTAGTTTAAAATAATTATCCCTCATCCTGTCACTGCATGCTCTGGCAAACAGTCCATCCCCAGCTTTCCTGTAGGCCCCTTCAGGTACCCACATAAAGGACATCCTTCATCAAGACTGCCCTCTGTGGACTTCAGGTCATCTGTAGTAGTTCCTCCACATTAGAATCTGGACATCTATTTTTGAAACATCATGGACAATAACCATCTCAACATTTAAGTGTTTCAACCTTAACTGTGACAAAAGCATAACAAAGGCTTAGCTGATTTGAAAATAAACTACCACCATCTCACACTTCAGCCAAAGGGAGTGAAGTTCATCAGAGCAAAATTTGACCAGTTTGATAAGGGTGCATCTCCAGAGAAAGTTGGAATCTGGCAAGTTGAAAACTGGTCTAGATTTCTTCCTGGTTTGTGTTTTAATCACAGCTACTTCTTCCACAAGAAACAATGTGTTCTTTTTTTGATCCCTACTGTTTAATAGTTTATAATATAAAGTGATCATGTTGTTAGAAGATAATACCTTAACATAGTGATGAACTCCTGCTGTAGAGCATAGTGCCAAAGTTAGTAGCTTAATTGAGATACAAGAAGATGAAAAGCCAAAGCTTTTTTGAAAATAAATACAAAAATACTCCCTTAAAGGGATGTGCTTGTTCTTACAAAACAGTCTTTTTTAAAAAAACTTTTTTTAGAAGTTTTCAAAGTCCTGCTGGTTCCAAGCCAGCTTTGAGAAAAGTCCTGGTATTGTGGGTGTCTTTGCAGGGCTGGAGTTGATTAGGAGTTTGGGATAATGCCCAAGCATGGCCAGATTGTTATTGGCAAGGTTGGGTTTTCTTTTCTTGCTCATTTCCTAATGAGCTAGATATGTTCCTAATGTTCTGACAAGTTATACAAACACTATAACCCTGATAAAGGAGCAGGACAGCGTTGTTTGTGGGAACTGCTCAGCAAGAGATGCTTTCAGCTCCTGGCTTTCCAACTGGCAAGCAGAGTGTGTGTAGAAGTGTGCTCAAGAACTTTACTAACAAGCTTCTGCCTAGATGTTAAGTAGAATCATAGAATGATAGAGTTGGAAGGGCCCTTCAAAGGTCATCTAGTCCAATTCCCCTGCAGTGAGAAGGGACATCTTGCACTAGGAGCAGATTGCTCAGAGCCTCATCAAGCCTGGCCTTGAATGTCTCCAGAGATGGGGCCACCACCCCCTTTCTGGGCAACCTCCCACTAGACCAGGTTGCTCAATGCCTCATCCAGCCTGGCCTTAAACACCTCCAGAGATGGGGCCACAACCTCTCTGGGCAACCTGTTCCAGTGTCTCACCACCCTCACCATAAGGAATTTCTTTCATATATCCAGCCTAACTCTACCCTCTTCTAATTTACATCCATTATTCCTGCTGCTTAAGCATTTTGCTGACCTCAAGTATGTGAATTTCCCCTTTCCTGTTCAGTGTGTAACAGCACACATGACTTTGTACCTCGCTGAACCATCAGAAGTATTTTATATTTTTATTAAATTGAGCCAGCACAAACAGAGGGAGCAGAGTCTGCTTTGGGTCAAAGAGTTTGTCTCAAAGGAAAACACTGAAAACCAGGAGATATTTGGGGTTAGCTGGCAGCATTCCGTGAATTCACTGCATCAAGTTGAAGTGTCATCTACAATATGTTTGGCATGTTGACCCACTCTCAAGATCTTGTTGCATCTGGCACTTACTGTGTACAGCCTTGATCCTAAGTCACTACTTGCAAGTTGCTCCTGTCTATGCAGCATCTGAGATCGCATTCAGTGTGGCCAAGGGGTACTTTTAAGTCTAAGTCAGTGTTATCAGTCTTATCTCTCAATAGGTTCTCAGCATGGTGATCAATGCAGCCTACAAGCCAGGGAGTGTTTTACGAGAGCTGCAGCTCGTGGAAGACCCTCAGTGGAATTTCCAAGAGGAAACACTTAAAGCAAAGTAAGTCTTTCACTCTTGCTTTCATTTGTGAGGCTTCAAAAATGGAACTGACTGAGGGGAAAAAAAAAAAAAAAGAGAACAAAAGATTTCTTCTACTGTGAGAGCTTTACTCTTCTAATCGTCGTTTTGCTTCACTGAAGTATTTGGCTCATTTTATAGCAATTCACCTGAACAGATCATTTCTATTGTCTTTCTCCAAGCAGCCATCCAGATTTTGATGAAAAATGCCATGTTTATTCAGTGTAGTCCTGAGTTTTATGATAAGCTGTTTCTATAAGCTTGGCTATTATTGAATTAACTCAATTCCCAGCTTTCTAAACGTAGGAGTGGTACAGCTTTTAATATAGAGCCTGTCACTCTAATGCAGAAAAACCAGTTGAGAATGAATGAGGTGTAAAGAAAAAGTAAAAACAAAATAGCAAGGACTAGTTTTCAAGTAGGGAACCTGGGATGAGGATGAGGATTTGGGGACTTTGTAGAATATGTGCTTCATTTTTCATCTAAACAGCACTTAAATAAACTGGATGACTAGATAAATACTCAAATATCCCCTTGCAACTTGAAAATCTACTTGTTTATGTCTTCTTTATGTAATGAGCACTACATTTTGAGGTGTTTCAACAGCCATTGTCTCTCTGAAAGGGGGAGTCTCACCCAAGCTCTCTCCAAAGTCCCCCCAAAGAGCAGTTCCTCCCACTTCAGGGCTGGTGTCAACAAAGAGTTCTTTGAAGACAATTTTCTCCATTGACTTCCTTGGCTACCTTGACATTTTGAGTACTGAAGTTAAATGCAGTGAACCTCACCCTTTATACTAAACCCTTCAACTTCTTTTCAAAGCAAAAGCAAATTTCTCTTGGATATTTGAAATGATTGACTGTTCAACGTGATGCTATTGATTTCTATTGTGTTTGATCTTTGGCTGTGCAGATATTGCAGAAGGCTCATGTGTGCTCCAGTTGAGAATTGAGAACCTTTTGTTCTGCCTGTCCAGAAGATGCTTTTTCTAAAGGAGGGTTGCAATTAGAAATGAAAAGCTACTAGAAAATCCTATTTTTAATAATGGTTCATGCACTTGTGTGGAAAGTTGTGCTTTTGTGTTTGTCAATGGAAATTTTGTGGATGGAAATCTGAGAGTCATCTTTGTTCATGCAGGTTTTCATTAAAAATGAGCCATCATCCATGACCTGATTTTCATTGATTCCAGGCTCCCGTGCCTTGTCCTAGCAAATATTGCATAATCTGCTTCTACAGGTAGTTAGAAATTGTGAAAATGAGGTTGTAATGCCCCAACTTAATGTCTTATCCTGCAAAGACTTGAGCTTACAGGCAGTTTTCCTGTTGGCAGGATCCAAAATAGGACTTTTTATGAATGTGGGGATCCACATTGTGCAAAAGCAGCAGTGTTTCATTCAGAACACCACTGTTCACAGTGGTGAACTGGTCACAGAACACCACCTCATTTTTGATGGGAGACAGCCCAGAAAACATTTAACTGACCATATTGTCCTTGGTAGTTCTGTCTACAGCCCAGTCCACTGAGACTCAAGGCAGCTTTCTGGCTTCAGATGTGCTTACACCAGGAAGGCCAGCTCATTTATGAGTACCTGGGCTGCTAAAGGTGGTCACTCATCCATGTCACATCTATTACATCCTCCCTCACTGTTGCCCTGTGTCCTCATCATACTGTAATGAGTACTCCTATCTTCATTACCTACCTTGTGGTTCTTCAGCCCATTTGCTCCAGTGTCTGTATCCTCCTTTGGTCTGTTTAGCAGGGCAGCCAATCTGCTGGAATATCTGTTAACATTCACAAAGCTTGATAGATAAAAGAATACCAGTGCTTCCCAGCAAGGAGACCTTGTATTTTGTGTTGGTCAGCCAGTCACAGTTCATGCATGTGTTCTTGTATGGTGGGTACCCTCAGGAGGTAACTATCTCAGCTCAAGCAACGTTTCTCAACTTTATCAAGCAACAGAATGGGTTGTTACAGGCTCAGAGGTGGGTTAGCATGTTTTGGAGTGACCTCTAGTGGGAGATGTCCCTGCCTGTGGCAGAGGGGTTGGAACTAGATGATCTTTAAGGTCCCTTCCAACCCAAACTATTCTGTGATTCTGAGCATAAAAGTGTATTCTCATTCAGTATGGCATTGTCCTCTGAGGAGACATATCTCACGGGTTTGGGCAGAACTGGATATTAGGATAAATTTCTTCACCAAAATTGTTATTAAACATTGAAACAGGCTGCCCAGGGGGGTGGTTAAATCACCATCCCTGGAGTTATTTAAAAGAGGAGTCTTCATGGTACTTTGACACATGGTCTAGTGATGGTTGATGGCTGGACTCAGTGATCTTCAGTCCCTTCCAACGTAGATGACTGTGATTCCATCTGGCTTCTGAGGCTGGAGCTCTGTTCTCAGAGTGGTCATACCAGCTTGCCTGCAGGTAGTTAGAATACTTCTAGGGGTGTGTGGCAGAGGATAGGCTTGCCCTAAGACTTCTTCTAAGACTTCCTTCTTTTTTCTTTTGTGAATCTGCATAAGCCACTTTGTTATGAAGCTTTTTGGGGTGGTTAATTGCATTGTGTTGTGTGGAAGCAGAGAAGACTATAAAATCAGTGCTCATGAAGTCTCAGACCCTGGGATGTGCAAACAGCACATGATGTTACATGAGGTGTGACAGCCCCTCGTGCTCCATAATCTTAAACAGAGACCTGTAATGAGCAAATGCCTGTCTGTGCTGACTTCCAGCTACACCAGCTCCTGATGGTGTCGTGCTGCTAATGATGACAGCTCTACAGCCAGCTGGGGTGTCTCTGCTGTAATGTGACATGTTGTGTCACCACCTTCCTTCTGATGTAAACTGACAGCTCCTTGGATGTTGACAATATTGTTTGTTTGCTGCAGCAGGGTAGAGCAAAGAGGAGGGTGATGAGGAGAAGACTGTTTTTTTCCCACCATGCCAGATTGTGAACTGCCAGGAATGCCTTATCTCAGTCCTCAAAGCTGATTTATGGGTGATCATGGGATAAAAATACCAGGTCCAATGAGGACCAGCCAAAGATTGGAGCATCTCCCTTACTAGGAACAGCCAAGGGAGTTGGGTCTCTTTAACTTGGAGAATAGGAGACTGAGGGGTGACCTCATTAATGTCTATAAATATGTAAAGGGTTAGTGTCAGGAGGATGGAGCCAGGCTCTTAGTGACCTCCAGTGTTAAAGAATGAGGATCAGTGGGTGCCAGCTGGAACACTGGTGGTTCCACAGAAATATAAGAAAAAACTTGTTCACAGTGAGGATGACAGAACAGTGGAACAGGCTGCCCAGAGAGGTTGTGGAGTCTCCTTCTCTGGAGACATTCAAAACCCACCTGGACACCTTCCTGTGTGACCTGGTCTGGGTGTTCCCACTCTGGCAAAGCAATTGGACTAAATGATGTCTTGAGATTCCTTCCAATCCCTGATATTCTGTGGTCCAACTATTAGAGGTGCTTTAAGTTCAGTGCCTACACCTAAATTAGGTTTCCAAATTTTATGTTAAATCATAGAATCACAGAGTAGTTTGGGTTGGAAGGGACTTTGAAGACCATCTAGTTACAACCCTGCTGCTGTGGGCAGAGACACCTCTCACCAGACCAGGTTGCTCAAAGCTTCATCCATCCTGGCCTTGAACACCACCAGGGATGGAGCACAGCTTCTCTGAGCAACCTGTTCTGATTTCTCAGAAGCCACAGCTTCTCTCAGCAACCTGTTTTTGATTTCTTGAAGGATTTCATGCTTTTTAAAGGGTTTCATTTCTAAGGGCTTTAAGAGGGGTCGTTTGAACTTACCCATTTTTGGAGAACTTTGGACATAAACAGTACCAGCATGTGCAGAGGGTTATAGCTATGAGGCTATCATGCTTTTGGTGAAAACTTCAGGGTTTTCTCTCAATGGCAATTGCAGTGGCCCATATAAGCAGGGTCTGATTTGAACATAATGAGGTGGATGTTAGAAAATTTCTGCTGCTGCTCTGCTAAATTGCTTCTGGTAGATCCAATGGAGAGAGACTTTGGTTGGGTGCTGTGAGTAGCTGCTGTTTCCTGGAGATTTCTCACATTTGGCAGACTTTGAGCTACTAAGACAAGTTGAAAATTGTTTTGCAGAAGGACAGAGAGGAGGTTTTGGCCCCCTGAAAGGAAAGTTAGGCTTTTAGCCCCTTTGTTGTTCAGAATAGTCTCGGTGGTTGTCAGAACTGTAGACATGACTTTTGAAAATGAGGAGTAGTCCCAATATTCCTGCTGTTTTAAGTGGTTTTGGCACGTGCCTTTGCATGTTATCAAACAATGTGATGGGCTGGAGCTCAAAGAAAACATTTTATTCTCATGAAACTGTGATCTTATCACCAAAGGAAGCTTCAACAAAAGAATGACATTGCCACCAAAGCTCTGTTAGCTTAATATTGTTGCTTGTGGATTAACAAAGATCCTGAGTGTATTTTTCATAGGATCATAGAATGTTTTGAGTTGGAAAGGACATTTAAAGGTCATCTAGTCCACGCTGCCTGCAGTGTGCCGGGACATTGTTAACTAGATCAGGTTGCTCAGAGCCTCATCAAGCCTGGCCTTGAATGTCTCCAGGGTTGGAACCTCCACCACCTCTCTGTGCAACCTGAAGCTATTTTTCAGGTTTCAGCCTGAAATAGTTTCAGCCATAAGTTTCTACAGTCATTGGGCAGTGAAGTGTGGAGAGGAAAGGAATTTCTCCCTGTCTATAGCTGAAAAATCTTTTTGAAAAGAATGATGATTTCTAAGCAAACTGCAAATGTTACTCTTGACTTGGATGTATTCCAAGTCTCCTGGGCTGCCACGCTGGGCATGCTGGTTATTTACTACTTGACAGTGGATAAATACAATAGGGAAGATAGAATTGCTAGTAGGAGAAAATCAATAGGAAGATCAGTAGTTGGTGATTTTTTGAGGGATGCTAATGAAAAAGCATTTTCTGTTTATATATATATATGTATATAATTATAAAAAGGAGCTCTGGAACAGCTCAGATGATTACATTTAGTGGTGTTTGTGATAAAAACCTTCAGTGTGTGATTAAAATATGGAAAATACCAGCAGAACCTGGTTTCTAGTTGAAAGAGGTGCTTCCAAAGCAAAAATAATGCAAACAAAAAAAAACTACTGCAGGCAATATTACCACTTTGTATTATTGAGAGTGATTGCTACAGTCATGTTAATCTCCATTTGGTTTTAAACTAAAGAAGAGCAGGTTTAGATGAGAGTGGTGAGGCACTAGAACAGGTTGCCCAGGGAGGTGGTGGAGGTCCCATCCCTGGAGACATTCAAGACCAGGCTGGATGAGGCTCTGAGCAACCTGATCTGGTGCAGGGTGTCCCTGCTCACTGTAGGGGGGCTGGACTAGATGGTGTTTGAAGGTCCCTTCCAACTCTATGATCCTATGATTTTGCCTTCTGTTAATAATTACATGTATTGCATTCAAACCAAACTGTGAAATCATTCAGTTGTTTGTTTTCCTGGTTTCATCTTTTCCTTTCACCAGGCACTTCAGTCCTTTCTGGGCAGCCAAACACAATAGGAAGCACACAGTTAGGAGAAGTTAGCCATCCTTGAATAATACCCATCAGGCAGCTTTCTTAGCTTGTGAGAAAGGAGATGAGGAGGCAATTTGATTACAGGTACTTTTGCAAAACCAAATACAGTCTTTTCATCCTAACAGTGAAAGTCAGAACAAGGACAACTAAATGCAAGTTGAAGCCAGACACATCCAGTCATAAAATGATGCACAGGCTCATGAGGTTTTGGTACAGGAGATCCTGCTGCCAGGATTTTTCCAGTTTGGAGACTTTAGAGGGGAGGCTGATGCTTTTCTGGTGTGATGCTGTAATACATCATACTTGGTAGTGGGGGAATCAGTTCCACTTTGCTGTTGGAAGGTCAAGTGGTACATGAGGTCCTCCTGAAGGAGTTTAAGGCCAGGCTGGATGAGGCATTGAGCAGCCTGGTCTAGTGGGAAGTGTCCCTGCCCGTGGCAGGGGGACTGGAATTAGATAATCTCTAAGGATCCCTTCTGACCCAACACATTCTATGATTCTAAGTTGTTGGGGTTCAGTTAATGTAATGAAATTCTGCAGCCTGTCACAGGAGTCAGACTTGATTATCTAGGACATCATCAATCTTAACATCTCCCAGAGCAGCAATAAGGGCAGGACTCTTTTCAAAAACACTTAGGTGAAATATAAACCATTTAGAGGTAGAGATATTTAAATGACTGTAGAATTTGTTTTTTTGATATTAGGTGTTACCAGACCCTCTTTAGCCAGCCTGCCTGTGCAGCTTTTCAAAAGAGATGCTGGGATAACAGTGCTCTGTATGGAATCATAGAATGATTTGGGTTGGAACATCATCTAGTTCCAACCCCTCTGCCATAGGCATGGACACCTCCCACTAGACCAGGATGCTCAATGCCTCTTCCAGCCTGGCCTTAAACTCCTCCAGGAGGACCCCATGTACCACTTGACCTTCCAACAGCAAAATGGAACTGATTCCAGTAATGCTCAGTGCCTTACCCGACCTGGCCTTAAACACATCCTCAACTTCTCTGGAAGGAACACTTTTTTCAGTTTACATCATCTGTCAGGGTGCAGGAAGAATTGGCTAATTATGCAATCCATTCACTCATTTATTCAGATGAATCCAGGATTGTCACCAGGACCTAGGATCCTTGGTAGGGCACCAAATGGGGTCTGGTGCCTTGCTCATTTTGGTTTTTGAAGAGTTTTGTGTCAAGTATTTTGGATCAAATCTTTTCAGCCATGAGGATGGTTGAACCAGGGTGCTTTCAGATTCAAGTTTTATTTCACAGAATCATAGAATAGTTTGGTTTGGAAGTGTCCTTAAAGATCATCTAGTTTCAACCCTTCTGCCAAAGGCAGGGACACCACCTCCCTCAAGGGTTGCTCAGTGCCTTTGAGTTCCTAGTTGGGTACCTCTTTATAATGTTTCATGTACCACAGTTTCCAGTCCTTTTTTCCATTCCTTGTTATTTCTAAAAAGAGATTCAGGGAGAGAGAAGAATAAAAGATGGTTTCTCAGTTTCTCTCTGCATCTCCCTCTTTGGAGAGAAGGAATATGGTCCAGGTGCATGCTCTGCATTTTAACTCTCCAGCCTT
>VZTY01010005.1:52360-72552 GCA_013400935.1 Turnix velox
CCCTGCCATGGGCAGGGACACCTCCCACTAGACCAGGTTGTTCAATGCCTCATCCAGCCTGGCCTTAAACACCTCCAGGGAGGGGGCATCCACAACCTCTCTGGGCAACCTCTACCAGTGTCACAGTGTCTACCACCCTCACAGTAAAGAGCTACTTTCTTAGATCCAGTCTAACTTTCCCCTCTTCCAATCTGCATGCATTACTCCTAGTCCTTCCATCACTTATCCTATTAAAAACTCCTATCCCAGCCTTTCTGGAGCCCCCTTCAGATATTGATAGTCACTGTGAGGTTCCCCCTGAACCTTCTCTTCTCCAGGCTGAACAATCCAAATTCCTTCAGCCTATCCTCACAAGGGAGGTGGCTCCAGCCCTCTGATCATCTTCGTGACCCTCCTCTGGACCCTCTTCAACAGCTCAATGTCCTTCTTATGTTGTCATGGGTATCATAATAACATCTTAGGAAGCATGTGGTTGCACTGGGATTGTATTGGGGGCTTATAGTCTGCCGTGCAGCCCATGAACATGATGGTGACTACAAAGCTCTACAGTAACCTTCTTTTTGCAGATCAATATATGAACAGACTACATCTTTCTTCCCAAAATTTTGCATCAGTTCATGGTATGGACATACTGTTCTGTGTTACATTCTCTTCAAGCCTACTATGATTTTGTTCTGTCTCTTATCTATCTTTTCTACACATTAATTTCTCCCCAGATCATTTCCACACCTCTGATCATTTCACCCTGTCTTTTCTTTCTCAGGTCCACTTGAAATGGAGCCACCAAAACATAGAGACATTTTCTGCCTGACTCCCTAAGAGAGACACTGTCCCAAAAGTTCCCTTAGGGAACGTCTCTCCCTAAGGTCTGTAGCATCAAAGGACATCACCTGATTGATGACCTGGGATCTTGTTGTGCTTTGTCTCTAGATACAGAGGGAAGACATACAGGGCCACTGTTAAGATCGTGAGGACATCGGACCAGGTAGCAGATTTCTGCAGAAGAGTCTGTGCAAAGTTGGAGTGCTGCCCCAACTTGTTCAGTCCTGTTCTGGTGGCTGAGGTCTGCCCAGAGAACTGCTCCATTCACACTAAAACCAAGTACAGTGAGTATTGGCCAAAATGCTTCTTGTTGCCAGCTGGGAAGCAGAGCAGTAGGAGACTCTGCATGAGCTAGTGATGGAGAGCAGGAGTTGGGTGGTAGATTAATAATGAGTAGGATTCTTCTCATCTAAGAGCATTTATTTCATCCTAACCAAGCCACCACAGGCTTCATTAGTATGTCCAGCAAGATAAGTATCTCCATAAAACTGTCCATCTCTTTCCATCCTAATATATCTGTTTGAAAGTCATTACCTTTTGGTAGTCATGACTTTCCTTTGTATATAAGGTTAAGATAAGGAGCACATAACAGGAACCTGTGGTGGCCAGATGAGATTTAAAGTGCTACATCTGAAGCAGCTTTGTTAGTTGAGATGGACTCTCAGTGAAGAGTTTCTGGCATACACACCAGCATAGGCCAGTATCATAATTCTGAGGTGCTGGAAGGAGTTTTGGAACATTGAGTCTCTCCACAGAGGATATTTAATATTTAAGCATGTTCCTATCTATTTAGGAAGGCTGAGGTTAGTCATATGTTCAACATTTTTGTTGTCTGTGTTACTGATTATGCCTCTTAAACACATCAGGAGTGTTGTCCTCCTTCCACAAAGGTTGCAAGAAACCAGTATGTTTGTTTTAAACCAAATAGCTTCTGTTTAGTGGCAGAGTAGGAAGAGAAATTCGGTCAGGAAGATACTCAGATTGTTCAATATGGGTTTCAGTAGAAGTCTATACCTAAGTTAGCCTTCTGGCCCCCGCTGGTAGCAAATGGAGAGCTGGAAGAGTACAGCTAGGGGAGCTCCAGCTGAGATTGACTCATCCTAGAGCTGATGGTTGTATGTGGCTGGGTGAATTGTTCCTCAAAACTTTGCTGATTTGTTGAAAGGCTCAGTTCAGTTATGGATTTTGACATGGATGCCAAGAGCCATTTTAGTTGCTTCTGGATTCCCTACCTGATGAAGGGCAGTCTATCTGTCAGCCCCAGAGAATGCAGTAGGGCATGTCAAAAGACATCTCACACAACCCCCTAACATCAAGTCAGAGGGTTCTCACATCCTTAATTTCAACCTGAGCCACAAAATAGCCAAAGGTAATAAAAACCTGATTTTTCATACATTGAACAAATGTACATAATTCAAAACTTCTGTCCCTCTCTGCTGAAAACTTCCACTATCTAAGGCATTTAACTAATGCAGAAAAGCTTGGGATCAGAGGAGAAACATGCCAGGTCCTCTCCCTCCAAGTAACTTCTGGGCTTTCTGGAAGTTTCTTCAACTGTACTTATTGTAGTATTAAATTCTGAACTCTCCCATCACCACTAAATGTGCGTACATATGAGCTGTAACATTCTCTACTAGTCCAAGATGACATCTTACATTTGCACTGGACATTTTTTGCCAAATCAATGGGATTTTGGATTGGATTAGCTTTTTTCCCCCAATCAATTTTAATGTTCCTGGTAAAACAACAACCAACAAGAGCACGGTGCTGAATCAGGAGCCAAGGTTTCCTCCTCTTGGTGGTTGAAGTTTTTAATGGGTGTTTTGCTTCGTTTCTCCAGCCTATTATTATGGGAAGAGGAAAAAAATCATTAAGCCACCCATTGGGGAAAATAACAGCTTGAAAAGTGGCCACGTCAAGCCAGCCAGACGCAGGAAAAGGCGGAAATCCATGTTTGTGCAGAAGAAAAGGAGGTCATCAGCTGTGGATTCGAATGCTGCAGGCTCTGCTGAGGTACATGTTGTGCTGGATAAATCACCCAAAACCCCCCACGGGTCTTTTCTGTCCACCTCATCTGCATCTTCCTCTTGAGGGACTTGTCAGCAAACCTCAGCATTTCCATTTGAAATCTCCCCCTTGCTATTCTTTTGTTCCAAAGCTGCTTTTATTGGGATGCTTTGAGGACTTTTATCCTCCTTCATTCTAGAGTTAGCAAATAGAATCATAGAATGGTTTGGGTTGGAAGGGATCTTAAGATCTTCTAGTTCCAACCCCTCCCACTAGACCAGGTTGCTCAATGCCTCATCCAGCTTGGCCTTAAACACTTCCAGGGATGGGGCATCTACAATTTCTCTGGGCAAACTCTTACAGTGTCTCACCATCCTCACAGGAAAGAATTTCTTCCTTCTCTCCAGCCTAAATCTCCCCCCTTCTTCCAATTTGCATCCATTACTCCTAGTTCTACCATTCTGGATCCTATTAAATTGTCCTACCCCAGCCTTTCTGTAGGTTTCCACTTTTGTAATGCTCATTAACTCATCTGCTGTCTGATATTATATGTTTGTTTTCTTTTGCTTCCTTGTAAGCCTGTGGGCAGGCAGATGAGTCTGTTAGATGCTTTGTGGAGCATCTGGCTGAGTGAAGGAGGTCTGTGATCCATGTCTAAGATCCCTAAATGTTATAATAAATAAAAATAACTTGCAGACAGTTATAGTTTCAAAGGCTTTTATTTTTTCCTTAACCATTTTTGATCCACAGCATCAAGCAATAAGTGTTCTAGAAGCTTTAGAAAGCAAAATGGTCTGTGTCCCACATATATGATATTTGAGGCCTCAGTCTTTCTTGGATGCTGAGTGATGTAATCCCAAGTTCAACAAAGACTTTTGACCAAATGCAACCTGGATCAGAGTTATTTCTGTGATGACTATTGCTGAGTGGTTTTCCCATGGTAGTAACAACAAAGTTCAAGTGTGATTTCCCTTCCTCTGCTGAGTGCCAGTGATTGCTGCTTTGTGTAATGAGAAATAAAACTGGTTTACATGAATCCCCTCTGCCTTGGCTGCAGGGGGATATTTTATTCAGCTTTCACTTGATTACTTGCATCTTCATGACTTGGCCCTCATTTAGGTGAGGTTCTGCTTCATTTCTTTAGATTATACCTGCTTCGAAGGAAATTAAGCTGAAATGAACTCATCTGAAGCCCAAGTCAACCATTAGCCAATTTTTTTCACCCTTTCAGCCAATATAACTAACTCCATCTAAAATTGCTCTTTCACTGAGCACATGACTTGGATGTGTGCTCATGCTTTGATCAGAGCAAAGCTATCAAAGCCATTTGGGCCACTTATGAGTAGATAAAGTTCAAAATACACAGTTTCCATCAGCTGGTGTGAACTCATAGGCTCTGTGTGACAGAAATAAGAAGAATCTGGGATGATATCTTTTAAACATTTAGGTTACCCCCTCCCAGGAGGTGTTTAAGGCCAGGCTGGATGAGGCATTGAGTATCCTGGTCTAATGGGAGGTGTCCATGCCCATGGCAAAAGGATTGGAAATAGATGATCTTTAAGGTCCCTTCCAACCCAAACCATTCTATGATTCTCTGGTGTTTAAATGGAAGTTTGTGCTTCACCTTCAGCAGGGAAATCTGAGTGAAATCATCTGTCCTTGTTTTTGCAGAAATGCCAGCTAACAAATCAAGTGCAAGTATACATTTGTATGTCTTGATGTCTTTAAAAGGCACCAAAATTTCCTTCCATTCAATACCAGTGATGCCCACAACAATTTGAAGCAAGGTGCAGGTTTCAATTCACCGAATCACAGAATGTCAGGGATTGGAAGGGACCTCAAGAGATCATCTAGTCCAATCCAGAGAAGGAACACCTATGTCAGGTCCTTCAGGAAGGCATCCAGGCAGGTTTTGAATGTCTCCAGAGAATGAGATTCCACAACCTCTCTGGGCAGGCTGTTCCAGAGTTCTGTCACCCTCAAATTCAAGCCTGGTTGTGGTTTTATTTCATCTCAAACAGTGTGATTTTCTTTTCATCCTTGTAGTATTTTCTATTTTCCCTTCTCATAGAAGCTGAAACAGGTTCCACAGAAATACAAGGTAAAACTTTTTCACAGTGAGGGTAACAGAACACTGGTACAAGCTGTCCAGAAACATTCTCTTCTCTGGAGACATTCAAAACCCTCCTGGATATGTTCCTGTGTGACCTGGTCTGGGTGTTCCTGCTCTCGCAGGAAGATTGGACTAGATGATCTCTTGAGGTCCCTTCCAGTCCCTGATATTCTGGGATCCTGTCTGTAGGGCCACAAGCTTTGAGATGCCAGCCCAACAGAGACAGCTCATGCCATACAAGATATTGCTGTTAACCTTTTGTTGAGAACAGAAGGATTTGTCCATTATGTTTTGTGTTGTTCTCATGCATTTTGTAACAAAACTAAATTGGGGACTTATCTACTTAGCACTGTAATGGACATGAAATAATTCAGGTAAAGTAAATGTTACCTTGGGCCAGCATGGGCACGAGCCTGAAGTTTGACCCTCTGCCTTTCTGTTTGCTTCTGTGCTATTGATAACTTTTTCTCTGATGGTCCTTGTGCAGGAGAGTGAAGATGACGAGCCCGACGTGATGGAGGATGAAACAGGAAGTGAGGAAACCAGCTCAGAGCTCCGGGATGACCAGACAGATACTTCTTCTGCTGAGGTCCCCTCCACCAGGCCCAGGAGAGCTGTCACCTTGAGGAACAGCACAGAGTCAGACAGACCTCCTCCCATGGAGAGAACCCGACGGAGCAGGAGACCCCAGCCCCACTCCTACAGTGAGGCAGAGAAATGCACACAGGTCAAGGAAGTGAGTATGGCCAGAGGCTTTTATTCCCAATTAACAGCAATATTCTTCCTAAATTAACCTTCAGTGTCAAGCCTTCCTCATCTGAGGAGAGCATCCCTACCCTAGTTGTCTTCACCAGGCAGTTTTCTTTATGAGAGCTTTTGTTTTTTGTTATTTTTTGTAGGAAATGAAGCAAGAAGAGGAAGAAAAGCTCATCCTGGACAGTAATCCATTGGAGTGGACTGTCACTGATGTTGTGAGGTTTATTAAACTGACCGACTGTGCACCCCTGGCCAAAATCTTTCAGGAACAGGTAGGGGTCTTTATGTAACTCTCCTCTTTGTGTCTGTGGTGCTTATTCAAATTAAACACAAGAAACCAGCACCTACCACATTACTGAGTGGACCCAGGGCTTTGACACAGGGACTGTGAATAGATTTTAGATTCGCTCAGACCAAACTACAGTACCAATTTTGGCAAGGCATGGAAAACCTTGGAAACTTGAATCAGAGTCTTGCCAGATCCTCAGAGACTAGAAATACCCCACCTGGGAGTGCTACTACCTGGTCTAGTGAGAGGTGACCCTGCCCATGGCAAGGGGGTTGGAACTAGATGATCTTTAAAGTCCCTTCCAACTCAAACCAGGAGGTTTAAACCTTTGTTGTTCATGCCAAGGTCCACAGTGACACAGATAGTGTTTATTTGGTTCCTGGTGAGATGTCTCTCCTGGCCACTTGCATTTTGAGCTAATGGAGGATGTTCCTTCTCAGTGCAGGGAAGTTGGACTAGATGATCTTTAAAGGTTCCTTCCAGCTCAGTGATTCTGTGATTCTATAATATCATCTAGTTTTAAAATATCATCCTGGGAAGCAGAAAGCTGCGGCATGAACCTAAAACTGGCTGCTTGAATTTTGGCACCAACACCTAGATGCTCCAAGTAGATAGACATCTACTTCCCATATTCATCCCTATAAAGATCTACCAGTCAGACCTTTAGATGAGATGATTTTAAGAGACACAAGGTGTCTTCCCATTCAGCAGATAGGTTTGCAGAAGCAGCAGCCAATGCATTTCAGCTCATCATGGAATAATAGAATGGTTTGGGTTAGAAGGTATCTTAAAGATCTTCTAGTTCCAATCCCCCTACCATGAGTAGGGACACCCCCCACTAGGCCAGGCTGCTCAGTGCCTCATCCAGCCCAGCCTCAAACACCTCCAGGGAGGGGGCATCCACAACCTCTCTGGGAAACCTGTTCCAGTGTCTCACCACCCTCACAGTAAAGAACTTCTTTCTTATCTCCAGCCTAAATCTCCCCTCTTCCAGTTTGCATCCATTACTCTTAGTCCTGCCATCCTGGACCCTATTAAAAGTCCTACCCTAGCTTTTCTGGAGGCTCCCTTCAGGTATTGATACATCAGGTCCCCCCTGAGCCTTTTCTTCTCCAGGCTCAACAGCCCCAACTCCTTCAGCCTGTCCTCATAAGGGATGTGCTCCATCCCTCTGATCACCTTCATGGCATGGACATGTAAAATTTGTGTGGAAACAGCCATTCCTTGGCTAATGAGCAGCAGTTACTGCTGAAAGTAAAGGGCAACACTAAGATATCAAAGTTAGAAAGAATCAAGCGTGGTTAATTTGGCCATAGCTGCTGGCAGTCAGTGATACAGCCAACTGCACATCAGAATATCTCTGATTTCTTCAACTTGAATAACTCTATGCCCAAGTAGAGCTGATTTGTCTGGTAGAAGTTGAAAAGCAAGTCTAGAGCAAGGCTGAAACACTCCATAGCATGATCCTGCAGGCATTGTGTTGCATCACACTCTGACTGTTTGTTAATCAGCCTGGAGCAACATCAGGGCATGAAAGCCAACCCCAACTCTCCTCTGCCAAGGAGTTTTATGGGGACTTTAATCAGACACAGATTTCTGGAATTTTTCCTTGTGATTTGCAAGAAAGCTCTCATACCATGGTGTATGCCATCAGGCTTTGGTGGAAGAAGAGCCTGAGCCATGGATGTTCTTGGTCCAAAGCAGTGTTTAAGATGTCCAGATTCTCCTTCTATTTAATGCTGTCTAATCATTGCTGTCCTGGGGAGTTTGAATTGCCCATGAGTTAGTGTTTTTACTTCACCCTGTCTCTGATCCTCCCTAGGGGGGAAAAAAGCAGTTCTCTAGCTTGCTTGTCTGCTTCTTGATCTATTAAAGAATAAAGAGGACTTGAGCTCCTGGTTAAGCTCTTAATAAAGCAAAAACAAAATCCTTAGTGAAACAGCTATTGCCTGGAGTGCTAGTTCATGGGGTTTGGTGCATAAATATGGCTGAGAGAAGGATGTATCCTCTAGACATCCCTTCCAGCCTTCACTGTTCTCTTATTCTGTGACAGTAGATGTTGCAGGTCCAGCCACCTCTATCTTACCATGCAGCAGCTAATATGGAGCAAAGCATGTCCTTGGTGGACCAGGGGATACAGCATGGAGCAAAGCAGCTATAAATCTGTGCTGAGCAAATCACAGAGGAAGGAGGAGGAAAGGCAGCCCTTGGCAGTGGGACCAGCATCAATTTCTCCTTTCCATTCTCTTCTGGTGTGGTCTCTGCAGCTTTCCCCCTTGCCTCAATTTCTCAGTCACAAAAATGAGATGATATATCCGTGGATATCTGAAGGCTGTGCTTCCATTTCAGCAGCTGGGATAGTTTTCCCAGACTGGGAGCAAGGTGAGAGCCTAGAAAAACACTTAAGAAAATTTCAAAAAAGCATCAGAGTAAGGAGATGGGGCAACATCAAACTGAGAGGAAACATCTGAGGACAAAACCTTTAGATTTTTTGGCAAATTTCCCTTTCTTGCTTGTGCAGACTTGGTTGTCCTTTCTCCCCTCCAGAATCCACAAAAAACATTTTCCTTTCCTTTTTCTGTCTCAACAGGATATCGATGGCCAAGCCCTTCTGTTGCTGACACTGCCCACAGTGCAAGAATGCATGGAGCTGAAGCTTGGTCCTGCCATCAAACTGTGTCACCAGATTGAGCGAGTAAAAGTGGCTTTCTATGCACAATATGCCAACTGACTGCACTTCTCCATCTCCTTCTCTCCTCTTTCTCATTCCCTCTCTTTTTTAACAATTCAAGTTGTTCAGGGGGTTATTTTCCCTCCCTTTTCTTTTCCAAGAACATTGGGAATTGGAAGCACTGGGAATCGATCTGTAGGGAAGTGAAAAAGTAAAAAAACAAAAACCCACAACAAAAAACTAGCCACAAATTGAACTGTTTTTCTGTACTTGTAAAGCACAGTGAACAACTGGTGGCATCTCCCTTGGTGAGCCTCAGCAACCTGTTACACAGTGGTTGGTGGAAGACCAGCATGGATCAGATGGTTTGTTGTTCATTAAAACAAAGCTGTTGATGGCAGGCGTGTTCCCAAGGAGAAGGGTTGGACATTTCTGGATGATGGTGGTTTGTTTAGATCAATTTCTGGACATGAACAACTCTTTTAGCCACCTCTGGCTCACTTCTTTCATATTGAAACACAAGTGATCCTTTCTAGCATCACCTGGGATTGATCTTGGTGGTCAATGGCCTTTTTCTCCAGTCTTACAAAAGGAAAAAGTGTTACTCTGTTCATAAGCTCTTTGTTATTCCTGAATGATGTGTAAAAGAGGACTCAACCCATGGTACTGACAAAGCTGCAGTGAACTGACAGAGGTACAAGGAGACTGAGTGCACAGTAATGTGTCCTTAGTGTGGTCCTGGTTGGGCACAGTGAGCTCAACCTCTGTGTGATGGGGTCTGTACAGTGCTATCTTCTTATAAAGGAACATGCCTGAAAGCTTTCACAGTCAAGCCCGTCCTCTTAAGTCCAAGTTGCTTTAAAGGTTTGTCTTTGAGCTCCGTGAGGTGAAAAAATTAAAAATAAAAAAAAAAAGGGTTATTCAGATTTAAAGAGGAGGTTGTTGGGTGAATGCTGGTTTCATTTGCACCTCCATGAATCTGATTGCTAGGTGGGAATAAAAAGCATCAGTATTTTCAGACTGCACATGCCATGTTGCTTTAGACCAGATCTGGCCCAGCACAGCCTACATAAAGCTTAGAAATTTTCCCATTGCCACCCTGAGAGGTGAAACTGGAGGCTTGATTCTTGCCAAGCAGAGCAAGCACCAGGGAAGGTGAAGAAATGGGTTGGACACCTATGGTTTGCCATTTCTCATTCACTTATCAGGGATATATGACTTTATTAGTCCCATGGTTTGAATTTGTTGTCACTTGGCAGAGCTTGGTGCCATGATGATGAAACTAAATTCTCCCAAAAGCAAGGGATGAGGCTGGGACCAAGTCTGAATTTTGCTCTGGTTTTGAGGTGCAAGTGAATCCCTCTCTCAAAAAATCAGTCTTGAGTTTTAACCTGATTTCATTGGAAACCTTTGACTTTGTGGACTTTTCTTCTTGAAATATAAACAAGCCTCTGCTTCCTGGCCTTGGGGAGCATAGCTTGGAAGTTGGACACAGCTCTGTTGTAGTGTTGTGATGCCAAAATCCACTCAATGAAGACCTCTTGAAAAAGAAATGCTGTTTCTGTACCTAAATCTGAAGGCAGTGCTTATGGGTAGATAGCCCTCACCTCAAGCACTTACTGTATGGTGACATCAAGCTTGGATCAGATTATCCCACTGAACACAGTGTGCCCAGAAAGAACCTACAAACACCAGGCTGTAGCTGCTGCTTTCTCTTCCATCTGCTCCCTCCTTAAATTCTTTGCATTACAGAAGGAAAGCCTCACAAGTAAATGTTCTGGACTACATCTGAATCTGCCCTAGACCATTGGGAGAAGCCATTGCCATGCATCTCTGGGGACTTTCTAGTCCTTCTTGCAGTGACTTCGATTATTTGCCACTGAGGAATGTGATTGGAGCAACCACTGCAGGCTGGGCCAGATCCTACCAACATCTTAGTCAAAAAATTTCTTATGTGGGAGATGGGCAGGACTGGATCTGGTCTGAACTCTTGTCTTATACTGAAGATGTTGTTGAAGTTCTAAACAGCTAAAGGGAAGAGTGGTCACCTCTGCATCAAGTGGTTTTGTTTTGTGCCTCAGAAATGCAGGAATAATGGTTCAGATGTTAAAAAACTTGGGTTGAGATGGAATTTCCTACAAAAGTAGTGGACTGTGTCCATGCAACTTGTTTGGTTACAACTTTGGATCTCCTTGAGGGTCTCCAGAAGTGTTGCTCCTTGTCTCATCTCTGAAGAAAGAAGGATTGTGCCCAATGAGAGCAAAATGAGAGCACAGATGAGAAAAACAGGGAGGGTGGGTGCTTCTTCCAGCTCCTCCTCAATTCAGGCCAGTCCCTCCAGTGGCTGGTGTGACATCTGTCAGCAGGACATAGCCCCCAAATGGCTACTGTTGGGAAACTCAAGTATGAGGACAAGGGAAGCAGAGTGGCTGTGCTAAACAGCATCCCAGCACTGATCCTTCACTTACCACATCCACCACCTTCTGAACATCCTTTGCTGCTCCCATGTTCTTGGAGTTTCTGGCCACTGGAATTTGACACAGACTTCTGATGCTTTTTTTTGGGACCCTTTTCAGAGATGTCATTGTTTTCTCCATCAACCTTCTAACTGTAGATATTCCTGTGGCAGCTAATGATGGCATGGTCAGGGAGCAGGCAGCTACAGACTGAGAGCTGCTAGCTCTGGTGTTGACTCTGCAGGGAAGAAGTGAAGCCTTGAGCACATGGGAGTCTTTACTGATTGTTCAGGGAAGTGAAACCAGATTTAAAACTCACCTATTAAACAAAAAAAAGAGGGTTTTTTTGTTTTAGCTTGCACCAGTTCTTTTCTTTCCTCAGGATTCTCTCTCCTCACCATTTGTCTTTTAATCTGTTGTTCTTCATTGTTGTCCCATTTATCACTCTCTGTCCTTTCAGAGAAGGTGGTCACTTGAAATCTTTATACTAAAATTCCCATGGGTGCTAAATGGTTTATTATTTGAGTCTGTAGTTGGAAAAAAACAGGGGATTGGGCTACTGTTGACTGTTGTACTCGATTGCCCTCCAGAAAAGCTGGAGCTGATGTTCTTAGATAATTCCTTAAGCAAGTGGAAAAAAGGACTGTGCATAGTTTAACTGCTTGGATTTTCACTTACAGAGATCAGAAGGAACTGCTTAGTCTTGCCTGGACTTCAATTCTGGAACATCAGCAAGGCTTTGGAGTAATGTATTTCAAAGGAAATATTGGAAACCTGATCCTGCTAGAGTGAAACATCACTTAACTTTGCAATGTAGAAGTATAAGCCACTGGAAGTTGGGTTTTTTTGGTCCAGCCATGGTTCTGAGTGAAATTGAGAAATGGTGCAGTTTCACAGGTAGATTTTTGATGCTGGTGAAACCAGTGTTTCTCCTCCATGTTCCCAATTTGGCATCCAGGCTTGAAGTTGATGGTGTTAGCAAGGACCAAAGGCTACCACTGTGAAGTCCTGAATTAATGATTACCCCAGACCATTACCAAGGGCTGAGAGGCAACCTGGCTGTTGCTTTTGGGTTGTTGGATGCTGGACTTAAGCACATTCACTTTGCTCCCTCAAGAAGAACATGCAAGCAACTGATACTATGTCTCTTCAGACATGGGAGCAAAGATGGGGGAATGAAGAATGCCCATTTTCATCTGTGCTGGCTTGTTTTCTGCATGCACTCTGTCAGGTTGAACAGATCCATGGGCAGGTCCCTACTCCCTTCCCAATTCCCTGGCAGAATCACCCAATTCCCAGTCTGCAGCCTGAAAGCACCAGTCTCTGAAATGGAATGAAATCATTAAATTATGGGAAAGTCCACAGTTGTCCTGCTTCCTCCTCCTGTTATGCTCCTCTTCCACCTTGAAGAAAAATGCTGTCTTTGGTTTTTGAGCTTTCCCTCTCAACTCAGCTCCCATCCATGCTCCTTTTTTTATTTCCTCAGTGCCAGGATGACCAAACTCTGATGTTTTCTACCTCTCAGAGGTGTGATGAGAAGGATTTCAGGGACTCCAGCTCCACCATGTTAACCATAAGCATTAGTCCTTGATAGTTTGGTCCTGCAAGGTGCAGAAAAGTCCTAGAAATGACATGTGCCCATGATAACCACTTAATTAAGGGCAAAAGGTTGCACAACCTGTCCTTAGTGAAGTTTCTGTCAGGTCCATGTCCTAGCTGAGGTGGCCTGACCCACACTATCAGAGGTATTTGAATATCTGCTAGGATTTGCAGAGTCTTTCAGTAAGTCAGGCACCTAAAATCATTAATTATTCACTCTAGTTTAAACTGGAAAGTCACCATTCCTTGTCTTTAACCTTCAACCTTCTGCAGGCTCCAGTCATGTGGTGTGGAGCAAACACCATCTCAGCTCTTTGAGGGCAAACCAGAGACCATTGGGCTGCCATAATCAACATTTGATCGCATGAAAAAGCTTGCTTTGATCTTTTAAGGGCACAAAACTGAGTTGGGCTGAGCTGCAGTGCCATCTCAGTGCTTTAGAAGCTGAACCCCACCAGGGCACCTCAGATATTTTCAGCTTTTCTGCTGCAGCCTGTCTGGAATATGATGAACTGGGACTGTTCCTCTCATTTCCAAATTCAAGTGCCAAAAGAGAAGAACATGCTGCAACTGAACACCATTAAAACCAGCTTTATTACATGTGGATAAATATAGTCTCAAGGGCTCCATTTTGGTGCTAAGCTAAATCATGCTGGATTTTCCATTGCTTGGGGTTACAAAGCTGATTCCCTGCTCCAGGAAGTGTTGTCTGTAGCTGGGAATGTCTGAAGCATTAGGGCTTTTTTTTTTTTCCTTATGGCTGTAGATTTTGAACTTGGATATACTCACTTGGATACACCTCCCACACCCATTTATCATATGAGTTTTGTACAAGTTTTATACAGTATATTTATGTAAAAACTCTTTCAAAATGTGAATGCATGTATATTTTCCCCCCCAATAATACTCTTCATCACATCAGCTGACCCAGAACTAAGGGATTCTGTAACTGGTTTGATCCAGAAGTAGCCCAGGTTAGTGAAAGAACAGGTGCATGTGCTGTGGGATTGGGTCTTCACCAAATTCTTTCACTTAGAGATTGAAAAGTGTGACTGAATTAGCATAAAGTATAAACCTCTCCTTCTCCAGCAGGCAGAAATCTGGCTGAAACCTGACAGATCCAGCAAGAAAGGGCTCGTGTCCTCAGGTGCTCATGAAATCCCAATAAAAGAGCAGAAGTATTTCATATTCTCATTTATTCTTTGCTACAATAGTCCATCAAGAAATGCAAATTATCTTAATGGCCGAGTTTAAAATACGAGACACTCATCAAAGAGGAGTTTTATTGCCCAGCAGTCCTTTAAATGTCACACATCCTGCAGGAAGAGGAGTAATTTTGCAATGGCTCAATGCCATGCTCTGGAGTTCTCTTACATGAGAAGGCTCATGAACTGTAAAAAAACAACATGGAACAGTTATAAAGAGTCACAGCTTTTCTCTCTTTCAGTCTTTCATATGGATTCTTTGGAGCTTCTCCCTCCTTGGAGGTGTTTAAAGGCCAGGCTGGATGAGGCACAGAGGAACTTAAACCAGTTAGAGGTGTCTCTGCCTATGGCAGAGGGTTTGGAACTAGATGATCTTTAAGGTCCCTTCCAACCCAAACCATTCTATGATTCTGTGATTTAAAACTCCATCCTCTGTAATGTGCCCTGGCACGGAGTAACAGCAAAATACATTTTTGTCCAGCATCACTGATAAACAGATAAATGAGGCAAGGAGATCTCTCTCCAACACCTTGTTGAAAGATTTATCCATGGAACCTGGATGATGCTCCTTGTACATCACTGTGGAGGATCAGATGCTGTTGCTGGATAGGTCATATAGCCCAAGTAGCCAAATGCAGGAGGTTAGTTGCCATAAGTGTATCTACTCACAGATATTCCTGACCTTGATAGTCTGTCCTGCTCTGTCAAGAATGTAGGAGAAGAAGAAGAGGGTTTTGGGGAAGGAGAGAGTTTGAATGAAGTTCTGGGCTTGAGATTATCTTTGTGGAGAATCAGGGAATCAGGATCATTTAGGTTGGAAAAGAGCTTTAAGATCTTTGTAAACCAAACATTGCCAAGTCCACCACTAAACCACATCCCTAAGTGCCATCATTCCTGAAGGCTTCTTAAAGGCTTGCTCATAGCAGAGATGCTTTGAGTCCTAGCGGGGGCCTTGTGAGAGGAAGAAAAGAAGCTGGCAATACACTCAGAACTGTAGTCCTTCATATTTTGTTCCTTTTCTGGACATAGAAGGATATTGACTCCTCAGCTGGATTGTTTAGAAAAATCAGTTTTTCATCTTTATGCCTTTTTTTGTACCTTGAAGTCTGTCACATCTGGGCTTAGGAGCTGTAGAACCTCCTCTTGCACCTTGCAGACCTCCATTGGAAATACCAGGGGCCAAAACTTGAACTCTATCTCTTAGAACTAGGTGACATTGCCCTGAGCTAAATGTTGGGGGTCTACAAACCACTCTGCTCTGTGTTATGATGTGAAAGGATGAAAATAATCATTCCTAGGTCAGCCCACCTGCTTGGTGCTCTGGTTTCACTGGAGATGGTGGATGTTCTATCTGCTTCTAAATGCATTTCTCAATTCCTATTACACCAAACCAGGTCAGGGTGTGCTGACTTGCTTAGTTATCCCTGTAGCCTTCACCTCCAGGGACCTGCTTGTTGGAAAACACCCTGGGGAATGGTGCCAGGACATTTTCAGGCTGTCACTTTACTATGGTCTAACACAGGAAAAGGTCTCTGCTCCAGGTTTTGAAGGGAGTTGATTCTTCTGAAGCACTTAAACCCTCCTGTCTCTCTTGGAACAACAGAAAATAGCTCCACAACAGGTACAGTCCATGGTGATGCACGTTGGAAGCCTTTGAGATGTTTTGCATTCCAGTTTGTACTGAAGATTTGATTCTGATTGTGTATATAGCCCCTTTGGTGTGCTCCAGGTGTATGTGTGTGTATATAAATGTATATATCTGTGGATGTGTATATGTATGTATATGTATATATACATATAAATCAATCAATGCTGGTGTTTTTACTTTTTGAAGTTCACAGGGCAAAAAGGGCATGTTGTTAGTTTGCTGTAAGATTCTATTCTGTATATATGTTTTCATGTAAATAATTGAAAATCTATATTCAGAGTTATATTTTAATTTTTATTCGAGATGAAATAAATCCCCTTTTTACTTGAAACAGTTGTAAGCCACGTTGTAAATAAAGTAACCCTTAATCTTATCTCTCCCCAGGGTGATCCTTTGTTTGGCTGAGCACTAAGAGTTGTGTTTTAGTGTGTTTGTTCATCCCCTGAGGAGGTGAGGTGAGAAAACCATCTGCTTGGCTTCACTGCTCATACCAGTTTAATGCCATCTAGAGTGACCTCATGCATCTTCCTGGATAGGTCAGTCTGAATTTTGTGTTAGACACTTGCAGAGGTACCTCTGGAGGCACTTCTGTTTGTCACACAGAATATCAGGGATTGGAAGGGACCTCAAGAGATCATCTAGTCCCTAGAGAGAAGCATTTGCAATGAGATTTAGGTTGGCCAAGTGGAATCACCCTAGAGAACTGCCTTTAGAAGAAAACAGGTGAAGTCTTTAGATTAATACTAACAGGGTGAGCCTAAGCCAGTAGCTGGTCTCCATGGATGGATGCAGATAGACCTTAATGGTTAAGAGCACCATGTACACACACCAGCTTGACTGACAAGCAGTGCCGGATCCTGTCCAAGAAGAGGTGCATCCCCACATCTATGTGCCCTGTGTGCTCCACAGCCCAGCACTAAAAAATGTTCCCTGGGTAGCCCTGACCACACTTCATAGAATGGTTTGGGTTGGAGGGAACCTTAAAGATCATCCAGTTCTAAACTCCCTGCCATGGGCAGGGACAGCTCCCACACTTCTGTCCTCAGTGGGACCCTGAACTTCCAGGGAGGGACAGTACAGCCTCCCTGTCTCAATCCACTATAGATAGAATAGAATCATAGAATAGTTTGGATTGGAAGGGACCTTAAAGATCCTCTAGTTCCAACACTCCTGCCATAGATCAGTTTGCTCAGATACCAAGCTGGGTTTATGTAGCTGCAAGTGGCATGGCAGAACATGAAACAAGAAACATCATGTGTGAGTGAAGAGACACAAGATCTGAGAACCATAGAATACACTGAGTTGGAAGGTGACCTTCAAAAGTCATCTAGTCCAAACCCCACGCAGTGGGCAGGGGCATCCTGCACTAAATCAGGTTGCTCTGAGTCTCATCAAACCTGGCCTTAAATGTCTCCAGGGATGGGGCTTCCACCACCTCTCTGGGCAACTTGTTCTAGTGTCTCACTACCCTCATTGGGAAGAACTTCTTCCTGAAGTCTAATTTAAACCTGTAAATCCTTCTGTGCTTTTTGTGATGATGCTATAACCACAGTCCCTGCTTTAGGAAGGACAAAAGTGCATCTAGAGAAGTGACCTGTCCAAATAGCCTTAAAAATAGAGCATCAGACAAATGGATAGTGATGAGGGTTGATCTATTGCTTACTGGAACACAGAAGTCCTCACTGAAAGGTGACAGAGAATGGGAAGGATTTATGTCTGATGGCGACATCAAACTACAAGAGCAAAAGCTTGAATAGTTTATGATACTCTTCAGAAGTCAGAGGAGAAAATAAATCCATGTATCTCCCTGCAGCTTATTACATAGTTATTTAAAAGCAATGCAAAGGTCAGACACTGGTTTTTAAATTTCTGCTCCAGCCATAGTCAGAGCTCTGCAAAGAGCTAATTCTTGAAGAATGTATTGTGAAGTGAATTTAGCAAAATTCTGGCAAGATATTCCAACTGAGCTCCTTGAAATTAATGATGAACACATGAATTATAGTCACCATATACCATTCCCTTTGTGACAAAAGATCTACCAGCCCTGTTTTTGACACCACAGATCAAGATTTTGAAGATGCCTCCATTCTTTATGTTGTGGGGTGGTTTTTTTCATCACAATATACTATAATCTATATACTATATACTATATCATCACTATATATCATCACTATATACTATATACTGTGGGATAGATTTCTAGATATTTCACCTAATTTGTTGTCACAGTCAAGCACACGTGTAAGCAGCAGTATGAACACCTACACACAGTCAACTGCTCCACTAAAAAAAACCCCTAGAAAATTAAAGTTTGATTTCCAGGTCTCTGAGGAAACACCATCTCTCTTTTCTGTGCACAGTATGATAAAAAAAAGTAGGTAGTGATACTTAATTCCAATGCAATTTTTGAGACAGACTTTTGAGACAAATAATTGCTTTAAATAAACAAGTTGTTGCTGTGGCTTCTGTTAGGGTTGCTATTGCTTTTTTAATTTCAAGATTCATGCCCTTCAGTGAAATGTTAATGATTCACAAAGTTCCTCTCCTGCTACAGTATGTGTTTAAGAATGATACACCTCTGCCTATAGTGACTGCACTCAATTACCATGAGCTGCTTTTATAACTGCATCTCAGTTGAACTCTTAATTACACTGTCTCCTCCAATAAGTAATAATACCTCAAACCCAGGGAGAAACAGTACTGCAGGACACCTCGAGGTGTCAGCTTGACTCTTTCCCCTCTACGAGGCAGGAGCAATTAGGCAAATCTTTGTGCTGTTTGGCATTTGTTTAACCTGACCTTTGGAGGGGAGGTGTCAAAATAAGACCTCCAGCAGCAGGCTGTGCAGCACTTGTACAGCGTGTGAAACAAAAGGTGGTGGCATTTGGATGATGAAGTGTGTTCTTCCCGGGCAAAACCACAGAGCTGATGTTGCCACTGAATAGAAATTTAATTTTGAAAAGCTCAGTGTGACTGGTGATTAATGTAGCAATTAATAAAAGTACAAGCAGAACATTCAGACCAGGCTGGATAGACATTGAGCAGCATGTTCTAGAGGGAGGTGTCCCTACACATAGCAGGGGGTTTGAAACTAGATGATCTTGAAGGTCCCCTCCAATCCAAACCCAATTCTATGATTTTATGTTAGAAACTGCAACAGTTATTTCCACCATGGGTCATTCGTTGGGGAATTAGAGCAAGTGACTCAAAGTTTGAAGTCAGTGATGGTGCCATCACCAAATTCTCACTGATGCCGAGTGCTCTCCTCATTGTGACTCTGTCTCTGGATAACCACAGCATCATAAGGTTGGAAGGGACCTTCAAGGCCATCTAATCAAACCCCCCTGCAGTGAGCAGGGACATCCTGTACTAGACCAGGTTGCTCAGAGCCTCATCAAGCAATCTTGGAATGGTTTGGGTAGGAAAGGACCTTCAAGATCATGTAGTTCCAACCCCAGGGACACCTCCCACCAGACCAGGTTGCTCAGTGCCTCATCCAGCCTGGCCTTAAACACTTCCAGAGAGAGGGCAATGATGCACCCAGTGTTGGGGGACACTGTTTTCTCCCATGATCCCTCAGAAATCCAATACAACATGCTCAGAAACGTGTTTCCAAGTTTTATTTCTCCTCTGGGGATGGAATTGCTGTTGCAGAGGCATTTTGAAGTTGCTTTTTAGGAGGATTTTCTTTCCTTTTTTGTCTTATTTTTTATTCAATTCCTTTAATAAGAAGCAGCTTTTTGTTTCCATTTCCTATTGTTAAGCCGTGGTGTCTATGTGCCTGCATGTTTCTGTATGTGAAAGTCTCCAGCCCATTGTGAAACACAAGCCAGAATATCAAGCTTTTGCATTTCCTTAGATTGTTTTTTATCTGATATTGAATTAAGTGAAGGGCTTAATGCTCAAAGTGGTGTTTGGGGAGTTACTCACACAAACTCTGTTGTTGTTGCTAATGGGATTTGTGCAGATTTCTTTGAAGATGAATCTCTTAATGTAGAATAGGGAAAGACATTCCAAATCATAACTTAGTTCAGATAGATCTACCTTTAATTTTTACTGATAGAGCATTAAAGCCATGAGACAAGGAAGCATTTTCTGCACCTTGTTTGTGTATGAGTATTATTGACAGGCAGGTTTAGATAATCCAGTGGATAATCTGCTGAACTTTTAGAAGCAGAAAGAAAGATACTCTCAATTCTGAAATAATGACAAAATTTGAAATCAGAGAATGAAGTGTTGGAAAGAAATGGTGAAAAAATATTTCCTAGACACCATCTTAAACTGCAGACTTGATTGATAGTGATGGAAATCTTATTTCTCAGCCTGCAGCTTGGTGGTACTTCCCATAGATATCACACTAAGTGGTGATCAGCCTGTTTTTAAGATGTGAGTAGGAGTAGAAACAAGCAGGCAAAGGGAAGTCTGGCTGATCTGACTTGTAGAGAAAAGGGCTTGAGGTACAGCATTTTCTTGAGAAGTCTCATCCTTTTTGAGTCTAGAGAGGAAGGAGTCAGATCAGGCTTGTTTCATGAGCTGAGAAGAAGGATGTCTGGGCTAACTAGTCAATCTGCAATTACTAAGGACACAGCAGGGCAACGTTGTTGGTTGTTCAGCTTGTTAAAGAGA
>VZTY01010006.1:0-62309 GCA_013400935.1 Turnix velox
CTTGTTTGTATATCTGAATGGATTGCTGTGATACTTCAGCAAGTTCTGCACGGTTTTAATAATACACAGTCAGGGTTTCTTTTAAATGGTATTCATGTAACTAATAAAGTGTTAGAGGTAATACAGAATCAGATGCACAACTAATTATAAGCTGAACTTCATAAAATCATTCTTCCGTTCTACCACTCTCTAATGATGAAATTACATATTTGAGAAGAAACTTGAAGAACAGCTGGGGCCATAGTACTTGATGTGTTAATAGTTAGAATTTGAGCCAAGCAAAACATTCCGTTGGCTCAGCATTAGTTTAGCCACATCTGAACTACTTTCTGTTTATCTATGTAACAGAAAATTCAAAAAATAAATTATAGCTGTAAACAATACTGTATTTATTAGTTCCTTCTGGATTATTAGTCTTCTCTGATTCTGGAAGATTGAAGTGTTGTAGGGCAAGTATGAATAATATATAACACGTGACAATTGCAATAATCAGATTCAGACTTAGAGTAAAGCATTCTTAAGGCTAAAGCCTCAGAACATACTTGTCACTCTTTACAAAGGTAACTGGAGTGGAATTAAAAATAATTGCAGACTGCTTCTGATAGATTTGTTTTATATTTTTGTTTCACTGTAAATCAGGCTTCTCTTTTTTAGAATTAATTTCTAGAATTTGCTGCTGAAGCTGCATGTTTCTGAGAAAATTTCTGGTAGCTGTGGAAGCTCCCCAGAAGCAATTGGCAAATGCTCTGTTTGGCTATACCTGCTTGATGTGATTTAAACTAATAAAATTGGTAGTATTCTTGTTAGAGTTGAAGCAATGTACTTCTAAAATCTGCAGAGTTTCTGATATTATTGCATATCAGTCTCCAAAGCAAATTAAACAGTTTGTATGGTTAAAAAAAAAGAGCATGGAGCTTAAAATGCTTGTATGATGCTATTCTGAAACACCGCTGATCATCTTTGGGTGAGCATTTAGGCAGATTTAGATAGATCCCTATATATGCTATTTGGAGATCATGTGTTTAGAAGATGATGTTCAAGATGAAATTTTTATTAAAACCAGAAGTGAATTCTGTAAAAGTGATTTGGAATTTTTTTCCCATCTTCAGGCTTTAGCAGTGTGCTTTCTAAGGTGTGTCAAATATAGCACATAATGTGTATTATATGCCATTATTTCTTTAATGAGAAGGAAAGACCATATCAAATCCCTCATTGCACTGAAATCTTGACAAAATACAAGCCATAAAAATGTTTCAATATGTTTTTGCTTGCATGCTTGCAGAATTTTTCACTATACTGTAGTTGCAGTTTAGCACCTAGCCTTAAATGTTGTTAAAAGAGCAGTAATTTAAATATAGAGACAACTTGCTGAAATTAGAAAACCCAGTTGCCTATTGCTCATTTTTCAGTTCACTAAACTAACTGAAACAAATAACACAGAAAAGGCGGAGATATGTAATGAGACTATGTCATGATGTGTAGACACAGATAAGTTGAGTTTTAATTTGCTGTCCTAAAGTTAAGTCTTCTCTGAAGTTTGAATCTTTGTCAGCTCCTGCTTTTGGTTATGGTGTTTTTAGTTGTTTAAATGAAAAACAAATTATGAACTGTGGATTAGATTTATTTCAGAGAGCAATTTTATACACATATTTACATAGAATCATAGAGTCATTTAGGTTGGAAAAGACTCTTAACATAATTGAGTCCAGACATTAACTAACATTGCCAAATCCAAAACTAAACCATGTCTTTCAGTACCACATCATATTTTAAATGCCTTCAGGAATGATGACTTAACTACTATTCTGGACACCTTATTCTGGTGCTTGACAGCCTTTTTAGTGAAGAAAACTTTCCTGGGGTCCAATCTGAACCTCCCCTGGTGCAAATGGAGGCATTTACTCTTGCCCTGTCACTGTTCGTTGGAGAAGAGAGTGACCCCCATCCTGCTACAGCCTCATTTCATGTTTGAAGAGCAGTAATGTCTCCCCTCAGCCTCACCCACAATTGACCAAAAACCAAGGAAGAAAAGAATCACCTCGGATCATTGTGATCCGAGAAGTAATTATGGTTTAATGACAGAACATGCACATTTAGCTAAGGTGGCATTTTGTACTTCTGCAGATAAGTACTTCCAGCATAGGTTTCCAAAGGATTTGTACAGTAGAAGTATTAAGCACTATTCAAAATATGATTATAGTGGACTTTCCCTATAAATGGTTGCAGAAGACCTTCTTGAACAAGGATATTACCCATATAGCCAGTGTATAGTCCTCTGTTACTGAAATGCAGTTGTTGATCTTGTGTTGTCAGGGATTGAATGTGAACAAGAAATGGAAACAAGGAAGGTCTTTTTAGAGAGGTCTTTGTGGTAGCCACTGTGAAGGTGTAGTCTATATCTGTGTGGAGGGTTAAACTAGCTGTGGAAAGGAAATTCATAAAGAGGAGCAAGTGAGGATGCTGTGACAGTTCTGTCCAGAGCTGCCATGGGACTCAACTCTGTTGCTTGAGGCATCTTGGTTTGCAGAACATTGGTACAGCCTCATAACAGTTGTTTTCTTACACCACTAATATCTACTCAGAGGGCTTGCTTTTCCTTGTTATTCATTGTTGTTTTGATTTAGGTTTGATGCTTTCTTACCATTGTTTTTAGGAGATACAGTAACTTTATTCCATGAAGCTGTTGAGAATAACACACATCATCACTAGGTCTGAAATCACAAGTGAATCATTCTAGAGAGATGTCACTGTGGTAAGAAATTATTTTCTTAAGAGCTGTTTCTGCATGAAATGTTGAAATGCAGTGTTCCTCATCTGTCCATGAAGCAATGTTCTTAATACAGAGTTGTTATAAGTAATTTCCTTGCCTCCCTTTTCTCCCTCTTTGAATGCTTTCTGTTGGCCACCAGCTGGCAGAAGCTCAAGGAAAAGATGACAGTGTGCCTTCAGGATACTCATGGTCCACTTTATAAATGCAGTCAGACAACTAAATTGCTTTGGTTCTTTACTATATTCTTCATTGCTTAACATTTGCAGAATCGCATCCGAAGTTAATCAAATGTAAAGATCAAGCAATGCCACTGTTCTGGGTCAGGGTCCATTGTATTGCTGATGGATGCATTTTCTAGGAAATTCAGATTTCTGTTTTAAGAAATCACAGCTATGCAAGCAAGCTTATTTGAGTTGACAGTAAAACATTATTGCTTCTAATTATGAGTTGTCACATAATAGAAAAAGACAAGGCATCTTTTGTTCCATGGGAAGTCTGATTTGCCTCTTTGCAAAATTGCATGGATTTCTTTCCAGAGGCTTTACATAATTGGTATGACAAAGTTTCAGTCCTATGATCTTACGCTTTCCAAGTGATTCAGACACACCAGTTGAACCTTGTTTAAGGTATTTGTTGGTAATCTGTTACACAAGCAGATAGATGGCATGAACATGAGGTCTGTTGCTTTGTTTGTTTAAAGAAGTGAGCTATCCATACTCCTATTGAGGAGTATTTATGATGAGACTAATGAGATTATTGAGAATCCTTTTTAAAATATGATCCAGTATTGAGAAACAAGGCTGTTCAGCTCTGACTAACTCATGAGGACTCTTGGTTTTTTAATGCCTGGATAGATGTAATCTGAATCCATTGTGTAAATCATAGAATGGTTTCAGTTGGAAGGGACCTTCATCTAGTTCCAACCCTCCTGCCACAGGGACACCTCCAACTAGATCAGGTTGCTCAGTGCCTCATCCAACCTGGCCTTAAACACTTCCAGGGAGGGGGCATCCACAGCCTCTCTGGGTAACCTGTTCTAGTGTCTCACTACCCTCATCATAAAGAGCTTCTTTCTTATATCCCCCATAAATCTTCCAATTTTCATCTGTCACTCTTAGTCCTGCCATTCTGTTCCCTATTAAAAAGTCATACCCTGGCCTTTCTGTAGGCCTCCTTCAGGTATTGATAAGCTACTATGAGGTCCCCCTGAGCTTTCTCCAGGCTGAACAACATCAACTCCTTCAGGACTTACTCCAACAGCTCGATTTCCTTATGTTGAGGGCGACAGAACTGGACACAGTACNCATAAATCTTCCAATTTTCATCTGTCACTCTTAGTCCTGCCATTCTGTTCCCTATTAAAAAGTCATACCCTGGCCTTTCTGTAGGCCTCCTTCAGGTATTGATAAGCTACTATGAGGTCCCCCTGAGCTTTCTCCAGGCTGAACAACATCAACTCCTTCAGGACTTACTCCAACAGCTCGATTTCCTTATGTTGAGGGCGACAGAACTGGACACAGTACTCTAGCTGGGGTGTCACTAGACCTGAGTAGGGGGGCAAAAACACCTCCCTTGATCTGCTGGTCATGCTTCACTTGATGCAGCCCAGGATTTAGTTGGCCTTCTGGGCTGCAGGCACACACTGACAACTCATGTTGAGTTTGTCCTCCAATGGCACCCCTAAATCCTTCTCTTCAGGCCTGCATTTGAGCCCCTCTCCACCCAGCCTGTATTTGTGCTTGGGGTTACCCCTACTCAGGTGCAGGACCTTGCACTTGGCTTGGTTGAACTTCATCAGGCTGGCAAAGGCCCACCTCTCAAACCAGTCAATGTTCCTCTGGATGACCTTCCTTCCTTCTGGCGTGTCAACTGCACCACACAGCTTGGTGCCATCCACAGACTTGCTGAGGGTGCACTCAATCCCACTGTCCATGTTACTGCAAAAGATGTTAAATAGCACTGGTCCTAGTACTAATCCCTGAGGAATGCCACTTGTCACTGGTTTCCATTTGGTCAATGAGACATTAACTGCAACTGTTTGAGCTGCTTATCCAGCGAGTGGTCCATCCATTGAACCCATAGTTCTCCAGGTTGGTGACCGGAATGTCATACGGAACAGTGTCAAATGCTTTGCAAAAGTCTAGGCAGACAATGTAATTTGCTTTACCATTATCCACTGATGCTCTAACTTCATCATAGAAGCCACCAAGTTAGTCAGGCATGATCTGCTCTTGGTGAAGCCATGTTGGTTACCTCCAATCACCTCAGCATCATTTTTCATGTGTCTAAGTAGCAATTTAGACAGATCAGGAGTATCTACTCCTTGATCTTGCCAGGCACAGAGGTGAGACTGACTGGCTTGTAGTTTCCTGGATCTTTTTTTGCCTTCTTGAAAATGGGGGTTATGTTCCCCCTTTTCCAGTCAGTAGGAACTTCACCAGTCTGTGATGACCTTTCAAATATTATAGATAGTGGTTTGGCAGCTTCATCTGCCATTTCCCTAAGGACCTGTGAGTGATTCTCATCAGGTCCCATGGACTTGTGCACTTTCAGGTTCTTCAGGTGGCCTCAAACCTGAAGAGGATGGGGAGGAAGGACATGGGTGTATAGTATGACTTTGACATGCTGTCACAAATAAGAGAAGAAAACTAGGCCAGTAGGCTTTTCATTGTGTGTCATCAGGACAATACACCACTTTTAGCAATTCTCAGACAAATTGCAATTTCTCTGTATGAACTTTGTGTGTAATTTACTAACAGATAGTCTTTTAAGTTATTGTAATAAAAGATCATTACAAAATCAAATGTTTTGACTTGAGTAATAGAACAATAGTTGTCCATTCTGTAAATTCAAAGTAATTTAATTTTTCATGGCCATAATCTGATAAAATGTTTTGTCATTGCAGTAATGCTGTCCTCCCAAAAAGGTCATCACTTCAAAAGCAAATGCAGATGAAGAAAAGAATTTAAACGTGTTACTTAATAGTTACCAAGGAAGCTGTGAAACTTTTGACCTGTGTAGAAGAGACACATATGTTTTAGGAATGTTACAATGGTAAATGAAATGCATCTGTCCTTAGTAAAGAGCAGGCTCATTGTGTTGGTTTTATTTTTATAATTTTTTCAATTTACTAATTTTCTGTGAGTATTTTCGTTTATATTAGCCTGAGGGATAAGATAAAATGCTTTGTTCAGAGGCTCTGCCTTCTGGTTCTAGTCATACCAGAGTTGGTAGCAGCATTTAGTCATCTGAACTTGTTTGAGTTTTTGATACAGAACGCTGGTGAACAACTTCTTAAGCAAGGAAAAATTACAGTAGTTATCTTAATTTCCTCATATAATTATATACAAGATTTTGTAGTATCAGAAGATGAGCTAATCCGCTGATATGGGCATTCAATTTCAAATTATTGTATTTTCAGAGCTTTACATGTCACTTACCAGCCATCTGCTAAGCCATGGTAAATCACGTTTTCTGAACAATACAGCTCTTGACGTCAGACATACATTTTATTTTGTGTTTGGTAAAGGCAGGTATACTACAACTCAACTAGTAGGTACTAACATGCAAGTTGTTACTATCTTGATGGCTTGCAATTGTACCTGTTGATAGCATAGGAGAAGGAACTGTCTTAATCATTAATTCATTAATTTCATTAGTAAGGGTGTGTTGAAAAGTAACATAGGTTTACTTCACTACAGATAACTAAGCTGCAAGACACTAGTATCACAGAAATAAGAGATTTCTCTTGAGAAACTTGGATGGTTCAGAAATATTTGAGCAAAAATGAAGTCCCAAATGTCACCATAATCTCTAAGAATAAAGCTGACTCTATTACAGCTGTACACAAGACTGTCATTTTGCATAAACTTGCATTAGAATTCTAGTTGCCAGTTGAATAACACAGCAGCATTTGCTGTGCAGTGATTTGACCTTTTTTAATAAGAATGGCTATTCTTATTTCATGACATCATTAGTTTTTTATACTAATCTGAGTATCTCCTTAACAGCTCCTGGTTCTATTACAATAACAAACAATTTTCTTTTTTAATGTAAAACCTGCTATCATTGATAAAAAAGCATTCTTAAGTGTATATTAAGCATTTTTCAGTGCTGTACAAACCCATCAACTGGCAACCTTGTTTTAAAATGCGTTTTTCAGTTAGTTGTAAGTAGAAGAAATTAGCTCTGTATTTTTAGGACTGATAACCTCTCAAATAGAGAACATAACTTTCTTCTCACTTTGGGCAGGAGACCATCACTGTGAAGGAAGGATAGCAACATGGATAAGTGGCTTTTCCTCACCTTCCAGCACACAACAGTAATTACAGGACTCAGCTAACTCTGAATGGTATTGATTGCTGAGTTTTTAAAAGGCATGCTGCACTGTATTCTATCTGCTGACAGAAGTGTTGTGAAGGCCTTAGTCAGTTACTCTCCTAAAATAGTTTGTTTGCCTTATTTTATTGACAGATGTACTGTCTAGGTACAAGTCACTTCTTGTGGTAGCTGAAGAGACTTTCTGATAAAGCCATTTATTATGTTTCTCTAATGTAAAATGCATTGATCTTACTCATGGAAAATGTTAGTACTTTCTCCTTTGTTTGAACTGTACCTCTGCTTTTCCAGTAATTGTTGTCTGTGACTTAGATCTCATTAGGTTTATGCCAAGGTCACCGAATGCCATGTCAGCTTAATTACAGTGGCTTTCAAGCTGAGCAGTTCTGACTTACAAATAGGAATTCACAGTTAGGTAAATGAACAATCTGAAGCTTCTGAGCTGTGTACCATGTGGTACTTAGCTCTTTGCAGTAAGATACTGGATGAAGACAATGTTCCGTGGCTCCAGTGAGCTTGAGCTGAAGATCAAAAGTCCCTGACTTCAATGGGACTGTTCCACCTGATGTGTTGGCTATAAGCTGTCATTTTTAGCTGTCTAATTTTAAAGAATTTAGAAATTAACAGGCCTCACTTATTCCAGTTGAAAAGCTGTATTACAGTACTAGGAGTGTGAAATGTCTAGTACCACAGAAGCATCTGTGAAAAATATAGTGTCCATTGCAAGCACTGAAGTATTAAATAGTTCTAAGCACTTCCCAGGGGAAAAAAAATAAGATAATGTTCATCCACCAGCTTAGAAGACCACTACTTAAAGGAAGGCATTAGCAGCCCACACTCTTTTGTCCTAGAAGTTTCCGTATGCTGAAAGCAACATTATAATTATCTCAGGGCATGAGTCAGCAAGTATGTTGTTACTCCAAAATCTTAGATCTTTCTGCAGCTGGGTGATGTGACCCAGGTAAGAATTGTGTTTGAAGTGTGAACCAGCTTCATTTCCAGTGGTCTCTGTTTCTTCTTAAATGTTAAATGTTTACCAAATTGACATCCACATATCTTGTATGTCAGACAGCCATGTGCTTCCACAATATAATTTGCTTTGTTTTGCACTTCAAAGTCCTTTTACAGCACTTCTTATCAACACAAACATCAGGTGGATCTAATTAAAAAAAATGCCAGGAATCAAAAGAAGGCAGAATCCAGCAAGAAGTATATTCTTCGCTCATGCATTCCGGAATAGATACATCAACATAATTTCTCACTTAGGCTTATAATCTTGCAGAATTAGCCCAGGCGGGGTTTAAGAGAAATGTGCATTTTCCCTATTGAAACAAGCAAACAAAAAGCAATTTTTATCTTGTCTATAAAGTTGGAATAATTGTTTAGGAAGTCTCCATTGGCAATAGACCTTATCAGTTTTCATGTCAGACCTTTGCAACAGGCAAGAGTAGAGTTGGGTGTTATGGTCAGGGTAGATTATGGTCCAGATCAATAAAGACAGGAAATGTACTATTTCAAGAACTTAGTCAAGACCATCCAGCACCCGGTGACTGAAACCAGCAACCTGAGGAGCCTGTGCTTGAAATTTTGGATTTGGGCTGGAACAAAATCCTAAACAGAGCAAGGCCAAATAGTTAAAGGCAATAACTAGAACAGAGCAGTGAAGACCAGTGACTCTTTTCCAGTGCAGGATGAAGAGAGCAGAACAAGCAGGGACTAGGAGTGAGCAACGAAGAAGGATCTCTGCTGTATCCTATGAGCTTTGTTCTGGCAGTTCCAGGCTGCTCTGTCAGGTTCACAGTTTTGCTCCTGGAATATTTGTTTCTGACAAAGCAGGCATTCACCTCGGCCTCAGTTTTTCAAGATGGCTGAGAACCATGCTCTGCTGCAGTGGTTTGCAGTCTTTGAAGGGCCTAGTCTAGGGAGAGAGCCAGAACTCTACAGGACATGTGCCTTAGCTATTTATCAGGACTATTTGCACAGGTGCATGTATTTTTAGTGTGATGCGTACAGTAACACATTTTAGGTAAAAGAATATAATAAAAACACTATACAGTTTTAATGGATGAAGAAGAGTAGATTAATTTTTTTTTTTAGCAAGTCATCTGTTTAATTAATGCTCAGTGATTAAACTCCTAGGGAGACTATGGAATAGAAAAGAAATATGACGAAGTAGGAATATTGTATCCTATAAAATGCACGTTGACTGTTGGCTCAGATTTTTTAAATACAGAAATTTTTCAACCTGATATCATATATAAATTGTGAGCTTTTCTTATGAAATCAGCAATGAAATGAACCACCAGCTTGCAAGTAATTATGGTTTCTTTTATCAAGATATTATGGCTTGATTTAATTTTCTGTGTAATTAGATTGAGAGATTAAAAGTCTCAGTATTACTTCAATATGCACTCAGTAGTTAAACTCCTAGTTAGTAGATCAGATATGAGTGGTTATTACTGAGCACATTTTGCTATAGTCACCTTGGCAATCAACATCAGCAGTGCTTACACGAAGACTGATGATGATCAACCCTAGTCAGCTTGTACAGTTCACTGTGACCTGATGGTTCCTGGGACACTGATCAATGTCCTGTGAATCTTTCTAATGCGAAGAGTTATTCATTATACTTCTCAGCGCATTCTTTGAGAGGATTATCAGAAGATTTCTAATGTTCACAGGAAATCTGATGCATGTAGAATAATTCCCAGTCAGAGATGCTAACCTGGTATTTCTGCATGATCGATTTCCAAAGACTTCTGGGTAGTGTTTCATGGAAATATGGAACATTTTCATTACTGTGATGGCAGTCGGGATGTAAAAAAATTATTCTGAAAGATTGGTCTCCCTGGAGTGTCTTTCTGAGGATTTCAGTATGTTATGGTGTTTATGGGACTAGAAGAAATAGCTAAGTGTACTAGCACATAATTTTTTTTAAATTAAAAGACAAAAACATTTTTTTCTAACTACTGACAATAGTATCCTTCACTTCTACCAATGTCTGATTAAGTCCAGTATCACTTATGTGAGGAGGTACACTATACTGTAAGGGGATAAATCAGTACATATGCATATGTAATCACAACCTCCCAAGAAGACACATGCACAGCACTTGAAAATTTTGAATGCAAGTTATCCTGAAACATCAAATTAGAAACACACAAACTGAATACTTTTAGGACATTTTTATTAATGTGGCTGATCTGTGTACCTATTTGCTTTAAAAGATCTTGCTTAATGCAGCAGTAGCAGCATTAGAATTAATGTACATAACAGTACCTAAAAGTAGGAAGAAACCAGAAATACCTGAACTGAGCAAAACAGAAAATTACTTTTGAATTGCATTCCTTAATGCCTAACATGCCTTTTTTCTTAAAGGAGAAAATACTGAGTTACATTTGCAGTGGTTTAAAAAAACAAATATTTAACATCAGAAGTCCTACCATTGTAACAATCTGAAAATTTGAGGGTGGGGCAGGGGGATTTTGGAAATCAAGCCCTATGTTTGCATGTCCCTAGTATTTAAAATTCTTATAAAGAAGGCTGTAAATTGTTGCCCTATCATGAACTGACCCATTCCTGATAACAGTTGGTATAACTTGGAAATGGTTCACCAGCAAGGATTTTCAGTGACATTAAGTGTCTAGCTGATGTGCAGCTGATGTGTTGAATACATGGTACCTCTATTATGGCAGTCAGAATAGAGTGTGGAGCAATGCAGCAGACTTTTGAATGAGTAAATACTTCAAGACCATAAGAAAAAAATGAACATATTCCTCTTGGTGAGATGAACTTTATTTTAAGATGCAGTGTTAGTGGAACAAGGATGAAGTAAAAACATTCCATTATACAGTCTGGCCAGCCATCTACTAGGGATTTCTCTATTCTATATATAGTTAATCTTTGAACAGTAATTTATGGATAATTGAAATAGCCCTTCCAGAAAGACACTTAATCTCGAAAGCCTCAGGAAGAATGAAGCAATAGATATGCTAGAAACTCATTTGCATGGTTAATCACATTTACTCTGGCTCAGAAAGAGATACTACACATTTTTAACCAGAATAAATTAAATTTAAAGCAGTTACAAAGCTTTAATAAAATAAAATAAAAGAAGTGAACTACTCTCTGTTATTAAAAAGAACGTTTCAATTGTTCAGGAGGGATAACAGACACCTGTTATCTATTGGAGCAGATATTCGTGCCTGATTCTCTTTATTTACTGTAGTATTCTTATTAAAATATTCTACATATGTCCAAATATCTTCTTCTAAAGAATTGTTTATTTATGTTCTATTATTACCTTAAAGGTGAAGTTGCATTCTGATAATTTTAAAATGTTTTGACCTCTGAAACAATGTTTAAAATAAATTTCAAATGTTCACAAAATACTTAGATGATCCTGAGGTACACTTGTATATTGTGTCAAAGATAACTAGGCTGTGTTACTAAGGGCTATTGAGACTTCTGTTCTTCAGTCATATTATTGACTGTTTATTGGCAGCATGGAACAAAACTCTAAATGTTCTGATAAACCCATTGACTTCAATTAAGGTTACACAGGTTTGAGTGATATATGGCTCTGATGTGACATTTTTAGTTCGAGGGGTTAAATTTACATTAAAAATACCATACTGTTTAAATTAGTTGAGGTAAATGGTGGTGAAGCATCAAATTCAGGAGAAGAATTTGGGTGCCTGTTTACCATGCAAACAAGTTAACATTGCGTGCTGTTATGTCAGGTATTTTTTGAATTGTTTTCTTGTTTGCTTTGTAATAGGTTACGTTCAGTTGCTTTAATCACATGGTTTCGGTTTAGGATGTGTGATAACAACACAGAGATGTACAGATCTTCATCTGATGATTACTCTGTTGTCATGTGATAGAACATTGTGTAGCCATAGTGACCTTCCTGATTTACTGACATACAAGACAGAGGTCTTACTCATCTGTTTAACTGTGTGTGTTGTTGCAAAGTCCAGACATACTGAGCAAATTCACTGAAGGATATGTTGCTTATTTGTTCTTATTCTTGTGAGTAAATAGAAAATCTTGCATTGTTTTTGTCTTCACTACAAAACAGAGTTTTTTCTTAAAGGGGTATGTAGCTTGGAGACAAGGAATTATTACAAAATCTCCTGACTTGCTGGACTAAATATAATGATTCTAGTAGTCAAAACTCTGATAAGATGTTCAGTGTTCTTGTAGAAGGTTGGTGCTGTACCATGAGAGGAGATAGGGTTTATTTAATGGAGGACAAAGTGTTCTATTCTGCTTCCCTTAGCAATCTGTAAGTGGTGGTAGTTTAGTTTCTGTAGAGGTCTTTCCAGGGCAGGTTGCCTACAGGATGACTGGATCAGTGCAGGCCCTAGTTATCCATACTTTAATTTATACTTTCATAGAATCATAGAATCATAGAATAGTTTGGGTTGGAAGGGACCTCAAAGATCATCGAGTTCCAAGCCCCCTGCCATAGGCAGGGACACCTCCCACTAGACCAGGCTGCCCAGTGCCTTGTCCAGCCTATTCTTGAACACCTCCAGAGAGGGGGCATCCAAAACCTCTCTGGGCAACCTGTTCCAGTGTTTCACTACCCTCACTGTAAAGAATTTCTTTCTTATGTCAAGTCTAAACCTACCCCCCTCCAATTTCCATCCGTTGTTTCTAGTCCTCCCATCCGATATTATGTTAAAAACTCCTTCCCCTGCCTTTCTGTAGGACCCCCTCAGGTACTGATAAGCCTTCTCTTCTCCAGGCTGAACAACCCCAACTCCTTCAGCCTGTCCTCATAGGGCAGTTGCTCCAGCCCTTTGACCATCTTCGTGGCCCTTCTCTGGACCCTCTCCAACAGCTCAATGTCCTTTTTGTGTTGAGGGCTCCAGAACTGGATGCAATACTCCAGGTGTTCATGATAATGTTCAGTCTGTTTCTATCCATTGACTATCTTCCCTACAACACTTGGTAGTGTTGCAGTTGTATTCTCCTTGACTGCCATTTCACTTGCCAATTAATTTGTCCAGACAGTATTTCTATCTGTAAGCACCAATAAATTCTATTTGGCCTAGTCATGTGGCTGATATTTATGCACTTCAAACCGTTCTGTACAACTAATACTGAAGCAGAAGTGCATGCGTAGTTCTATTCCTTTTTACGTCTTCTTGCTTTGTGAGAGCAGAGTTCAAAACTTATGCACCGTCTACAACATTTTTGAGTGTCCACCTGCAATGATGGCAGAAGTAACATCAACAAACCCTGCTGTGGGAAAGCAGGCACATCTTTGCAAAGGCTCATGTCCAATGCTGTAAGTCAATATTACATAGCTGTGAGAAATTCTACCTTTTTAAAGTAAGATTTATGCTTTTACTTCCAAAAGGGAAGAGTTTGGAAATTGAAGGTGAAAATTATATGTTTATGTGATTATTTACATTCATTTCACCTTTGATTTCTAACATCAACACTGACATTCCGTGTCTTTTTAAAACATGTTTTTTACTTAAATCAGAAGTTAAAAGTTTACTTATCAAGTGAGCATGAATAAATTTCTGGTACTTGAGAAATTACTGGTTGTGTATTGTGTTATTCAGGATGCAGTCTAGACATGGGTGATAATTCCATCATGCTTTAAATACTAGAAACTGTTGAACCAGTATTCAAGTGATGCTGTAAATTTTATAAATATTAGTCTTTACTAGTGTCTATTCACACATGCATGAAAGAAGTTGCCTTGGTCAGAAAACTGACAGTCAAAATGCTAATAATTAAAAGTTTATCCCCCCATGGCTGCAGACTTCCTACTGCTGCAGATTACTTCTGTTTCAAGAAGATAGACACAGATTCCCAGAGAAAGCTAAACAGTTTCTCTGGCTGTGTGTTGCTCCATGTGACACCTGAGCTGTGACTGCATCAGTCCTGCATGGTCCCAAAACACAAACTGGGAAGTTGGCTCCCAAAAACATGGCCTGTTTTAGTGTCATCCAATCTAGGATTCTCTTCCCAGCTAGCAAAGACTATACTCCATCAATACTGAACTTTTTTTTTTTCCACTTTCTCTGTTCACCAGAGTTAAATAGAGAATACTTTTAAGTAGCTAATTCTATGTGATAAACAACTGACCTGCACTGTATCAGATGTGATTGTGTATATGTGTATACGTGCATCCTGCTGCTCCCCCTGATATTAATTTTCAGGCTGTCTCCCAAGAATTTGAAGACATATTACTGCTACTCAGGTGTGCTGCTTCTGCAGGATGTTGAACTAGGTCTGTGTATTGCTACCATTGCTGATTTCTTACACATCAGTTAAAAAACTTTACTTTCAATACCTATGTCCTTGAAATTTGATGCTGTTAATGCTGCTGTTACAGGTAAACTGAAATTACTCAACCTAAATTACAGATTTTTGTAAAAGTATCTGGCTACTAACAGCATTACCTTATTGAGTGGGAAAGTTAACAAAAGTAATCAGTATCTGTCAGGCGCCTGCAGATATTGTATGCAGCTGAACAAATAATTTTTTCTAAAATTAGACATTATTTGTTCTGTCATTCCAATAGAGGCTAACAAGTTTCCAAGACAGTTTGGCCCTGTGGTGATGAATAATGAAGAAAACAGAGTTTCTTTAAAAATTTTCACCAAACGCTAGAATACAAAAATTGTATTACATTTTAAAGAATGAAGGGAGGGTTCAGAAAATCCTACACATTAATGGAAACTTAGATTCTTCTATCATATTAGACTTTTCCTCTTAGTTTATTTAAGTTTTAAACACTGTTTCAAATTTGGATATATTTGTGATGCATCAGGCAGATTTCAAATGTGTGAAGTGATCCCTCTCAAGATGTCTTCTGAATAGCAACTCCATATGCAATTAGAAACAATACTGATATTCTCAATAAGCAACAAAAGTATGTGCGCTTTGACATTTCTCCAAATCAAGAAGTAAAGTATGGTGAGTGAGGTTTTAAATTGCTTTTGGGTCACTGTTAGTAAATCAATCTTTCCTAGAAACAGATCCAGTTTCTAGGATCCACCTGCTCATCATTTTTACTTGCCTGTGTAATTCTGAGTCTGTAGTTGTTAGCAGTCAGAGCTCATGTACGCTTCAGTCAGATGCTTCACGCTGAAGTCATCACGAGGATGTGGACTGTGTTAGCATTTGTTCTTGTCCTGTTTTAATTTCTGAATTCCAGTAGTGGTGTTTATTCCTCCTCAGCAAGTCATCTGGACTTTTCACATTTATTGGAGAAAGAGATGTAGGTTGTTTCCAAAGGGGAGATTTGTCTGATCCTGAAGCAGTGATTCATTGGGATGTCTTTAACTTTCAGCAATGTCTCTGCTAACTTTTATGAGGGGCTGGTAGAAGAAATGTTGACTGCTTTAAACTCTTGAAATCACCTGTTGCTGTATTGTTTATATGATCACGATAGAGAAATAATTGTCCACAAGACACTCACTGCTCCTACACTTCTACAGGACTATCCAGTCTGTTGTAATGACTTTATCTGATTGCTGATGTTTTAGCACTGAGAAACCAAACAACTAAGGGGAAAAGAGCCCTTAATGTGTATTTTCTACTCCAGATGACTCTTCTTTTAGCAAAGTTTCCAGGATGCTGGGAATACACCCCAGGATACTATGGCTGGCTCATGGTCATCCTGCTGTCCACCAAGACCACAGGTCCCTTTCTCCTACACTGCACTCTAACAGGTCAGTCCCCAACTCACACAGATACATGGGGTTGTTCTTTCACAGAAGCAAGACACTGCACTTGCCATTGTTACATTTCATTAAATTTCTTCCTGCTCTAGTTTCCAGATAAGATGGCAGTAAGAACAGAACATGTATGCTGTTTTTTCAGCAATAGGAATATTTCTTTTTGTAACTGTAGGTAATATAGCAGAAAATTTCCTGAGCTACTTTATCCACCATGGCTATGTCAGTTGATCCTTACAGTGTTGAAATGCCACCTGGTGATGGGTTAGCAATGAATTTGAACATCTGTGTAGTCATCAAAAATGCCAAGAAGCATGACAAATAATGAATGTCAGTATTCCTCTACATTTCATTTAGGGAAGAAGAGGGTGATTTAGCACTAATTTCTTTAGGAAAACTTACCTTGGTCATCCAGATCCCTTGTATTTAATCCCTTAAGCACAGGAAAGTGATAGTAACAAGAGATTTTTATTTCTTTTTTTTTTTTTTTTTGTATCAAAAAGTAAGCTAACCAGCTAATGAGAAGATTGTTTCCCTGACTCTCAGGTTAACAGTCATCCCACAGGTCTCCTAACAGACCTGTGTGAGGATTTGACTTACAAACCCTATGTCCTAGTCATATTGTGACCTTACTGACTACACCAGTGTGAGAGGAGAGAGGCTGAGGTGGAGCATGGGTAGCAGTGCGCCCAGAGATTGAAAAAGGGAAGGAGGAGGACAAGAGTCCCTCCTAGCAAGACACAAAGAGGAAGATGAGGTATAATGATGAGGCCCCATGGCCTCCTGAGGAATGCCTCAGGACACACTCAGGCCAGTGTGTGTTATCACAGTAGTGAGCTTTGATGATGCTGCACTCGCAGTGAGGCAATACTGAGCAGTTTGATTGCTGTACAGCCTTTAGGGTAAATAAGAAATTATCCTTGTTCCCTGTGAAAGAATGTGGTCCCAGAAAATTTCCAATTGCATCTTGGGTTTTCCTGTGGTAAAGGAAGGGATGTCTGAAAGCAAGAGTTGGCTAGCACATAACTCTTGAGTTGAGACCTAAATTCAGCTGGGGTTAGGGTTGAGGTTTTAATTTTGTGTCTTATTTAGCTTTACAAACACATACTGTTTGACTTAATTTCTTATATAAGCTAAATTGTAAGGCTTAACAACAAGAACAAATGTGTAATTTACTACATATATGCATGCATGGAGTTGAATGTTAGATATTTAAAACCACAGATGTTAGTTAAAATCAAGATAAACTGATGAAGACTGGTTAAAAAATCTGACTTACAGGATACTGTTGAAATTTAAATCTGAAGTAAACTTGACTTCTTCAGCAGGTATAAATTCTATCTAAAGTACATTAATCTTATCTCTTGCACCTTACATTCTGTAAAATCAGCCTCAGCCTTGTGTTAGAACTGTCGTTTCTAGAGGTTCAGTTTTTCCTTATGTCCTCTTAGTTATGTTCTCTGCCAGACATAACCTATGGCAGCACGGTTGCTATGATTAGCTTACTTCCAATTTCTGTCTGAGATGACAGAGTTTGCACAATTTAGCTTATATGTAGTATGACCTGTAAATGTAGCTTATAAGTAAAAAGTGTATATTCTTTACTCAAAGAATTCAGTATAAAGTCCGTTATGGTCTGTATCATACCATATGTCTTTTCTGTACAGCCATGTCTAGAACTTAGATGGAATATTTAAAATTCAGTAAATTGGAATGTTCCTAAACCTTTAAATCTTTTTTCTGGAATTCCCATTAACATGTATTATAATTTAATAGTACATAGTCTCAAACTTCAAATGGTAAATTGCTATATGAAGCTACATAAAAATGGAAAAAAGGACTTTCCACACAAGTATTTAGTCAGACCAGAATTATTCTTGTGAAAAGTTCCTACTGTGGCTAGTTGGCATTGTCTGTTTCTTTTTCAGTAATGTTCCTGACCAGTCTGGTTGAAGCATGTGGTATAGCAGCTCAGCATGGAAGGCTTGAAACATCAACTTTCAAGTAAAAGTTAGACAAAATAAAACAAAAGTTAGAACATCATTGCTGAAATACCCTTTTCTAATGTAACTGTCTGCAGAGAGTCTGTATTTTGGAATCCACACCTGAAGAGGTCACTCACTCACCCATCCACTCAGGAAAAATCTAAGCGTCACAGATGTGAAGGCTATGTATAGGTTTCTGCTGGGCAGGATAGTTTGGAGTGGAGACTGAGAGAAGCAATTGTCTCGCCACAGCTGAGGCAAACTATGCTACTTCATGAAGTGCCATTGGGACTTTTTTCATCCCTGCAGAGGACCTAGGTATACCTTTGTCCTTCACAATCTCATTTGAGATTTCATTTAAAAAAACCCCCACACATGCACAACCACCCGAACAACAGAAATAGAGGCTGGTTGTTTTCACTATCTGATTCACTTCAGGGAAGACAGTGCTGCTCCATGTTGCTTGCTGGGTTGCTGTGGAGGGACAGCTAACCTGTAAGCACAGGCTATGGCATCACCCCAAGGACCACAGAGTCCAGGGCCCCTCCCACAGTCACCACATCCCCACACCTGGGTGTTGGCCCTGGAGATGGCCAGTGTGTCCTTCAGGCTTCCCAGACACAACAGAGGATTAGTTGCTGGCATAGAGTATGAAAATCTCAATCTAGTATTGTATCGCTGTTGTGTTTTGTGTTCTATGGTGTACAACTTTTGTCTGCTGAGGGAAAAATTTTGCAGGGTTGAATGTAACAGGTGTGTTGCTGGTCTAACCTTGCAGCCTGTGTCATAATGGAAGAAACATATATTTGTCAAAGTTGCAAAATTAACAAGTCTTTAGATGAGGCTAAATTACAGAATGGATTTCAGGAAAGTAACTAGAAAGTGCACTTATGTATTTTTTTAAAGTGTGAAGAACTTGAGGAGTTTAGATAAAACAGTCTGGAAAGCATTGAAGATCACAAAAGCACAGCTGAAGAGCCTGTGGATGCATAGTACTGTTACATGGATGTCAGTCCTTTCCTAGAGCTGTTCTTCCCATGCTCAGAATTTGTAGACAAGTGTTATGGTGAGCAGTCTGAGCAATATGCTGTATTCAATACCTTTGCAGGCATTTTGTTGTGCTATATTGGGTTTCTTTCCTAAGCCCAGTACTACTCGTGAGAGGAATTATGAGCTCATAGATGCTGTAACTGTTCTTTCTGAAAGCTTTTGATTCATATTGTAAGCATTGTAGAAATGTAGTCATTAAGTCATTGAAGGATGAGTGCCAGACAGGCTGAGTGGTCCTGCCAGAGGTATGCTGTCAGCAGAACTTGATGATTTCTGTCAGAGAGAGGGATGTATCTCGAGTGGAGTTCCACGGTGATCTGTCATGTCTACTTAGCTTAGCAGTATGACATGTTTATTCATTCTGCAGATGGAGCTGGAAGACTGTGTGTATCTTGAGGTATCAGGATCAGAATACAATGCATCTTGATTTTTTTTTGTTTACAACTGGTATTCTGTAATAGGGAATAGGCAGGAATAATAAGGCTTTTAGGGCCCTGCTAACACTTGACTATGTAGCAGCCAAATGAGTATCATTAGGTAATGCTGTTCTAATGCAAATGGGACTTGTAGGTAGAAGTATTGTATGTAACAAACCGCACACTATCCTTAGCTTGTTCTTGGTATAGTGACAATTTGTCCATTTTCACACTACAACTCACATAGACATGGAGTCCAGGAAGAGAATTATCAGAAATATAGAAAACAAGGCCTAAACAACATATGCAGTCTGTGTTGGTTTTAGTTAAAGCCCTCCCTCCCTCCCTCCCTCCTCCCTTCCTTCGCCTTTTGTTTCTCCCTTTCTCTGTCTTTTTCTCTCTATCTCTTTCTCTTTTTCTCCTTTTCTCTATTTTTTCTCCCCTTTTTCTCCCTTTCTCCCTTCCTTCCCTCCTTCCTTCCTTCCTACAGTACTTAAAAGTTAGACACATAAAAGTTAGAGCCTATGGAGACAAAAGGTTGTCTTTATTCTGTAAAAGGACACTGAAAAAGAGGAATGCAATAAACCTATTAGTGTTAAAGAGCGTGTTAACTCATAAAGATTTAAATATTTCACTGCAATAAGAAATGCCATATTCAGATGTTCCTGGAATGGAGCTGCAATTTATATTGTAGTCTTTTCTACTTTTTTATTAATCCATTAAGATACCATAGTAATTTTTTTTTTAAATGCAGTTGTATTAAAATTCAGAGTAGTCTTACCACATACTGTTAGAGGCAGAATAAATCATAACAAAAAATGAATTTTGGAATGTTATGCTCTTTTCTCTCTCTGTCTTAGCAAGTAAGTGCAACAGTTCTGCAAGAAAAAAAGGAATTAAAATGTGCTGTTCTGTAAAGCTGTAATAAAATCACGGATGACAGCTCAGAATAACTTTAAAAAACCACTAAACCAGTTGTATTGTGGTTGAAATTCAAATTCAAGCTTTTATATGAGCCCAGTGTCACTGATTTAGAGCAGCAGAGTACTGGAAGAAACTCCTGAAAGTTTAAAGGTTGATACTTGCTGGATACCAACTGGAAAGCTGTTCTCACACATGGTATTTTGAGAATGACTAAGTGTGGAGCCTGTTCTTGTAATCATCCCAGGGCTCATTCTGCTAAGTCTGAGTCCAAATGTGAGATGTTTGTACCAGGATAGACCTGTATCTTTGACTTTTTCCATCCATGAAGACAGTAGTCCATTCATGTTGGCTGTCTAAACCCCAAGTTGAGCTCGTATTGACCCTCTTTTTTCATGAGTGTTTCACAAATATGCCAGAAATAAAACCACAATGTTTCTCTTTCATGCTTTCTCACTGAATACTCTGAATTCTGTTAAAATGAAGAGGCATACATGTATAAATTCCTTATCCTATCATACTTATGGCACAGGAAATACAGTGCAAGTCTGTGAAGATGAATTTGCTGAACGTGGCTGGAGAAGCAACATGTCTTTAGCCTCACAAGGAATCTATATATGCCAAAGAGGTAGTAACTCAACACCTATCCTCAAAGAACTCAGTACAGACATATGATACTGACTGACAAAAATTATGCTTATCAAGTTTATCCAAAACATCATTTACAGAAAAAAACATTTCTTTAAATTTATGAATTCTGCATGCCAACTTGCTTTTACTAGCAGTTTTATACCTTGGACAACCCAGTATTAATAAACGTTTTGCCTTCATGTTCAATATGCTAGAAGAAAGAAATCCTGCAACTTGATAAGTTGGTTTTGAAACTATGAAGATCACTATAAGGAACATGAGTGAGTGGTTTTTTTGCAGGAATATCATTAAGACCACTAATTTTGTCTGTTTAGAAGTGTGAGAGCTTTTTAAAGAGTAATTGCAAGGGTGGTGGAGTATCTTTGTAACAAGTGGTCTCAAGCAGAGCATGTGAAAAAATTAGCTCTGCTATTCCTCAAATACTTATTTAGAGGAGCTGTTCAAAGTTGTATTGTCATTCCTAGGAACAAATCAGAGGGACTTCGTTTAGTTGTATTGCAAAGAAGAAAGAATCTAAGGATTAAGACATTATTTTTTCAGCCCCAAAATGACTTACATCTAGAATTAAGTCAGAAATGTTAAAATACAAGCCGTGGAAGGAGTAATGTGTACTTTCTGACCTAGAGGGTTCTTATTTTTGGATTTGTATTTTGATGTGTCTGTGATGTTACTTTATGGAAAGCCTTGGTTGTGAATGCCTCACAGGGTTTGGAGCTCAGAAATCTGTTTTCAGAAGTTAAACCTTATAGGGGTCTTCCACCTCCACATTGACCATGGTAATAAACCATGTCTCAGACAGGTTGTCTTTGCTTTAGAGTAGTCATGTAAACACAGCTGCTGCAGCAGACATGCATCAACACTTTGATGATAGAAACCTGGATAGCAGTTTTTCTCCAAATTCAGTTTAGAAAACAATTGAAACAAATCTAGTTCAGGAAAAATTGACATGCTAATACCCAACTTGATGGAAGCACCTGCTGAAACAGCTAAAAGTGAGAATCTATTCACAGAGAATTTTTCCCTGGGATTTTTCTGGACTGAATAAGTCAAATGTTTTCTCCAGTCTTACCTTTTTTTACCTCCATTACCATTCCTTTACATTATTTGTCTCCTCCTGATTTTTCTTTCACTTTGGCTAATTCCCTTCCTGAAACTTTTTCATTGAAGGAAAATCATGACATTGATAACTTTGCAACAGTGTTTTTTTCATTCCATGAGCCACTCTTTTTCCTCTATTGCTTATTTTCTTCATTGCAAGAACATGCAGGAACAGCTAGCTGCCCTCTTTGCAGACAGCATGTAGTATAATTTAAACCATTTTTTACTGGATCAGTAGGCAGTATGTGCAGAAATGAGGTAAAAAAAAAAAGTTATAAGCATGTTTGTTTCTTCAATGATGAGAGAGATGCAGGAATTGAAAAAACAAACAAAAAACCGCCACAAGAAGTAAGTATAAAATCAAAAGGTTTTAAACTTCTTGTAAGAAGTAAGTTAAATCTAGTTAAAATAGGTTTTAGTGTCAGAAATACCCATTTGGATTGTTGCTTTCATTATATTCAAGCTTAAGCATAACATTTGTTGTGTTTTAGCAAAATATGAAACACACGTTCATACTTTTCTTCCCATCAGCCAAGAGATTTCTTAAAAAAGAAGTCAAAAATCACAGGGTCTGATCCAGTCTGAACCAGTGGGTGACATGGCCCTGGAACTAAGCATATCATATTCTTTGACAACATCTTTGTTTTGGCTTTAATTGAATAAGTTTTGTTAGTGTTTGCTTTACCTTTCCCCAAAGTACACCAATACTCCTTGCAGTTAGGAACTGTAGTACAAATCTGTTTCTAGCAACCAGATTTAACATACCAAATCATAGGCTATGCCAGCCTGGAAAAAAATTAAGAAATAAATCGTTGCCTCCAGAGTATTTTAGGAAGATGAATAAATTTTTTGTTGAGATGAAGTATTTTGAAATATGTTTCTGTTCAAGTTTCAGTGGGCTTCCAAGAGGTAACTGGAGAGACCTTTTTCTGTGCTGTATGTTGCACCTTTTCCTTCTGCATTATAGAATCATGGAATAGTTCAGGTTGGAAGGGAACTTAAAGATCATCTATTTCCAACCCCCCNAATTTACATCCATTATTTCTAGTCCTCCCATCGCATATCTTATTAAAAAGTCCTACCCCTGTCACCTTCAGGTATTGATAGGCTACTGTGAGATCCTCCCTGAGCCTTCTCTTCACCAAGCTGAACAACCCCAACTCCTTCAGCCTGTCTTCAAAAGGCAGTTGCTTCAGCCCTTTGGTCATCTTAGTGGTCCTCCTCTGGACCTGCTCCAACAGTTCAATGTCCTTCTTATGTTGAGGACTCCAGAACTGGACACAGTTCTCCAGATGTGGCCTCACCAGAGCTGAGTCAAGGGGATGGTCACACTTCTCTTGATGCAGCTCAGGATTTGGTTTGCCTTCTTGGCTGCAAGTGCACACTCCTGGCTCATATCATCCACTGACACCAGTGGCAGGGCTGCACTAAAGCCACTCTCCATCCAGACTGTATCTGTGCTTGGGATTGCCTATGTCCTAAATGATAACAGGACACTGTTTACATCTGTCCTACTCTCTAGCAACATATGTCATTCTAAGTATTGACTATAAATTATTGTTCCCATTCTTTATTTCTTAATAACTTTCTTCACATAGGGTATTTTGCAGTAACTAACATGAATGATGTTTGTCATTCTTCCCAGCAGTGCTACATAAATGTAGTATTTCCATTTTCTTTTAAAGAAAATCAGGCTTTTCTAGAGATACTGTCTAGCCAAATCAGTTTGTAAACTAAGGCAGGTCTTAGAAACCCCAGATATCTATTTATGACCTGAGTGTCAACAGTCATAGGCCTTGTAAGTTTCTTTCAGAAGCAAGCTACTCAAGTGTATCTTTGGAGGGGAATCAGTGAGGCAGTGGTGAACAAAGAAAATTGAGAACATTATTTAGAAAGACGAGACTATATGTCATATGTCATCAGCGCTAGGTTACTGATATATAGCCAATTTGTCTGCAGAGCACTTGATTTCTTTTCCATATAGATTCATCTTTAAGGTAGTGATTTTATCACTTGAAATGTACCTGATCAACAGTGCATTACTTTTCCTGTTCATGGCAGCCCCCTTTCAAGTAAGTGTTTCATTGCCATCTCATTAGTAAGAGAAAACAGTGACTTGCAATATGATTCTATAGTCTAAATAGCCATGAGTAGAAAATTAGCCTTAGTGTTTATTATCTCACTTTTTACACAATATAAATGGAGGAAACCAAAATATTTTAAAGTTGTTATAATCCTGGTTTTGAAAAGTTAATGTTGTTTTTTTAGTCTTGATTTTTCCAGATGTGCTTTGACATTGAAAAAACTGGAAAAAGGCAGCGTTTATTTTGCAAGTAAAGAGAGTTGTTTATGTCTACCATAGGGAAGGCAAAACTGTTTCAGTAAATTAGATTCTTTCTTTTGCTGTTACGTTCTTGAGTTTTTATATATCAGACATGCTGAATTCCTGTAAACTGTGATTCTAAGAATTCATTCTCCTGCAATTTGCACTTTCCATATATGGAAACAAATTTGACTCATTCTTTTAAGTCTTATAGCAATGTTGTTCTAAATTCTCGGTGAACTTTCTGACTTCCCCACTGATGAAAAAAATTACTTTCACAATAATATGTATACTACTGATTTTGCTTAAGTAAAAACCTGTCTTCTGGTAATAAAAGATATATATTTTTTCAGTAAATGTATCAATTGCATCAACAGTAGCTGTTAAATAGTTTTCACTTGAATAGCTTTCTTTTGAAATTCACTGTTTGTCAGAGGCATCTCATGTTAGTGGTAAAAGGTGAAGCAAAGAAAACCTTGAAATTTCTGTTGAATATAGCAGCAACATTTTTTATTATTTACATAATGAGAAGGACCAAATTCCTAAACAATAGAGTTAACAGTAAACCTAGTACTATTGTCAGCTACATAAGCACTAGTAATCAGTTTTGTGAATCTGTTCTTGGCTTGTGAACAATAAAAAAATCTAAATGATACCATGGATGACAGTCTGTTGAATATCGGTATCTTTACATTGCAATGTTGTGCTTTCAAATGAACTGCAGAGAAGACTAGGACCTATGTATTCAAAAGAAATGTAATTCTAATTAGAGACAATCACAGTTATAACATTAGGCTTTTGGTTTTATTAAATCATATAATCTTTATAGCAAGCATAGTCTTTTTGTACTAATAAAATGTGAAGACTGGTTGTGGAAAGGAAAAGTGCTTACTTTTTGTGTAAACATATTCTTGGAAATATAATTGACATTTCAGTATTCAATACAGAATTTAGGTTATGTCAGTTTATTGATACCATTACAGAGAACATATATATGAAGCTGATTACAATAATGATTATCAAGTCCTGGTTGTTTTGTGGAGGGTAGCAGAAATGTGAAACTGTGAGTTTTCCTTATAAACTTGCAGTATATAAAGTGATAAAAACTGAGGATTTAGAAAGGCATGTGCCTTACATCCATTTTTTAAAATCGCATCTTTTAGTCTAACATTCAAATCTCAGTCTATGCACAATAAAAATATCAAGATGATGCTCCAGATGCCTGTCTGTTGAATATCAGTAGCTTTACATTGCATTATCCGTTTGATCCACAGGCATGGTATTTGTCTCAGTCGTACCAATCAATTAATTATTAATGCCCACTTCAAAAACATTACAGAATATTCTTAATTTTACAACATGTAGTAAGAAAATAAAATTACACTGTTCTTAAATATGTCAGGTATGTTTTTCATGAGAAACCATGGTTTGCCTTTCATCACAAGTTGATAAAATATATATTAAGAAGCTGTAAGTGATTCAAATTATGGTAGCACATTTGGATCTATTTCTTCCCTTCTTCCAAGGAACCTTGGGATCTTTTTTAGTTGTTTATGTCTGCTGTGAGCTTTACTGCTCAAGAAATGGTTGTGTTTAGCTGCTTACTGGAAGCTCAAATAATGAGAGTATTGAAGTTGACAGCATTGTCCCTGCATTTAAAGCAGAAAGCAAATATTAAAGTGGACTTGATGGCTAGTGAAGAAAACAAGAAAGACAAGGGCTAATTGTCAAACAAAACCTATGGTAAAAGCATAGAATTTAAATAGGTAGTGGCACTCTGATAAATCTGAATCACTTTAATAACAATCAAAACAAAAAATTGAAGTGGAGATTTGTGCAATTAAAGTGGAAAATAGCAATGAGGTGTGGATATTGTAAGACACAATTGGAAAAAAAATAAAGTAGCATTAGTAAATATATGGTAAATTAATTCCCATTTATATAGGTTGAAAGTGTATTAGTCTAACACATGCACTGTTAACTTTTGGAAGGGAAGAGTACTAGAACAACAGACATTAACTGTCAGTGTGGTTATTGAACTGAACAGAGAGACTGGGGTCAAATCCTAATCCTGCAGAAGTCACAGGTGTTGTTCCTTCACTGTGTCCTGTACTTTTCCACTGCTGTGTGAAGAAATTATGTTGTGAAACTACAATGAAGAAACTAATAAGAAAAATTATTAAGAAGCTCATATGTAGGAATGTTCAAAGAACTCCTGAATCAGATTACCTTGCTCTTGCTGGTGCTTAACTTGAAATGATGAAGACCTGCTTATCTAAACTCTCAGGTATTAGTGTCTGAGGCGTGACAGATCATAAGTATCTGTGAGAAATTATGTGGGGGATTTTTCAAGTTCTGTAGCTGAAATGGTAAGCTATGCTATGCCCCATTTTACTTTCAGAACTGATGATAAAGCTCTTGTTGACAAAGGTCAAAATTTACAGCTGTCTGTCACTGGGTGTTTGCATGCATTATTTGTATAACTAACTCACTATAGAATTGTTTCCTGACACAGCAAAGCACAGGGAACAACCAAGGCAGTGACAAGTTGAAATTTTAACTTAGTTTTGACACGAAATGTTGTTAAGTTGTGCAGAATGTTCACTGTTCACACACCAGAAGCAATACACAAACAGAACTGTTACTATCCATGCTTAGCTAGAGATTCTCTAAACGTCCCATAGCAGAGAATCCTTGAAGACTACCTTGCTGATGCCAGTTTTGAGCCATGAGTCAGGTGAAGGTGCTGACTTATTCTTTAAGAGATTCTACTTTGCATTTGGAAGACTGAAAGCTTAATAACTTGGGTTGAAATCTGAGAATTAATTTTTCAGTTTTCCTAGAAGTGATGCTGGCCGATTTATCATCTTCAGTCATTTTTGCTTTTTTTTTTAGATTTTGTGGAAATACACCTGTCAGTGGTCAGCTGTAAAATCACACCTGCAAAAAGGTGACAAAAAAGCTCTTATGACTATGTGATTTGCTTGAGAGAGCTCCATTGATGTAGTTATGAGCTAATGAACTATTGAAAAACGTCTTGTTTAAATACTGATGTCAGCTAAACTAAACTTTGCCTATGGATGGGGAGTACTGACATCATCACATACATCAACATTGTTGGTGGAACAATTACTAAGTCATTAGGCAGCGCTGAGCAGTTAAAATTATAGTCATCTGGCAGTCTGCAGTATACAACAGCAGCTTTATCTCACTAAGTTAGTCCACATAAATCAATCAAATAAGAATGTTCAAATGCAAAATGGTTAAAAAAAGGTTAAATTGACTGGCAAAGTATACTTTTGATTGTTACAGTCTGTTGATTTGTTCTTCTATTTTTGAAAGTGCAAGCAGTGATTTTTAATGACAAATTTTTAACCAAGATCTTTAACTATTTTTCAGTGTGAATCACAGTAAATAATCCAGTTATTCTAAAATTAAAGATTCCAAATTAATTTTTCTTACTAATTCTGGAATAGATTTAAGTGCATCTATTTTTTTCTTATGTTCATGGAACAGCATATTCTGTAGCATATTGTAGTCTCAGATGTATTATGTAACACGGGAATGTTATGTAATTTTCTTACGTATATTTCAGTCTTGGTGTTCCCCATTTGTTTAGATATTTAAGTTTAATTTCAATTAATTCAATTTCACTTCTTTTATAGGTGTTTTTTTGTCTTTTTTTTCATAATTCCTTGCTAGTGTCATTTTCTGCATAAAAGAAAACAGCAGTGATGCGCAACTCAGCTCATGTCTGCATACTAAGCCATTATTTCTATGCCTATTAGATATGATTCTAACTGGGTGAACAACCTGTGCTTTATTACTTAAATTATCATTGAATACACAGAGTTGGAAGGGACCTTCAAAGGTAATCTATTCGACCTCCCTGCAGTGAGCAGGGACATCTTGCTGTACATCAGGCTGCATCATCAAGTGCCTTGAATGCCTCCAGGAATAGGGCCTCCACCTCCTCCTGTCCAACCTCATGGTGAAGAACTTCCTAATGCCCAACCTGAACCTGCTTTGCTCTAGTGCAGGTAAACCCACCTTCATCCTATCATTGTAAGCCCTGGGAAATAAGTCCCTTCCCAGCTTTCATGTAGGGCGCTTTCAGGTATTTGTCAGAGGTCTTCCCAGAGCCTTCTCTTCTCCAGGTTGAACAGCCCCAATTCTCTCAGTCTGTCCTCATAGGAGAGGTTTCAGCCCCTTGATCATCCTAGTGGCCCTCTTCTGGACCCTCTCTAATAGGTCCATGTTCTTCTTGGGCTCCCAGTGTGGTCTCAGGAGAGCAAAGATGCAGAATCTCCTCACTTGACCTACTGGCCACAACTCTTCTGAACCTGGGTGTGTAGCTCAGTTGGGAAAGCATCAGACTCCTAATCTGAGGGTCAAGGATTCAAGTCCCTGTCCAGGTATGAAGCTTGCAAGAGTTGGGATGATGGTTGGACTTGATGATCTGAAAGGTCCCTTCCAACCTAGATGACTATGGCTATGACTATGATGCAGTCCAGGATATAGTTGGCCTTCTGGGCTGTGAGTGTGCACTGTTGGCTCATGTCCAGCTTTTCATCCATCAGTACTGAAGTCCTTTCCAGCAGGGCTGCTCTCTATCACATCACCTCCCAGTCTGCATCAGGAACAAGGATTGGTCTAGCCTAAGTGCAGCACCCAGCACTTGTCCTTGTTGAACTTAATGAAGTTTGCATTGTGCCACCTCTCCAGCCTGTCCAGGTCCCTCTGGATGACATCCCATCCCTCTGGTTTGTCAACTACACCACTTAGCTGAATGTCATCTGCAAACTTGCTGAAGGTGCACTCAATTCCACTATGTATGTCAGATGGTATCAAACAACAATGGCCCAAATGTGTATCACTGAGGGACACCTCGTGTCAATCCTCTCCATCCAAACGTTAAGCCATGGACTGCTACCATCTGGATGTGGCCATCCAGCCAGTTCCTTATCCACTGAGCAGTCCATCCATCAAATCTTTGCCCTTCCAACTTATAGAGAAGGATGTTGCAGGTGACTGTGTCAAAGGCTTTGCAGAAATCTAGATAGCCAATACCCATTGATCTTCCAACATCTGATGTAGTAATGTCAGAAAGCCATTGGTCCGGGTGGAATTGGTGAAGAAATGTTGGCTGTCTCGAATCACCTGCCTGTCATCCATGTTCCATAGCATAGTTTATAGGAGAATATGTTCATGGTCTTCCCAGGAACAGAGGTTAGGCTGAAAGTTTTGTGGCTCCCAACATCCTCCTTTCTACCCTTTTAAAAATGCATCTAGTGCTCTCCTGACACCACTATGACTTCTCAAATATCATGCAAAGTGGCTTGTCAAATACATTAGTCAGTTCACTAATGATTCTGGGATGCATCTCATCAGGTCCCATGGCGTTGTGCGCATTTAGGATCCTCAGATGGTACCAGACCTTATCTTCGCTTGCAGCAGGAGGGACTTTGTCTCATTGATCTCCATCTTGTAGTCCTCTAACTCAGGAGGTGCAAAGAGAGAGCTTGCCAGTGGAGACTGAGGCGAAAACGTTATTGAATACCTCCTCCTCATCATCTGTTAAGAGTTTGCCTTCCTGTTCTTCAGGAGGGGTACATACTTACTTTTTCTCTGCTCTTATTTCCCTATCCTGTATTCTGGTTGGTTCCATGCCTGATTTTAATGACAAAAGAATGTATGTATTTTTTAAAGCTTTTGCTTCTAATGCATGGCAAATTGAAATATTTGTGGATTTGAAAACACTTTTTTTACTCATGGCTACTCTCTGTGTCCAGTGGATACAGAGATAGAGGGATAGAGAAGGCTAGGGACATTTCATATACAGGGCTTTGTTAAAATTGAATTTGTTTTCTTGCTAAAAAGGATTAAAAAACACATTCTTGTCTCTAGAGAATAAATTCTGAAATATATCATTAAGACTCAACAGAATCCTGGGATCCTGTGCAATGCTACTTTCCTGTCTCTTTTCCTCTTACTTCTTTAGTTTTCCTTTCTTAAATGGGAACAAGTGGATTTCAAAGTCATTATACTGCTGAAGAACCATAAATCGCTCAGCTTTTTAAAAATAAGTGTAATTCACATATCCAAAAATGCCCAACAGCATGCATTCATTGTCTCTTTCCCAGAACCTGCTTGCTGAGATATATTACATCTGCCAGTTTTCATTGAAGAATTTTATTCCAAAGGCTTAGGAAAATACTGTTTTACAAAAAGTGCATAGCAAATATGATGGCATTTGAAAACTGAACACCTCATGCAATCACTGTATTTTCAGAACTTTCATTTCATAGTAGCATACAAGTGAAGGTCCTCTCACTGCAAAAGTTTATTCATGGGATTAGCTAATGGCAGTACAAGCCATCTTAACTGAACCAAATAGGACCTCTCAGAGTATAAAAGGCCTTCCAGGATGGTCAGAATGTGCTGAGAGAAGGCGTTCTTCTGAAACTTTTCAATTATTTTTGCTAGGTTGTTCTCCTGTCAGGAACTCTGGAGCAACTTAGAATATGGTGCTAATTCCAAGGTACCTCCTTAAGCTGAAAATAATTGCAACAGTGAAGGAAATATTAAAATCAAATTATTAATTATTTCCCACTAGAACCCTATATTGATACAGATAATTAAAAGGAATTAACTCCAATATAAGACTCTTATGATGGAGTACCCTTGGTGAGCTCATGTTAGGTGCATGCCAATGTTTCTGGAACAGATTTTACCTCAGGTTAGAAAGCATGAACTGATATTGAGTGCTTTGTGACAAGTATTACATCAGATGAAGAACCTGCCGCAGACCTGATTCAGATGGTCTCTCAGGTGGTCTAGAATATCCATAGAACTGCCCAATAATGATCTACTGAATTGATCTCAAAGTTCTCCATCAGCAGCTGCTGTGTTTGAGCAGCTTTCCAAAAATGTAGTCAGGGTCAGCTGGTAACTTTCATAGAAATTTGTTTCAGAGTAAGTGACCTCCATTGTCTCTTTTATAACTAAAAAGAAAACAACCCAAAAATTTACAATCTTCACTGCAAGTTACATTCTGCCTTCAAGTGTTCTTTCACTTTACCTGTTTGAGGCTTTTGTAGTTTACTCTGCAAAATTATTTGTGGGGCTGTTTGTCATTTAGCTGATTCTGTTTCTCCCTCCCATTAGGTTAGAATACCAGAATGTGGCATACAGTCAGGATATTTGGTGGACTCTGATCAGTCATTTGCTTTCTTGCAAGTAAGGCATGAGCATGTTTAGTTTGACACCTGTGCTGCTGTCAGAGGCAGTGAGGGTCAGCAGTCTGTGGTTACAAATTAGTTTTGACAAGCTTGATGACCCCAATGAAGAAAAGTCTGCACCCTTGATGGCAACTGCAGAATAATTGGTTAGCTCAATCAAACAGGGAATGTGTTAAATGCTCTCTGGCAGGCCAATTACAGCATTCAGCAAAAGAGGTGGCAGGTTGCCATCAGCTTCTATAGTAATTCAAAAGTATCCACGGGCTGTGTTTCAATCAAATCAGTTTTGTTTGCTGGGACACCCGGACACTGAAGGAAATAATTGAGCCTTTCAAACTGTGCCCATACTATAAAATGAAACTGAAATCAAAAGGAAATCTTTATAAAAGTCTTTTAGACCTTTATTGACAATAGTGGCTTGCAATGTTTAAATAAGTGCATATATATGTGTATATTGTATTAGCTAAATGAAAAAACTGATTCAGGCTTTTTGACTGTGGGACAAAGCAACCAAAGTCAAGTAATAAGGTAATGTAATGCTGGCACACACTTAATAGGGAGTGTTTAATGTTTGCTTGATGTGTAGTCTGTGTAAAGAGATTATAATCACTATAGGGGTGTCACTTTAACATCAGGAAAAAAATCTATAGCACCATCTTCTTGCTAGCAATGTCATTATCATCATCCTTCTTCATTGCTGGGCTCTGACTAACTCTGAAAATAAAAATAAACAAATTAAATCCTCACTCTTTCTGCAAATGGTCATTTTTCTAGAGGAAATGATAGTTGACTCTGCAGTATAACCAAAACTTCCACTGAGTCTTTTTTGAGTCATCTCTGATGTCTGAATTTTGGGTGATCTTCAAAGACAAAACACATCAGTTTGAATGCTTTGTTGGTGCAAAGGATGCAAAGGGAAGAACAGAATGCAGAGTCATGGATGTTTGTTACAGTGCTGCTGGTGTGACTGGAGTTGGTAATTTCTCAGTCCAGCTGGATCTGAGGTCACCCATTCAATTCAGTTGCTTGATTCTTTCAGGTTTTTGAAACCAGGCCACTTACCTCTCACTCATCATTTTCTCCTTCCCACACACTCTAATAGAGAATTTGACATAGTTTCAAATAATGGTACTTTGTAGTATTTGTAGAACAGCTTTTGTTCGAATTTTTTCATCCCATTTTGCATGTTTATGGATAGGATTTCTTTGTATAAATTTTTCTGTCCTATTTCTGTTATAGAAAATTGAAGGAATCATGAATAATTTGAATTTGGACACAGTTTGGTGAGAAAGAACCCTCTATACTTAAGTTTCTTACCAATGTGTGCTGTGGTTTCATAGGTTTCCTGATCTTTTACTATTTTTTTCCCCTACTGTAATAGGGATCAACATTTATTTCTTTGTTAAATTCATGAAAACAAAAATGTTGCAAAAGTGCAGCAGCAAAAGTGCGTTTTCACTTCCCAGTGAGAATGTGGTCTCAATTATATCATATCTGTGGCTTGAGATCTTATAGAGATTTGAACTACAGAAGTGAGTTGTAGCTCCATGTTTGAATAGGTATTGGATGGGAAAAGAATGTCCATGCATATATTTTCTGCAAGGAAATAGCTAAGTTTAAAAAAAATTTATATTGTTATGAAATGCTATGGAGTTCTTGCAATTTTACTAGCAGGAAGAAGTATTTATATCTAGATGACTTTTCTGGGGTTTGGCAATAATTGTACCTGCTTCGGTGGTGCATAATTTTAGAACCCTTTGACTTCTAGTGAGAAAGGTTTATCAACATAGATACTAGAGTATCAGGGACAATCTTTGAGGAAAACCATTGAGGAAGAAAAAAAAGAAAAGGAGAAAAAATTGAAAAAGTAAGGAGCACTGTCTTCCAAAAGGAACCAACGAAGGGATTCCCAAATTGTTCATTCTTTCTCCAGTGGCATATGTAACATATGGTTTTTGAATCAGGTAGCATCTGATGTCTCCAGTGAGACTTTCTTTGAAGGGTCTTGTTGTAATATTTACCTTCTCTTCAGTAACAGAAATAGCTTCCAAGACCAAAGCTTTCTAAAACTAATAAAAACAAGAGACATTTCCATGGTGAATTAATCTCTTGACATCATTATTTCAAGGGATAAATAATATATAATGTACTTTGCTTTGTTTCTGCTGAGGTATTCGTGTCTTTAGACATGACATTACCTAGAATGCAAGGATACATAATGTGTTGCACATCTCTAGAGTGTGAGAAGTATGAGGTTCTCTAAATTATTGAAATGAAAAGGAGAAAAAGGCATACTACTTTTGTCAAGAATATATAAGTAAAAAGTGAAGGAGACATCTTAGCAATAAAATAGTATAGTGGATGGGGACAGTTTCCGTCTGGTTTCTACCATCTTCACTAGGGTTTCATCATATCTGTAATCTACCTCTAACATTTATCCTGTCAGAACTGACACCAGAGTGGTCTGTGTAAATCTCCTTGGAAAGAGATTTAAATTATTTTAAATTTATAAACTCAAGTAAACTGTCCACATATAGAAGCACCTAGCCAGATCTGTGTGGTGTGACTGATGAAGTGATATTTTGTTCAAAGAAAATTCAAGAGATTAGCCATCTGTCTGTCTGTCTGAAAAAGTAACCCAGTTCAGTTTCCCATGTGTTGACTCATTTGTGAATTTTTGTTCTGCCTTGGTATATGTCTTCAGAATAAGAAAGAGAGAGACCTGTGGGAACAGGTCCAGAGGAGAGTCACAAAGGTGATCAGAAGGGTGAAGCATCTCTTCTACAAAGACAGGCTGAGAGAGTTGGAGCTGTTCAGCCTGGAGAAGAGCGTAGCAGCCTACCAGTACCTCATGGGAGCCTACAGGAAAGTTGAGGAGGGACTGTTTGTCAGGGCATGTAGTTATAGGATGAGAGGCAATGGTTCTAAACTAGGGGAGAGTAGGTTTGGTTTAGACATTAGGAACAAGTTTCTGGCTCGATATAAGAAAGAAATTCTTTATGGTGAGGGTGGTGAGACACTGGCACAGGTTGCCCAGAGAGGTGGCAGAGGCCACATCCCTGGAGATGCCAAAGGCCAAGCTTTCTGAAGCTCTGACCCACCTGGTCTAGTGCCAGATGCACCTACTTACTGCAGGGGTGTTGGGCTAGATGACCTTTGTAGGTCCCTTCCAACGCAACACATTTTATGATTCTATGATGTCCTTTTTTTCCCTCATTGATTTCATTGCATTTTTCAGTTATAGCAGTAGTATGTGGCTCTTCTTACTAAAAATGAAGCCAAAGAGAGAGATGTATTGGAAAACAGAAATCAGATTAGCATATAATTTATTAATCTTGTTGTATAAGCATACAAATGCACTCAAAGCATTTCCTCCTTGTTAGACAAAACCTCTTAAAATATGAGCCTTATAGACATAAGCACTGACTAGTCCCCTGAGTCTTAGATCTGACTCACAACATGAACTTTCTTGTACATCTATTGAGCATAATAAACCTTTTTGCTTAAAGTAGGGAATTTAAGGAATATAAATAACAATTTTTACTCTAGACTTTGTAATTATCCTTTGTTTGCATTTACACTTAACACAATGCTGGATTGTAAAATTTTAATGTGGTCTATAAGAAATGAGGATATTAAAGTGGAGGGATCCTTCATTTTTGAGAAGAAAAATAGTCATAATTCGTATTGATTTCATTAAGCTTTGGACTAATTTGTCATTGAGTGGCTGGGCAAAAAACATCCAATACAACCATATACAACACATAGTCAATCATTATTTACTGGAACAAAGAATTCCAAGACATTGTAAAACTTCATAAGCTATAAAAGTGGTAGAAAGCTAGACTTTGGATAGCTTTGAGGAAAATATAGCCAGCAAGACATTCAGTCACTATGTCATAAAGTGTATTCTGTTCAGATTGAAATGATTGCTCTATAATAAAGTGCTACTCTGCATGCTATATTTATTCCCAATTTAAATACATCAAGGGTTAAAAGCAAAGCAGTTACTTCACATGAAATGAACCTGGGCTTTTAAATTTCAGCTGTGGCATGCAGCTTCCTTGTTGGCGAGCACCTGATGTCAGCAGCTTGAGTGATGTCTGGCACTAATTATGTGTTGTTCACAAGATTGCCAGTCAGGAGAGGCTGGGGCAATAAAAAGCTATGTAAAAGGTTTTCATATGAGGTCTTAGCCTCAATTTTTTGAAAACCCTTACATCTCTTGAATAGCAGCACCCTATTAATGAAGTTGAGGAAGGGAAATGCTTTTTAAAAGTCTAATAATTAATGCTTGAAATGCATCATTCTTGTTTGAAAGCCATACAAAGTACAGCTTTTACATTTGTTCATGTGCTAAATCCAAAGTGGGGAAAAGACACTTTGTCTTTATCATGTATTACTTGATGCTGATGGAGAAGAGCCTCCCTGGTCAGCATATCTAAATTAGTTGAGAGATAGACATAAAACATTGTTAGATACTTAATTTGCCCTTAATGTGCAGCTAAATCGTTTTAAAATGCTACATGACTACTAAACAATCACAAGATCTGGACTAGGGCCTTCTGTATATGTAGAATGCTTTTTTTTTGGTACTCTATAGCTTTTAGGGATACTATACCCTCTATTTGCATGTACACATTCAAATTTAGAAATGGTTTATATTTTAATTCAGATAGCTTTCTCCAAAGTCTTGGTCTTAAAACTTCTACCTGCTTATATTCAGCTCATTAATATTAACAAAGTAAGCAAGTCAAGCAGCTTACTGAAGCAATCTCATCCAGAAACTTGCATGTGTGAATGGGATCAGACCAGCATTCAGACAGTACATCTACATGAGCCAAAGGCAACATTTTATACTGTCTTCAGGCAGGCTCCTACCAGTTTCCGTACAAGTTATATGAAGTTATCTCACTGTGTTTCCACAGACTCATCAGGTCACATGAAACATCTTTGCAGTCCTCCATCTTTGTAGAATGTAATTTGTTACATTTTTTCGCCTATAATTTCTTGAAGGGAATGCACGTTATCAGCCTATTACTTCTATAGTCTGGAATGGAAGAAGTAGGAAACTAGTACTGTTTTAGTATTTTGCTGAAAAAAATTCTGAATAGAATTGTAATTTATAAATATGGAATATTTTTAAATTGCACAATATAATTAATCCATAATTTATAAATTAATACATTTTACATGGAATTCAGATGTGAGATCACAGGCAAATAATTCTGTTTCCAAAGGGCGTATTGCACTCAATTTTGTCCCAGTGCTGGTAGGGATCAGTATAGAATGGAACATAAAATACTGCACTTTTTGCAAAAGATAGAATACATGTTTGAAGTTTGTTTCACCGTTGCTCAACTAATATAATAAGAGCAGTTAGTTTTACAGTGAAAACTGATTTTTTAAATAATTTGCCGCTGACTATCTGACTATTTAAAGTATTCACATAGTACTTAGGTATTGCTGCAGAATAAGGATCTAATTGTGTTTTACAATAAAGCTTGGTATTGAATCCCAGACAGAGCTCAAAGTGCATCTTCCATCCAACAGAATTTATGTGCTGCATGGATTGATTTGTACAAAAACATGTAACAATAGTGCAGTTTTATGGGATGAGCACCATCTCTGTGTATACAAACATGAACAGCACACTCATGAGGACATGAGTATTTTAATATCATAGTACTGCTCTTGATTTTTATTGATGTGTTTCACTATAAATTTATTGTTCCTTGCTTTTGACAATTACCCTCATGAAAAATAAAGGTGGATATGGATATTACAATTAGTGTTTTTAAAATAATTCCCAAGGTTAGGAAGTGCAGAGAAGATGTTTTTGTTATAAGCTAATTAATAATTTCACTGTTGCAACTATAATTTTTGGTTTGTAGTTCAGGAAAACATTTCACAATTAATTCCACATAATATTCCAAAAAAATGTGGATTAATTGTAAGTATGTTTAGGAGCACTGAACAGCTTCAGAATACCAAATACAGCCCGTATACAGAAGTGATTTATTGTGATGAAGGTATTGCATCCTCATGTTCTACTGTAGATAATAACTTTAAGACTACAAAGAAGTCCATTTCAAAGTGAAAGTATTGTCTACCTGACATTTTCCTCCCATAGGTAATTATATCAAGTCTGGAATACTTTCATTGTTCTACATTGTTGGAAAGAATTTCTTTTCATTCCTTTCACCTTAATCAAAGTTTCAAAAACTCTAGGTTTAAGAGTAAATATTAATTAACTTCTGTGTGAGTATGGTTTTTCTATGTTTTGATAGAATGATCTTTTCTATAATACGCAACTATAAATAGTCATGTGAATATGACACACAGTAATGGACAATGGAAAAGAAAAAGAATCCATGTTATGAACAGAAATGCAGGAGTCATCAGAAATCACAATCTTTATATTTGTATGAACATTCCCCACCTCTGCTCAGTTAAATTTGCCCAGCTAATTTAAAATTAATGTCAATAATTATTTACCTGCTCAATTTTGTTTGTATGCTTGCAGATTCAGAGTTCAATATTTTTTGAAATAAAACAAATGAAGGGCTTTTAGAACCTTTTCACTGAGCTGAGTTTTACCCTGTGAAACTGAAGATTGCTTGAGACACCACAATAATGATCTACAACATACTTGTTGTTGTTACCCAGGAGTGTAGCTCAGTTAGGAGACCATCAGACTCCGAACATGAGGGTCAAAGCTTCAAGTCTCTGTCCAGGTAATGAGGCTCGTCAGAGTTGACCTGATGGTGAAACTCAATGATCTGATAGGTCCCTTCCTACCTAGATGGTGTTCTTTTTGTAAATGAAATAACTCTGCCCAAGATGGGCCAATTGGAAGGTTTCTGCATCATTTTAACACAGCTGCTCTTGAATTATTTTCTTTTTGTAGATCATTTTTTGCATTAATCTTTTTGCTCTTGTGTTTCTTATTCTTAATCCATTCCTTACATTTTGAAAAAAAAAAGTATTTTTACGTAGGTATTTGTAAAATATATGTCTTATTTTTTATTTATTTATCCTGGAATATTTTATAAGAATAATTCCCTGAACTTGCACTTGCAACAACATTGTACTTGCATAATAAACCTTCATAAAGTCAACAGTATTTTAAAAGCATAAATTAATGTTTACAATCAAAATTGGATAATCTGATAAGCACTGCAGGCTAGCTTAGGGATGGAATATATAAATTAAAAGCTTTGTGGGATGAGAATTTCTCTGAAATTGATGTGTATGAAAGATACAGTTGCAGTTATGAATAGTGTTTGTTATTCAAAAAGCTTCTTTCAAGCCTTAATTTCTTTAGCTGAATTTTAATATTTTCTCCCATATGTTGTGCTTTTATGGGCAAACTGCTAGGGAGCAATAATCAGAAATTCAGCCTCCCTGGTTTCTTTGGGGAGATTGAAAAGCTTTGTTTCTGTATTTTCTCCAAGCACATTATTCTTTTAAATTATAAATCTTACAAAAATAATAAAAAAAATAAATTATGAAAATCTTGTATCAAGTTTGTTCACTATCTGAGGATCTTACTGATTTGTAATTTTTGAGAAAGGCATGCTAATTATGATGGGAATTGTATTGGTGTTTTCCTACTATGCTTTTGTAAATATATATGCACTGAATAATATGTTATAAAATTTATTTGTGTTATGCTTGTATCTTGGAAAAATTACCTGTTTATTTTCAAGTGAGTAAAATTAATAGGAAGAGAAAGAGTGGAAGATCTTTTGTTAGCGTTAGATATGTCTGACATCTCTGATAATGTATTTTTTTTGCAAGTTTGCAAACTAGCATGTTGTTCAGCAGCTGCATTAGACATTGCACAATAAAATGTGCAGAAGATGAAAATAATTAAATTGATCTTGACAGATAGAATTTAAAAACTATGCTTATAAGTACTACTTATAAATGTTCAAGTTCAGATGAAGTCAAATGTACATTAAAATTCTACTACCAAATAAATATGATGGGTATACTATGGGAATGTCATAGATGGAGAACTGGTTTACCTCTTATGTAAACCTAGATTTATCTGCATATGGAGTACTTAATTAGAAATAAAGTCAGATATTATTATCAGTTTCCCCTAAGGATTAAATTCTTTTTTGATGGGCTTCCATTATTTTTAGTATCTCATATGCTTACCAGTAGCAGAAAGATAAATTTCAAAAATCCATTTACTTTTAACATTTCCATTATCAAGGCAGAGCAGACTAAATATTCCCTGCATGATACTGTTGTTGCTCTATAGGTCAGGCTGTTACTGCTGTGCCTTTGTTTGGCTCAGTTGCTAACTTCTAACCAAGCCCAGACATGACAGGTGTTGCCAGTGCAGGACTTGAGAACTTTATGACTATTTCACTTTCTGTATACTATTGGGAGAATCAGCTGGGTTTGGGTTTACTGGATAGGCTGATCTGTGGTACAGTGTGTTCTGACCACTCTCTTTGAGCCTCAGTGTCCATTTGGGAAATGGGAGCAGGATATGTGCTCAGGAAGGGTAAATACGTTCTTACGGTGTAAATGGTTCAAAGCCTGCAGCAACACCCACACTGAGGAGTCAGGCTTTACTCAGCTACGGAGAGGCAGCCAGCCATAGATAGAACAGAGGTCTCTAGAGGCCTTTCCACTCTTCTGTTTGGTATTTACTCTTGCAATTTGCTGAGTGTGCTTTCCTGTCCAATCATTTCTTTCTCTTTTCTAGTTTGAGGGTTGCAAGAAAGCCTTTTCCAGACAAGAAAATCTCAAGATTCACTTAAGGAGCCATACAGGTGAAAAGCCGTACCTTTGTCAACACCCTGGCTGCCACAAAGCATTCAGCAACTCCAGTGACCGTGCCAAGCACCAGAGGACACACTTGGACACTGTAAGGAAGCAGAAATCAAATTGCAGTCCCATGTACACTAGACCATTTTTTCCTTCAGCTTGGTGGCAGCAGGCACCCTATAACCTTAGAGATGGGAGGTAGAAGACTCTGATGAAACTAGTTAACCTGTTTGAGAAATGACCCAATAATGCAGACATGGATGAAGATGCGCCAAACTAAATGATAAAATGGCCACAGTGTATGGGGTTTGCTGCAAGTAGAGGCAGTATCTTTCTCCCACTGAGATGATCCTTAGAGAATCTACAGTCCTCATGCAGACAGACAGAAACCATCTGTGGCAATAACTGCTGTTCTTTGACAAAAACTCAGCATAACTTAAGGTTGGGTCATGTACCAGAAAGCCAAGAGTGGAAGTTTTTTAAATAGAAAAAAAATTATGCCAACAAGTTGTTGCTTGTCAATTTCAGTCACAATTGAAATTTGCTTAAAAACTTTTGTTTCATATCAAGAAATCATGTTTTGTCAGAGACAAGTATTTCCAATAGGGCACAAGTCCAGAAAGAAAAACAAGAACAATGCCATATGAATTAAATGTCTATCACAAAATTTTAATTACCCATTTTGAGTAGTCAATATTATGGATGGTAAATTGATCATTGGTACAAGTTGTTTTCAGAAATAATTCATGAAACATTAAAATACATTGTGCAACTTTTTGCATTTTGACAAATTGCAAAATAGCTGATTTCAGCAAACAGTTGCATCACTTTATCATTTGTCTTGTAGACATACAGGTCTTCAGGTACAACACAAGTTATAACAGGCTTCAAGAGATTTTTATAGAGAGTCATTTGATGAGTAAAATTTGTTGGGGTTTTTTAAAGAAAACTATGAAGATATTTGAGAAATGTTATCTTTATAGTATGACATGCTGTTAGCATATGAGAGCTGAAGGAATTTTTCTTGTACTTCACAATAAAACATGTGTATTTGTGTATATCAAACTTCAGTGTTTACTATGGTTTTTGCATACTAACTTTGTCATGTAGTAAACTAACACTTCTTCTTGTTCTCTTTTTTCTGAAGCAGATTCTTCCATAATCCTAACAGTCTATCTGGGTCTTTATTGCAGTTTCTTTACCTGATTCACTAAAGACTGTACTAAAGAATGTAATTTCTGATTAAGTCAAAGATTGCTCTGAGGGTGGAAGAGTCGTAAGTATATCTACCAATATTCATTGTACTGATGACAAAAAAAAGAGAAGGTAACAGTCAAACGTGCTGTAATGACAGCTTTTCTGTAGTTTATCTTCATTGTAAGTCATTCTTTCCTCCTTTCCCTTTCTAATAAGTTACCACTTGTAACTTATACATACATTATTTGTGTTCTGCACTAATGTAGTTTACAGCATCCCAGATTTCAGAAGGGATTTTCTTGAGTTAAAGTACTATGTGATATAACAGCTACTTTGTGCTTTTTCTTTTTGACTCAGAAACCTTATGCATGTCAGATTCCAGGATGTGCTAAGCGATACACAGATCCGAGTTCCCTGAGAAAGCATGTGAAAGCCCATTCTTCCAAAGACCAAGCCAGGAAAAAGGTAATTTTTCTCCTAGGCTGACTGACGTAAAGCTTGTGTGGAAAAGTCAGTGCTCTTATGTTATAAATTTCAATGTATCTGCAAGAGCTTTTGCTATCTTCAGACTCGAAAAATCATGGCAAAAAATAGATGTGATCCTTAGTTCATAGCTTCATCTTTGACTTAATGATGCTGACTGCTTTAATACTTTTTTTTTTTTAATATGATGATTATTCACTGAACACACATAATGAGTGAAATAAAACATAACTTTTGAAAACAGAAATGTTTGGTAAAGTTCTGCTAATTGATAAATGCATAGTTATAAAAAATCCACTCTACACAGCTAGTCTCAGGTGGAAGTACAGGCAGATAGACAGTATCTGAGATTAAGCTCTAGATTGTATTATGGCAGACACTTCCAAATAACAAGATATTATACAATGTCAGTCCCCCGTGGGTGTCAAGTACATGCATCAACAGTTGTTTATATATATTAGCACATCTTTGAAGAGCTGAGTTGTGACCTAAGGAAATGATTCTTTTTTTTCTGAACATTTTTCACCACCTCTCCTGTTAAGCAGTAGTACTAATTAATTTGATTGTTTAGATCAATGAAGGTAAAAATCTAAGCTTTTACTTTAAAAGAAACTGGTACTGATAAAATTAAATAGTATAGGGATAGATATAAACCTTTGAGATGTCAGCCCCATGTAAAGCAAGTTATAGTTTGGAAGTTTTAAAATCAAATGCACAGCCATCCATTGAAAGTAGCAAAAAATTGCTTTATACAGAATTAGAACTTTCAGTCATTAAAGCTGCAGTATATGAACTTGAAGAGTGAGCTTTGTTCAATGATTTGTTGAAGCAGGATAATGCAGCAAAGATCCACAGGTCAACCTTTGCGGATCTAACCAGTAGTATTCTTGAGGAATTTCCTTTAAACTTGAGTACCTACTCCTATGTCAGGGATAAATAGACTGAGCATTTGTTTTCAACATCATACAGAGGGCTTTGGCTCTCTTGCTCCTGAACACACTACTCACAGGCAAATGTGCTGAAGGAGTGGCCCCTGTTCTGCATGTCCCAGGAGGACAGCTCAGGAACTCAGACACTATCTTCTTCATGCTTTTAAAGTAAATTCTGGAGGACATTGCATTGTGTGTGCTGCCTCAACTAAACCTGGCATAATGGACTTGAATGAAAGGATTAAACTGCACTGTAGCATTACTGTTATGGAAAATGAAGTACAAATGTAATCTAACTTTGACATTTAAAAATGTAATCTAATTTTGACATTTCATGGGATTTTTGTTTCTATATCATTCTCTATTTGATTTTTCTCATCTTGCATTCACTCTTTGAGCTGAAAAGTTTAAGCCTGGTCATTTTTCCTTATCACTTAACCTTCTGTGGGCTTATTTTTTGATAACGACTTATTTATCCTCATTGGTCAGTAAGATACATTGATATGTGGAGGGGAAATTAGAAAAATCTCCAGAAAAAGAAAAGAAAAATTATGGCAGCAGCTATCAAGCCAGATGATTAACACATGGATAAAGTCTGCAATGTATAATGTTTACAAAGTACATCATAGTTACTGAGCCTTTAAGAATTTATAATTGCTAACTAACATAATGCTTTGGTATCTGAAATATTTCAGTAATAATAATAAAAAGTAAGAAACAATACAGCTTTTAATGCAGAATTAAGTCTATTTATGGCCTTAATTAAAAGTGAAAATTAGCTCAATGTCAAAAGAGTATTTACAAAAATGCAAATTCACCAAAATTACAAGGTGATAAAGGCACAGTGGAGTAATACTTCCAGTCCTAGGGATCTATTCTATTGAAAAGAATGGAACCCTTTGCTGTCACACTCCGTTAGTCCTGGATGCATTTAATACATCCTGCCTGACTGCTTTTAATCCTCCTTTTAACCTCCCCTGACACACCAAATGACATTATTGTGGTGTCTTAAGTTGCTGGCTCTCTGAGACTGTACCTGCAGATGTAACTTGTAAGCTTAAAATAATAGGATTATGTATATTCATAACAGCAGAATCAGCTTCTTGCTTAGCTAGACACTATATTGAGTTTTCAACTTAGTTTTTGTAGATCTGTCTTCAAAGCTTTGACCCTTTTCTTGACCTTCTAAGATGAGTTGAGTCCAGATTATACCATCTGATACAGATGAATTTCCATTTCTGAATTTGTTACTTCTCTAAAACTGTATTTTTGGCTTACCATGTAAGGCACAAATGCCTTTTTTGCAGAGCTTGTAAGGCAGCCACTGTCACTCTTCTGCCAATCCCCAGCTTTTGACCATCCACAAAATACTGTGTGGATGGGAATCTCTCCAGATACTGGGGTAAAATCCTGTGGACTAAGAAGTTCCTGCTGCAAATAAGTTTAATGAAAGCGAGCTAGTGGAAAGTAAAATAAACTTGCATTTACTTTTCAGAGGAAAGCAGAAGAGTAAAGAGAACCATTCCTGCTTTTAGTTATTCTTGTGTAATTTGTAAAATTCTTCATATACATGAGAGCAAACAGATGCTGAAGTTGTCTAGCAAATATTTGAGGTATAGTCTCAATGAATCATAGCATTTAGTCTACCCTTTTAAAATAAATTATTGAGATAAAAAGCAGTGCTTCCAATCTTATTTTAAAGAGTAACAATTGCCGACTACACCTGGATTTCTTGTGGAAGATGGATTTCCTCCTAAGCAGAGAAGTTGGAGACAGAAAACTAGACAATGCCCAAGAGGCGAGCGTGAAGTGCTAAGGAAGCTTTGCAAGAGTAAAAATCACATGCCTGAAGGCTAATAATTTGATCTGTTACTAGTAAATCTGCTAAAGTTCTAGTCTCAAGCTCTAATCAAGGTATTATTTTCAGCAGTCCCTGTAGCAACTGGTGCATGCATGAGCTTAAGTTCCAGTGGAGATTAACACAAAATCAAATATTTAATGCAAAGACCAGTGTTACATAATAATCTGGAAATCTTTGTTTCTCTGTCCTATTGATTGCTGATGTTTTCTGATGATTGTCATGGCAATTTTTGGTCACCTGTATCAGTTAGAAAAATATGAAGCATCAGGTGTATGAATTCCACATTTTTCCGGTCATTGTGTGATAGTTTGTCAATCATGAGTATTCAGAAAGGGAAAGCAAATAATTCTGCAATACAAGTGGCTTCTTTGTCAAGCTGAATTTACTTGGAAAAGCTGATATATTGCAACAACATATAATACCTATCTCCAAATTAAGTTGTCACAAAATAATTATTTGATTCCTACCTTCTGAGTGGCACAGCTCAGCTTTTAGATTGCTCTTCACACTAAAACCAGCCACACCCTCTTAGAATCACAAAAGATGAATGAAATAGGAAGACTCGTAGGTATAATATAGTTACATAGTTTCAGATTTGGTACAGTCTTATACAGGGCAGGGATATAGGTCATATAAATGTAGTTGTGTATGTCTATCTGTGCACATGCATCTGTATGGTGTTTTCCAGTTCTAGAGAAAAAACAAAAGCAAAATTTCTGGTAATAAGGACTTTTCCAAGACATTGTATTTCACAATGAGGAACTCCCTTAGAAACCTTCAACATTAAAACACATTACTTCCAAAAATGTACAACAAAATAGTATTCAAACTATTTTGAGTACAGCCAAACAAACTCTGCTGTTTATTAAAGAAAATCTCAACTTAAAATAAATCTCATTCACACTGTACTTCCCTTATTTAAAGTAAGATACTTAGTTGAATTTTTTATTGAAAGTTTTCTCTCAGACCTGCCTCAGCTGCAGTTTTTCCGCTTTAGTGTTCTTGGTGTTATGATTTTAATGAGAAGATAGCCCAAACAGCTCCTAATGCCATTCAAAAGAAAATGCTCTGTTCTGCATATAAAAAGTTATAAAAAGCATTGAATGGTTCAGTTAAGAATGGACCTTAAAGATCATTTAGTTCAAACATCCCTGCCATAAGCAGGGATACTTCCCACTAAACCAGTTGATCAAAGTCCCATCATTTCTTGTTGCATAGCTTCAAAACCAGAACTTCTTCTTGATTTGAAATTTGACACTGTTAGCTGATTGTGTAGGTTATGGGTCCTTTTTATGTTTAATGCAAGGTGGAAGTCTTTCTTGCATTTGAACTCAAGTGTTCGTAATAATACTTTGAGAGGAGACAAAGTAACTATTTCTGGTACAGAACCTAACTTCCCTCCTGTGCAGGTAGGCTAGTTTACCTTAATTTTTATTGTGTTTTCCTGGACAAACATTTAATTGAAATGGAATGTAATGGCAGATGGTAGAAGACAAGCAGATTAATGAAGGCCATGGCGCTCTACAAGCCTCAACAAGATGACTCACTGGAAGATGAACTTACTGAAGAAGCGCTTCTGTCCACATTATTTTTTGCTGCAAGATGTCTGTAGGCTCCAAAGGCAAGAATGAAGACACTTAGCAAGTGTAAACTTACAGCTAGCATCAAGTTTAGTCATCTTTTGTCAAGAAAAGATTAGTATTGTGCGAAAAGCAATGGACCTTGAAGCTGTTCTGTGGGAGTTAAGTGATAATCTAGAAAGCAAATCTATAATGTGATAAACAGCGTCACATAGCATGACTTCATACTGAATTTGTAATTTTCCAGGGCTTATGTACCATCAATGTAGAGAAGCAAATATTATATTCTGGCTACTCCTTCAGAAAAACTAGTACAATATATAACAATTTGTAAACTGGTCATGCATTCCCTTTCCTAATGCCAACTTCAGTGAACAGCTACTGGCTTTTTCTGTACTTGTTAAATAGCATCCCATAAACTTAATTCACAGACTATATGAATAATAGAAATTCCTCCTCAGTTTTATATTGTGAATTAAAACACATTCCTAAAGCTATTATAGTTCATGTACAACATTTCCTTTCAATGAGACACTGGAAAATTTAATGGTTTTTTCCCTGGTTTTTGGCATGGCAGACACAGGTCTAAACTTCACCAAATATAATAGACTCCTATCAATGTCTCCCTTGCATATGGAAATCCTCTACTTCATGCACAGTATGTGTATAGTCCATTAAGCCTGTTATCATGAAAGAAAATTTAAAAAGCTGTGAATTGATGACGTAACTGATATGTTTGAATGATGGGAGGAGTCTGACTTCACTGATTAATCTGAGTACATAGAGGAAGGTTTTGAAGTTACTGAGATGTGAGATCCTCTTTTATGTGGTTTGGGTACAAACTAATAACATTTGAGAAATCCTGCATGATTTCTGTTCTGACTAAATGTGTTCATAAGCATGAATTTCTTACTTTTTCCCTTGATGATTTCTTATTTCTGTTGAATAGGAATAATGTTTAAGAAGCTAGCCAGGTTGTACAAAACCTTACAGATCTCAGATAAAACATGAATTGGTTAGAGAATTGTAGAATGAATAATTTTTTAATTTAAGAAGCTATGTTAAGCATCAAATCAGTAACACATCTTTGCTCCTGAACTCAAATATAATGAAATAAAAAATGGAAGAATGTAAACTCTTACTTCTAATTACTTGGGTTGTGTCATTTAATCTTTGGTAATTAATTACGCATATCTAGAATGTATGCGAGTAGAATTTCCGCTCATTGTTCTGAAAGTTGGTAAAGATCCGTTGATTCTCAAGTAAAACAATTATAAATCATGACTCACAGTCATTTGTTTTGTTTATTAGGAAAAACTCCACATTGTGATAATGAAAATTTCTCATATTTCCAGATACAAAACTTCACAAATCTACCACACAACTGAGCTATTTTGAACGAATATTTTGTACAAGGAAGTTATAAGTGAGCTGAGCAGTTGATTGTTAACTTGCACTTCAGTCAGCCATTAATCTAGGCTACATTACAGCACATGGAGTATTTCCGTGCTCAGCATGGCAAAATTGTCAGTTACTGATTTCATCCTTCAGCAAAGTAAATTTCTAACCTTCTAGTTTTCAGAAATTGTCAAGCTTTCAGTCCCAGAACATATGTACTGGTCCTCAGATGAGTGATGACAAGGGAAGCAAGGTATGGCAGCCAGTACAGAAGTAGAGGAAAGTGTCAACTGTCCTTTACAGATAGTGGATAAATTACAGTCTAGGTTGGAAAAAAATGTAGTACCTTTAGAGACAAACAAGTTAGTTTTTGTTATAGAAGTCAGATTTTTTTCATATTTATTTTCATATTAGATTCCACAGAAATTTAAATTCACAAAGATCTCATTAAAATTAAAGTCACACTAATGTAAATGTTTAGAATTTGTATCTGGTTATATCCGACATTTAATCTCACATGCACTTAATGAATTATCAAGGAAGAAACTTTTGTATTTATAACAGATTGTACAAATTGCTTAAGAAATTAAGACCTTTCCTCAGGGTATTTCTCCCTTTCCATTTCCCTGTCTTCCTTTTTTCAGATTCAGAATTTTTTTCTCTTGTTGTGATCATTTCTCTGTTTTTATCTTCTGCGTTTCAGTTACGACCAAGCTCAGGGTTTGGCCAGGACATCCTGAACGACAGCCTCACAGTCTGTTCAATCCAGCCATCTCCATCATCACATGGTACTGCAGGTAGTATCACGGGATACTCTCCAGGGCCTGCTCATGATATTTACTCAGGTATAGAAAAGGGCTGATAATAGACTGCTTTATTAATTCTCACTAAAGATGACAGATGATTTTGCAGAGAAAGGTGTACTTTAAAACCCATATGTATCTCATGAGAAGGACAGAATCTGCACAGTATCATTAAAAGGTAGATTTTGAACAGATTTTTACATAATTTCCGTAGGAAGGCAGGACAAATATTTTATCCATGGAAAGACCTACTGCATGAAAGAACAATATTTTTCTTCAAAATCATTTGACTTCTGCTAGCAGTTCACTTCTACCATTCCTTGTAGGCATCTGGAATTCATTAAGCTTCATTTAAAATCAAAGGACTATTTTTCCTCTTCCTTACTCATAGATGGTATAGCAGTTTTCTGGTTACATACATTAATGCATCTATAGAATTTACCTATAATAAATGCTGCATTATGAGCTTTCATATTATGGCTCTAAGTACACGAATAAAACCAATCATGCTATTAATGTGATAATTGTATTTTATTGTTTAAGTAAAGTAACTGAGATTTTTATATTAAAATACCTAACTCTGTTGTACCTTGATGTGTACCTTGTTCACATTTTGGTTAAAATGGAAACTTTTGTTAAGTTATGAGTGATAATACTCATAATCTCAAGATACAAATGGGCAGGAATTTAACATCTTAATGCAGTACTTCAGTAGTTGTAAATAGTTTTTAACTATCTTCATAGGACAGGCGCTCCAGTCCTCTGAGGCCTCCAGGCCTTATTATAAACCTCCTTTTGCAGGTTTGTAAACTCTCCAGTTTTCTAATTGCTTCCAGCACTTGCATGACTCTAGTGTCTCTGATCCACCCGCAGAAGACCTGCAAGAGGATGCGGATATCATCAATGCAGCTGGTCCATACAGCAGACTCACTTTAGAGACAGACTTGTTATCTTCATTGTGTGATTTTGTCTTCAGGTCTACTTCTTAATGCACGATAGATTCTTCAGTTCCAGTTACAGCTCAATACAGTACAATCCTGTCCCCAAAATCCTGTGGGTGATTCTTCTGCATTTAAAAATCATTCCATGAAATTACAGGTTTCTGGCCTCATTAAAAGAAACCCATGTTTTATTTTTAGGCTTTGGTTTATGTAACTTTTTAATGCTACTTTTATCTCTTTTTTTTTTAAAGAAGCAACATTTTTTCTTATAACCACCTAATTTATTCCTATGCATTATGAGAATGCATGTGAATTTAGCTTCTCATAGAGATACTTTTTCAGAGGTGTTCTCATGGAAAATTCTTACTTGTTGACAAATTGTTTTGTGATGAGACTCCACAAATGCAAGCATGGCTCCTTCAAGGTTCACATTCAGTACTAAAGGTTAAATCCATCTTGCAAATTGTGGTGTATTTTGGATGTTTTAAGAGATGCAGATTAACAACTTGAGCAATTCTTGGTTTCATTTTGATTTTGTGGGTGATTTTGTTTAGGTTGGGTTTTTTTCAGAATATCTGAATCTAAAAAAAAATTGTTGAAAGTGTTTCAGAGGGATAAGCCTTATTGTAAGAAGCTTTTTTACTAAGTAATACTTACACTTAATACAGTATCTTTCATATGGACCTAACTAGTGCTGTTGTATTTGAGTCAGTGAGCATTCTGGTTGCCATGAACTTTTGTTCCGTTTTCTGCCATACAAATGAGGTGTTTAATGGGATCAGGCACTGAAAAGACATTCCTTTCTGTGGATGTTTCCTGACAGCACTTTGGGCAAACAGCTAACACTTAATAGGTAAAACATCTGAAAAGCTTGCCACATACAGCTCCCAAGAGAAAGCATTCAAGTTGTCTGTTCTTAGTGTCCTAAGACTGGGTCTACTAGAGAAGTGAGCTGTCACTGACAATACTCATTGAATGCCATAAGTCTGCAGACTGCCAGTGTCAGACTATGCTTCCCCCTCAACAGGTATTTACAAGATTCAGGTTGTAGTTTGGACGAATACTATGTCTATCTCAGGAAAGTTTGCAATCCCTTCTGCTGTTACATGCTGGTTGTCACTTTTGTGGTCTGGAGGCTTTGGTCTGTATCAGAATTAGTAAACAAGAAAGGCTAGTGTCAAGAACAGCCACAGGCATTTTGTTGGTCTTCCTGTCTAAGGGCCACAAGGAAGGGCAGTCTCTGTGAACCAGTTTGGGCCATGCCAGCTCTCCCTCAACTTTGACATTATCTCTGCAGCATTTACATTGGATATCTTTATTCATAAAGTGATTTTCTGTCATGTTGCCCCTCTCTCATCACCAACTGAAAAATTCCAGGGTTGCTCTTTCATGAGGCTACACCTTAATTAAACTCCTTTGCATTTCCTTAACTCTGCCTTAGTCTGATTAATATCTGCTGTGTCACAAAGGCTGACTTGTGAACATGAATAGAGGTTTTCTGAGAATAGGCTTGAAAAATGAGTTGCCTTTTAACCTGGGGTATCAACAATCAAAATCATGACTTGTGAAATCATTTTCAGTAAGACCATCTGTGTCTTACAATATACTCCTTGTATATTGTTTGTTCTGCCTGTATATTTTACCCTAGGACAGTGACTGTGTGTTTAAGTTATAGGTTTTTATCAATAAATTTGAATAACTTGCTTGAACATATTCCTTCATGTAACATAAATCTTATAGGTAGAATTTTATTCTGTAAACTAGGCCTAAACAATACCAAACTGTGATATATCATTTTCATGTTGTAGACAACATATCAAATTCATTCATGGGTTCATAAAATATGCAAGGGCATGTATTTGGCTGCCTTTCAGCACTGATATGGATACCTAACACAGATATTAGTAAAAATAACCTAGCAGCTGGATTTTCAGGGGGAAAAGTATTAACTTCCTACTGCCTGATTTAAAGAACTTCTGATAAAGAGGTTACAGTATTTGTGGTCAGATAATTATGAGGAGCGAGTCCTGTATTGTTTTTTGCTTAATCATCAGGGATTTTTCCTTATTTGGAATCTACTCAAGAGCAGCTTCATAGAAAGTAATAAAATTGTTAATAATAGTTTTAAATACCTGAGGAGTCTGGAGATGATAATAGTAATATTTGAGTTTGGGTTGACTCTTTAAGAAATATAGGATTTTTACAGCTGAGGGGAAGATGCAGAAAACACTTCACTAATTATGAAACTGTGCTTTTTATTCGGTAAATATTTATTTTAGGCACTATTTGCCACTTTTTCTACCACAGGAAGCTATACAAAACTTTCAGCCTTACTCAAAAAAATTCCCAAGACAAGGTGCACAGCTATGTCATGCCTAATTTTATGAAAGTCTTGTAAAATGAGGCAGTAAAGTTTATCTGTTTTTTCTCCTCCCTTCAACACATAACAAAACTTGAGAAAAAACAGTTAGTTGCTAAGAAGTGGGACTGCAGTATCAGTGGAGGTGTAAGCCATTAGTATTCGATCACTTACTGTTTCCACCTGCCTAATTAAGGTTATTTCTCTCCTTTTGATTTCAGCAGCCGCGTTCCCCAGCACACCAGCAAGTCAAAGTGGAACAAGAGCTGGAGGTGTGTCCTTGTCCCACAGCAGCAGCTGCTCCTCTCCAGGATGTAACATACAGGGTACTCCTCTCCATCTTTCCGCCCAGTTACCTCTTCTCTCGGCCACCGACCCAGAGAGGTAAGACCAGCCCCCTGTTCCCTTGCTGAACCTGGGGCAGGACTGCCTTCAGAGCTTCCAAATTGGATGTGAAGAAAGCTGCTGGGTAACAGTTGCTCTGGGTATGGATTAGCAGGGAAAGAGTAAGTCAAGGGGGCTCTGTAGTCCCTCCCTAGGCAGGAACACTCCATTCCAAAGACTTTGTTTAGCCTCTGGTGCCCCAAGCAAGGAAAGCCATGCTGGCTGAGACACTAAACTTCAGAGGAGTGCCACCATCCTTTACAAGAAGCGGGGGCCTGAGGTTTATATTTCTTTTCATTTGTGGTAGGAGAGCCATTCTGTCAATATTCTCTTAATATAAAGAATTCCTGCAGATTGTTTAATTTTTTCCATGGCATTTTAGTAAGACCAGCAGATAACTAAATAATTCTTAATTCACTGATTTGATAGCTTGATTTGCAGTCAGGGTTTAATTTATGCTGATTAGGGACAAGCTCCTTGACCTTTGCTGTTTCGGTGCTTTTTGATATTTCAGTGATGTGAAAGCAAATTGGTTGAAATAGTTTGATTTTCATGTTTACACATTCCCAAATGATTTTCAACAATCTTTCAAATTATTTATTTAGCATATGATGTTACAGCTTTCCACTTAGTTCACTGAACCAGAAATCTGCTAGCTCACAAAGCTGAAGGTGACTAAGTAAATACATTTTCAGTGGGAGTGTCAGGAAGGCACATCACACAAAGTACTGAATTCTTACTATATATACATGCGTATATAAACATTTCTTTGTTAATCTGCATGTTTTTCAGTACCAAAAATGATAAATTGATGTATTTTGTTAGTGTATTTCAAAGTGTTTAATTTCCTTGAGTGACTGAAACAGTGGTAATTTGGAGCACACAAAGAGTCCAATTATAAACCTGAAAGGAACATTCATTAGATTTCAGTTACCGGTAAATGAACATAATTTCTTTGGAAGAAAGCAGCACTTAGTCTGCCTTGTATAAGGAAATGGAAGAACATGACCGTTCGGGGAGCTAGTAACAGGTGAAAGCACCTTTTTATGTCAGACTGCATGTGTGAATTCAGCCAGCTCTAGAGCCACTGAAAATTGCTGAGCTTTTTGTACAATGGTCTGCGATGAAACTTGTTGTTTTCATGATCTTTGGAGCTTATCTAGTGGTTCAATTCTCTGCTCACTCCTGGCTGTGCAGTTCTGACCTTTTTCCTTGGCTCTGCAAACTCCAGTGCTACCCAAGCTCTCCTAATAATATTGTTTTCTCTCCAGTGCGTGAGCTGTCCAGCATTTATACCAGACAATTGCCAGAGCACAAGGTAATGGGCAAGAACAGATCGATTATTGCAACTAAAAATTTCATGATGATGTTCTCATTAGCCCATTTCTGAGGCAGTTACTGGTATGGGACCATGGCAGACACATCTAGAATATAATATAGCTCATTAATTACCAGAATGCATTATACCCCTCACATTACTACAGCAGTCTGCAGAACAATAACCAAAAGCTAGTCCTTTATCATACTTTAACTGCATAGACTCTCTGTGAAAAGATGCTTAGTGTAAATTCCCATATATGGACCTACTTTGAGTTAAAAGAGAGGTGCCAGTAGGTATTTGAGAAATAGCAATGGAAATGTAGAAAATAAAAGAAGCACTATAGCAGTATTGATTTGATTACAGAAGACTCAGTTCAAATTAAGGGAAAAGTTTAAAAGAAAAACTAATAGAGAATCTGGATTTTGACTCAAACAAAGTCCACTCAGCTAGAGCTCCTGTAAGTAGGCTGTTATTGACTTCCCTTCATGGGTATGATGATAGCTGTGAAAATGTGAGTTGAGCAACCCAACACTTATGTACATGAAGTGCCAGAAACTGTTTCTGTAAGATCTGAATCACCTTATTTATCCCAGACTCCTCATTGAGAGGACTGCAAAATATAGGGGTGCAAGCACAGGTTTTGTTCATAAGGGGGTACAAGTGCTGGCATTACTAAGCTTGAACCTGAGCCACAGAATCATAGAATTGTTGGAAAAAGCTGGAAAAGACATTTAAGGTTGGAAGATCCAATCATAAAACCTAACATTGACAAGTCCACCACTAAACCACGCCCTAAGTGGCCTGCACATGCCATCAACCACTTCCCTGGGCAGCCTGTTCCAATGCCTTGCAACTCTTCCTGTTAAGAAATTCTTCCTAATATCCGTTCTAAACCTTCCCTTTTAGAGTGAGTCAAGCAAAGCCTGAGTTTTTCCTTCCAGACTGCTTCCACACTTCCCCTTTTTACAAAGATACTCTTTTTTTCTCTTTGTATTTACAAGAATTCTCTAGTACATTACAGCCAGAGAAAAAGCTGAGAAAGAAGTTGAAGTTATTAAGTATATTGAGCTTCTTCCCTTTTTCAATTCCACTTTCAATTCCACTGAAATTTGCCTTTCTTTTCACCAAAGAGCATCCTGGTCACCATGACTGTACTTTCTTCCTGCCACCTTTTATTTTAACTAAATGGAGCACAGTTTTTACTGAAGTAGCAGTTCATGTGTTCCTAAAGTTTGACTATGAAAATTATTTTTAGACACTTAATGACTGAAAAGAAGAATCTATAATTAAAGTCTACTGCCATGTGCAGTCTTATCCCGTGATACACCATGGGGATAGAAATCTGCTCTGGGTCATTGCTGTGCAGTGTGTAAGGCATAGCTTGATAAGTGCAAATTTGGTTTCTGTAAAATCTATGGACATATTTACATATGTGTTGGCCAAAATGTTTCTGTTATGGGGGAAGATTCTTTTAAAAAATATTTTCAACAGAAAAATAATTGCAGAGAAACCTATTATATCAACAGTTCTCTGTTATTTTGGTCAAATGAATGCATTCATGACTTTCAAGGGAAAGACATGATTTTTCAGAATGGTGATTAGCAAAAACAATACTTTCCTTACAAGTCATCTTAACCCATGCTTATTTGATTGTCATTGAAAGTTAGCCAGACTTGTGTGGTGTGTTGGTTTACAGCATACTGTATTACAACACAGTATTTCCCCCACTGACAGTGAATTGAGGAGCTGTAAAGTCAGTGGCATGCAGCATAAATTATGACCAAACCAACATTTGAGATGAAAGCAGAATGACAAGGATTTTTAAAGCAATAAAGGAAACCATCACCCTATATTTTCTGGATTTTCAAGAAATATGAAGGCTATCAAGATAGTTCCTCGGCAAGTTTGCAGATGACACCAAGCTGGGTGGTGCTTTCAACAAGCCAGAAGGTCAAGATGTCTTCCAAAAGGACCAGGACAGGCTGGAGAGGTGTGCCTGCAAAGGTCATGAAGTTCAACAAGGACAAGTGCAGGGTGCTGCACTTAGGCTAGGCCAATCCTCATTACCAATACAAACTGGGAGGTGATGTAGTATAACAAAAAGGACTTAGAGATACTGATGGATGCAAAGCTGGACATGAGCCAATAATGTGCACTCCCAGAAGGCCAACTGTAACTGGGCTGCATCAGAAGAGATGATTCTGCCTCTTTTCTCTTGTGAAACACCAACTGGAGTACTGTGTCCAGCTCTGGTGCCCTTAGCACAAGAGGGACATAGACCTGTTGGTGAGGGTCTAGAGGAGTGCTATGAGGATGGTCAGTGGGCAGGAGCACCTCTCCTATGAGAACAGACCGAGAGAGTTGGGACTGTTCAGCCTGGAGAAGAGAAGGCTCCAGGAAGACATAATGGCCTACCAGTATCTGAAGCGGGCCTACAATAAAGCAGGGGAAGGTGAGAACATGTAGAAGTAGGACAAGGAACAATGGTTTGAAACTAGAGGAGGGTGGGCTTAGTTTAGTCATTAGGAACATATTCTTCACCATGAAGATACTGGAACAGGTTGCCCGGAGAGATGGTGGAGGCTCCATCCCTGAAGGTACTCAAGGTCAGGTTTTATGAGGGTCTGAGCAACCTCATCTAGTACAGGTTGTCCCTGTACTATTGCAGTGGGGTTAGGCTAGATGACCTTTGAAGGTCTCTTCCAACTATGATTCTGTGACTGTGCAGCATCATAGAGGACACGGTGACAGCAACCTCGTACAAGAAGCTTCTGAGTTTGTCCAGCCAAAACTACAATGAAAGCCTGATCTGTAGACTGTGACATCTGCACAACATCTGGATATGTTCCCAAAGTGTTGCAGCCCAATATAAATTATTGAAACTCCCATGTTTTGGACTGCAATGGCAGTTCTGCTTGGTGCTAAGTTTAACAAAGGAATAGTTTCCTGGTATTTTCTCCACCTGTAACAGTGGGCCTGTTGAGACCCAGACAATTCAATACAGCCAGTTCTCTAAGTTAGGAGTCTCAAAGCACTTGAGATTGTAGGTGAAGAAACACCCTATATATATCTTTGCTAGAGATATATAAGTCTGCTTCCCCAGTGTAGCAAAGACTCATTGCTGCCAGTGATGCTGAAATAAACTATATAAATGTTAACAAATACTATGTGTGTGCACTATTAATACTCCATAAATGTAGTATGCTATTAGCTTTTCTCTTTGCTTCCTTTTCCACACATGGCTTAGACTGTGGATGTAGTTTGCACTTGGGCCAGCTCCAGTTACCAAGTGGTAAAATATTTTTTCCAAGTAGCTGCTACCAGTACTGATCATTAGCAAAAAATAATATTACCAACACAGGTAGACTTCCATAACTTTTTAATCTATCTTGCTTACCATAAAATCTAGTAATTCCCCAGCAGGAGACTTTTTCCTAGCTGCTCTTGGAAAGGAGGCTCCATAATGCCTCAACGGCTCCATAAACGTTCTTGCTCTTATTTTTCTGCAGATGTGGCTGGTTCATAGTTATATCAGCTCCAGGGCCACAACTCTCGATGCCAGTTTATGAGTTACAAGCTGATCCTGATTTTTTCAGAAACGTAATTATATTTGCTGTTTCCCCAGTAACATGAGATATCTTCAGTAATGATTTACTCAAGAACAAATTTGGATTGAGACACATCCAAATTTCTCTTCTATTAAATGAAAGGGAAGTAAAAGTATTGCTATTGTAAGGCATCTAATTAAGCTCAAAATCTGTGAATTGATTAATAAATCTTGCTATATGAAAAAGTGCATTATTCTTGGGAGAGTATTTTGGATGTTAAATACGAAATTTGTAAAACTGCTTTCCACTTTGAGTTTAGAAAAGGATTTTCCCCCTGTTTCTGGCTACTGGTTAGAAACAATTTTCAGAGATTAATATTCACAAAGGAATTTTGAAAACACAGGGGATGATGTCTCATGATATTTAGAATAATAATAGTAATAACAGACTGTCTGCTCATTGCTCTTAATCTGACAGCAAATAATAGTCTTTCTGTTTCAGTGCTATGCAAAATCCTAGCTCCAGTCCTTACTCAGGAGTTATGTAACAGGTTGTAGCACTTTTCAAAAACCTCTGATATTCCTATTACAAAATAGCTAATGCTTTGTCTTTTTTAAAAAAAATAATATCTAGTGCTTTATTTTCTTTCTCACAGGACTAGTGGGATCTAGACCACATCTACGTCTTCTGGGTAGTCTTGTCATCAGGGTCAAAAACCAGAGCTCTTATAACCTCAGCTTCCTATCCGAAAAAAATTACTGTAGCTCCTACTTATACTTTAAAGCTTGCAATTTTAAGGAAATGCAGAAAAAAAATTAAATTACTAAGTCTTAATACCCTTGTGTAAAATCCCCAGAGTAGTGTGTATTCTTGTCATGCTACTAGAGTTGTTACTAGTCATGTTACTAGAGTCGCACAAAACATGCCACTGAAGTAATGAGCCTTCATTGCAAGTGCACCACCAGGTCCTGTCTGAATGGCTTGCCTCCTCTGACAGGCTTCTAATTTTATACTCTTGAGTCCAAATCAACATTTTGATGGGGTCAGACTGGAAGTGATTTAACACCTGGCTTTTACACGTTAATATTGATTCAAGATTATTTATTTTCTTATAACTCTCTGTAACATATGAAAATTTCTAGGAACTAGACCTAGACCTGAAGGTAAAATCTAACTCCTCAGTATCCAATGACCAAAACTGATTGTTAATTTACAGTGAGGAAGGGCAGCTATTTGTTCGCATATACAGCCTGACAATGATGCAGCTGGTAATGCATCAGAAATCAGGCCCTCAATGAGGTGAATCCTCTGATTAAGTCTTAAGTACAGTCACAGAAGTTATAAGGATTTGTCCATGGTAAGGATACGATTCAGCCTTTAAATTTCCCAGCTGTCAAATTTAACAATCTGGTGGAAAAGCTGTCTTTCTTGTATCTGTTCTTTTAAAAATCTGTGTTTATGTAAAGTGCTGACCATTGTAGTGATCTAGGTAACACAGAAACAGTCTTTAGCTCTTATGTGTTGGGGATTGTAAAGTTTTGTGTTTCTGAATTCCTAATTTTGTTGCTCTGTCTTCTCCTCACCACATCAGTCCCAAGGAAATTTCAGTTTCACATGATATGATGCAAAGACAGACTGCACAACTTCACCACCTGCAGCAAACTGCTGGAATGCCTCTGAAGACATACCAGCCTGTAACAAACCTTTCTTTTCAACCAAACAGCCCCCACATCCAAGGTAAGAAGTAAGAATCTTCATTGGTGGTTAGTTGTTTGTGTGGTTAGCTACTTACTTTCAAGTTAAAGTGTTTCAAGGTTATTTTTAAGGCAGCTTTCCAAGACTTGAGGAAGTAAACTTCAGGATACTCCCTTCAGATTTCCTTGAAATTCTTAGCATAGGCAACTGTTTCTTATCGTACCATGGAGTTATGTGTTCCTTTTCAGACTGATTTTCAGTGCCCCTTTTGAAATAGAACTGCAGATAGTTCTTCCTTTCCTTATAATTTTCTAATGGTATCTTTCCACTTGCTCTTGAATTTTCACATCAAGTCCTACCAGGTTTTCAAGAGGTGAAATATTTACCTCCCTTGCATTTGCAGAGTGATGGACACCTTTTATTACCTTGCATGTCTCTTACAACTGTGTTCCCACTTGAGCTGTGTAAACAACTGCTACAAGACTTTTCTCTTCCTCTTTGTTCAATCAAGTTTAAGCTTTGGTAACCCAGAAGAAAATTAACAGCAGATGAAAACAATGTTTAGGGTTCTTTTTCTGCCTGGTATGGATCTAGATGATAATTACCATAACATTTCAGATATGTGTTGACAGCAGTAATGCTGTTCCCTCTCAGCAATACAAATATATGGTTTGATTTTAAATTTAAGTTTAATTTTTTATTTAAATTTCTGATTTTAAATATAAGTTTTTTCAGTATCTGCATACACAAGATACATAGAACACTGGACTCTTTAAGGTGTTGGGATTCTGCTTTTTGATCAGGATTCCTGAGAGTGATTGCAGTAGATAGCAATGGAAACGTCTTGAGAAAAGCAAGATGTCTTTTATTTTCTTCTGCCAATAGAAGCAGTATCTCTAGGCAAAGAGATGAAACAGGATACTGAGGCATCTCCCAGAGTTTGTGAGTGTAAAGGGGAGAAAGGAAAGTGTCAGACCTGTTTTGTTTTTTCAGTTCTACTAGAATGCATGCCAACAGGATCTGAGCTGGGAGCTTTTCCTCAAGGAAATGGTAATCCTGTATGGCACTGATTAGTACTAGAAGACTATGAAATTTACCAGTGGATGTTATAGTTAACTTTTTTCAGTTGTTACTAATAATCTGGGCCAACAGAGTACAGGATGAAATTTACTGTTTGTTGTCATTTGCACAAGTGACCTATGGCAGGGGGGTTGGAACTTGATGATCTTTAAGGTCCCTTCCAACCTGAACTATTCTATGGTTCTATGGTTCTATAAGCTCTTGACATCCAGTAAATTCCTAGCATATTGGCCATGAAGGGATCAAAATAACCTTCCCATTTTCACAGTACAATATATTTTACTAAATTTGTTTTTTTGGTGAATATTTGGGAAGAAAACATATTCTAGAGAAGTGTCCAGACTTTAGGCTATATCTTCCTGTCTGAAACAAAAAATGTGTTTGTGTGCATAGATGACTTTATCACCAGCTCCCTTTCATCATGGGACTTGCAGTAGCTGTAGAAGCTGGGCTCACAGATCACCTCAAATTAGTTGCTGCTCCATACAGGAATTGCACCTGCTGGTGCAGCTAATTTCATATCTGCTTGGGCATCTTCTCTTTAGGGCAAGCCGGAGTGATGCTATTGTGTTCTCTGCTTCCTACAGTCCAAAGAGGATTTAAAATGACAAAAGAGAAGGCTCACTAAAACCATTATAAGAAGACCTAGTAGGGACCCTCGCCTGGGTGACTGTTACACATGAGCGGAAGCAAATTTAAGAGAGATTAGTGCATCAGAAAATGGATAACCTCATGGGCTTGGAGCTTAAGCCCATGCCTTACTTAGTCCCACATAGTAGTGCTGTGTTTTCCTTCTTGTCCTGTTGAAAATAATGTTACTGACAGGAATAATATATGCATAGATAGTGACTCAAACTTACAATTATAAAGATCTCTGTACTTAAGACCACTAGTACGACACTATGGGCTGAACCCTAATTTGTTTTTTGTCACTGCTGAAAGAAGTACAGTACATTTCAATAAAATAGCGACATCTGCATATTTAGTATTCTGTCAAAGATTCTATTCTAACTGTGAGAGATATCTTGTAAGAATGTACTCCCTCCAACACATCTGTCTCCCTTCTCTGTGTTACACTGGAAGTTTTGGTTGTCCTGTGTGCCTGTAAAATTTTGCCTAAATTCATGTCAAAAGCAAATGCTTCAGGAGTTTATGGCCATGTTGTCTCAGCAGCAGTATCTTCCTTAGTCACTTCTTTATGATGTAGAAAAACATGATGGAGATATAGCATCAAGCTGGACTATTTGTTATATAACAGGTGTCCCTGAGAACCTGTTACTTTCAGTCTCCTGTACTACATAACCTGCCAGTTCATGATCTAAAGTGTTGTAGCTATAGCCACTAGCTCTGCTACCAAACAGTGGTGACACTGTTGTTTCAATGTGCAGTCTTAAACTTGTCAATTCTATTTAAGCTGGCGGTACAGAAGAGGAAAGATTTGTATTACTTGCATTTTTTTGAAGAAAACAAATTCTAAACAGACTCTCTTACTGAAAGCCTGAGTGTCTTAAAAGCTCATGGAAATCTCAGAACACTATTGTTTAGAGAGAAAAGATGTAGGAGATCCAAGACTGACTCTCTGCTCGTATCTACTAGTTACTTGTATTGTGAAACTTCCTCTTGGAAGAACATTGTCTGCAGTTCAGTTTTCATTATTTGTTCTGAGTGATTTTCAGCATCAGATACAAAGTAATGTCAAAGCAGGCTTCTTATTACCTTGGTAAGTATTGTATAATAGACCTTTCTTGTATAATATTCCCTTTCCTTTCTTTTGTGAAAATCACAATTTCCTTTGCTCTATGGTATGTTTGGAACTGATGGAAGCCACACTGTGCTGCAGAAGTGAAGACCTCTTTTTCTTTCATTATTAGATTGTAATATTGGATTGCCATAGGCAGTACATGTGAAAATATCCTGTGCTGGAGACTGCAGCAACAGCTTCCCAGCATGACACCGTTGTATGCCATTGTACTTTATGTTTGTAGACAGAAGACAAGTCCTGGAAATCTGCAGCAATTAGCAATGAGTCTTTTACAACCAAGAACAACCACAGGTATCTATCTCAGCAGAGGTACCTGAAGATGCAGGCATGTGCAGGAAATAAGAGCTGCAAGAATAGACTGTTATCTGAGATGAGTCAAAAGAGATGCAGAGGCTACAAAAGAAAATAACAGCAATAGAAATTCCTCCTTCACAGGGAGCAGGCTTGTGCTTGTAGCATAGATGGAGGTAAAGCTTCTTTGAGCATGGGCATAGCTGACTTGATTTTGGATGCTTCTGTTACTGTAAACATTTTTGCACTAAAAATCTGACTGTTCTTTAAAATTGTGCCTGTAACTCATGTCACAAATTTTGTAAGTTATGCTAATGACCAGTGCTGGCTGAGTAGTGAAAGAAGTATAATTGGTAAAAAAGAAAAAAAAAAAAAAGCCATTT
>VZTY01010007.1:9943-72298 GCA_013400935.1 Turnix velox
TGAAGGAGTTGGGGTTGTTCAGCCTGGAGGAGGCTCAGGGGGGACCTTACAGTAACTTATCATTACCTGAGGGGGTCCTACAGAAAGGCAGGGGAAGGACTTTTTAATAAGATATCTGATGGGAGGACCAGAAACAATGGATGTAAATTGGAAACGGGTAGATTTAGACTTGACATAAGAAAGAAATTCTTTACAGTGAGGGTGGTGAAACACTGGAATAGGTTACCAAGAGAGGTTGTGGATGCCCCCACTCTGGAGGTGTTCAAGGCCAGGCTGGACAAGGGACTGAGCAGCCTGATCTAGCGGGAGGTGTCCCTGCTTATGGCAGGGTGGTTGGAACTTGATTATCTTTAAGGTCCCTTCAACCTGAACTATTCTATGTTTCTATGATTCTATGATTATTGAACACCAGGTCATTAGGCCAAAAGGAACTGATTCTTCTGGGGCTATGACATGAACCCTAAGGTGTGAACCTATTTGGGTTGGTTTTAGTGGTGTAGATACAGGCTTTTGGTGAGAGGAACTGAGATTCACAAAATTTCTTCTGAGTAAAGGGATGAATAAGCTTTACATTTGTAATAAGGGAGAAAAAGCTACATTATCTCTTGTTCAGTCAGATTGCCAATAAACAAATATTTAAGGAGCAAGGTTCATAGTATGTTTACTGTAAGTATTCAAAAATATTAACTCAAGGCTTTTATAGAAAAAGAAGGAGTAGGAAAATTTTCTTTTTGTGACTCTAAGAATTCTATTTTACCATGATAATAATAATAATAATCATTAAAAGACATGTCCCATATGCTAGAGGTTACAAAGGAAGAAAAATATCAGCTGTCATTGAAATAGTGCATCTTGAAACTCAGTGCAAATAAAAAGGAGTTTTATAACATAATTACATTCCCATTAATATGTTAATCTCCTATATGCAGACATAGAGAAGCAAATACATTACTTTAAATAATTAACTCTGTAGTGAGATTTTATTGCTGGGAAAGAAGATTTCTCCATGGAAGGGCATTTAACATTTTAATTAAACATTTCTTGATAGATGTTTACTGTTGCATCTGCTTAAAAGAAGACCATGTGATTAGGAGAAAATATGATTTTGTCACAACAAGGAAGGACTAAAGTTCTCTCTTCTTTGCTGTCAGTGTACAGCAATACAATAGTGTGTTTTAAGAGACCTTTGTTCTTTCCTTTTAATAATTTCTTTCTTCTGATACCACTGAACGCTGCCATTACATTTCACCTTCCATTAGAAAATTATTTATGTTTTGGTTAGAGAAGAGAACCCAAGATGGATGTGAAAAAAATAACCAGATGCTTCCTAGATAAAAGCTGGTGAAAGAACCAATAGCATGGGAAAAGTATCCCTGAGGAATGGCAGAATCATGGAATCTAGGCAGGAGAAAAGAAAAAGTAGATAAAAAAAGAACAGATTTTAAAAACATGTTTCTTTACAGAAATGAAAGGTCTACTAAGGATTGCCAGAGAGAATCTGGACAATGTACTCCTCTGAAAACAGTCAGCAAATTTTATGCATGAACTGGCTTGATACATGAATTGATAATTGAAAGTTTTTCAGATAGACTCCTGTCTTTGAGACCTGAAAATGTGGACGCAGATAAGCTAACCCTGCACTGACTTTGGTGAACTCAAGTGTGATGCTAGGAAAAAAGCATCTGAGTGAGGAAAAAGTGTATGGTCTCCATGGTTCACTGAGGGTGCTTGAAGCTGCCAACTGGAAGGGTCACCTCTGAGGTCAGCTCATCTCAGCATGGCACTTAGTCCCACTGGAAAGAGTCCTGCAAACCCACACTTCATTTCATTCCTGTAGATGAAGCCTACAGGAGGCGAGAACAAGGAAACTCCAAATTGCCCAGAGAGGTTGTGGATGCCCCCTCCCTGGAGGTGTTTAAGGCCAGGCTGGATGAGGCATTGAACAACCTGGTCTAGTGGGAAGTGTCCCTGCCCACGGCAAGGGGGTTGGAAACAGATGATCTTTATGGTCCCTTACAACCCAAACCATTCTGTGATTCTATGAACAACTAAGATATGTACAGGAAGCATGTGAGATACACAATAAATCAGGATTTGTCCACTGGTCCCCTGAACAAACCAGTAGTGCACTTCCAGATTGGTCATCTCTCTTCAGAAGATTTCAGAAAAAATGTATAGACATATGTTTTGAAAAAGTATGAAAAGTCCTACAGATGACAAACATAAGACTTTCTGTGAGCCGTCTAGATCTCACATGCACAAGATGTATGTTGAATCATTTTATGGGAAAATGCCTTTCAGGCACTTCTAACAGCTCTGGATTGTAATCAGGAACAAGGAGAGATCAGCACTGAGACATTTTTCCCTTAAAAAAGAATTAAATAAATCCAGTAAAGTGCTGTTACAGTGGCATTTGAAAAGCTTTCTTGAAAAAAAAGTAAATTAAGCCACTCTTCCCACTTCCTGATTAGGATTGCAGTGATGCTACTGAACAATCTTGGCTTCAGTGAAGCATCCTATAAAAAGCCACAGCACTCTGGATCTTGTCTCTGGTTCTGGGATCTCTCAGGCCAGCTGGTTGAACTGCAGAAGACAGGCTCTCATTGAACATGTAAACCCTGTGACATTTGGCAAGTAGAGCAGCTATCACTCATACACAACGTATCCACATCCTAGTTGTGGCTGGAAAGCATGACCATTTCTATATTTACTTTTAATGCACATGCTGATAAATTGAATAGATGGGGAGAGAGAGGATGGGAAATGTGAGAGGGTACATTTCTTTATCTCAAAGAGAAACAAAAAAACGGGCCCACACTGGAGACCTTAGGACAGCAGTGCACATTCCTGCATCACTTCTCTGTCAGCATCCTGATGAATAACTCTACTGAGCTCCATGTGCATTTCAGGTTATCCACGTTAACTTACTGACAGTGTTGAGAATGAGACCTTATGAAATGTTTTTTTCTGAGTCCACCACTAACAGAGGAGGAAATGAAGGAACGTGATCCCTTTGGAAAGGACGGCAGTGAGGAAAGCCATAGATTCAATCTGATGAAGTGGCAAGGTGCAGCAAGAAGTGTAAACAGCATTTTCCTTGCAACTGAATGTCATGCTGCAGCTTTCAGCTGACCAGTTTAGCAGGCAGGGGATCTCAGGAGATGTAGGCTTCAGGTACTATTGGTAATCTCCAGAGATACCTATTCCCTTCTGATCTGGAGGACACACAGAGCTCTGGTGAGCTGTGTACTACATGCTTGTGTTATCTGTCATTCTGTATACTCCTGAGGCAGAAGAGATATGATCCCAAGGCTACCAAAACACTGCCATGAGCTGAAGTTAACATCATGGGAAAACAATAACAAGGTAGTTTCTCTGTGACCAGGTAGTGTTTTTGTTGACACAGCAGACAGGAGCTATATCTGAAAAGGAAAGCTTCAATCAACAGTCCTGACCACTTATTTACAAGGATAGCAAGACAGTCTTTAGACTAAATTCACTTAGTGTGACAAGAATTCCAACAATACCTTTTTTCAGAAGGTCCATTTCACAGCTACTACCCATTGATTGATTCCAGATGATACTGTGTCTTCCTCTGCCCCCTCTCAGCTCTCATTCAAGGCAGATTTCCCTACCCTTACTCCTTGCTAATCAATACTATAACCATGTGTTTCCTCTCTCTATTTTCTCTTCTTCAGATATCATCACAAGGTATTCTGGTGCCCATGAATAGTATGAAACTTCAAATCCCTGCTGTAATTTTGCAGGATGGTCTGTGTCTTCATCTGTATCTGCAAGTATAACACACAGAACTGTAAATATTTTGTCTGAAGAAAGCTAAACAAAACAAAGCTGTATTTCACTGCCAGGATGCTTTTAACCAATTCCTGAAGAACTTCCTCTGCCTGTAATAAGATCCTCAATACAGAAAGAATAAAGCAGTTATTTAAGATTAAGACAGGTTTTCACTTTTGATTTGGAGAGCACAAAAGCCATGAACAAACAAAAGTCAAGTCACCACAAAAGAGCAGCATGTCTTCTCTGTGAGGTACAGAGGAGGAATGGGCTGCTCACTGGTGCTTTAGTGATCTCAGGGTACTATACAAAGAGAAAATAAAGCAACCTATGAGCCAGATAACACAAGAGTTAAGCCCATCCTTTGTGCTTTCACATCCTCCTGAAGTGCCCTTCAGGTCTGGCTGTGCACTGGGCACTGCACTAGCCCTCTTGTTAGTAAAGGTTAGTGTCATTCTGTGCCCAGGTGCTGCCTCAGGTCCTTCTGTGTTTCCTTGTGCCTGACTATAGGAAATACTGTGGGAAAACTGAGAAAAAGAGTCTTTGTTGTGTGCTAAGCTAGCAGGTAGAAAAGGATATGATAGTTGGGTCTCCAGCACAGTGTGGAGGGAGGACCCTAGGTTTGCTTTCCCTACAGCAAGAGTTGTGCTCCCTCAGGTTTTGCTCTCCTCTGCATTTTCCTTCCTGAAGGACAATTAAAGCTCTTGCTTGGGCATCATGTAAATACAGCAGCTACACCTCGTGCTATGAAAGTATCATGAAAGAAAGTGCAAAAGGCTTTATGAATTGTTGAAGAGAAGGAGAAATTTTGGCACTGTAATATATCACTCACTCTCCTCAGCTGTGAGATGGCAACCCTGTGTGAAGCCCTTTGCCATTACAGAGGAATGCCGTAACATTCATTTCAAATAAATTCTAGTATGTCTTTATGATGAGGAAAAGCAAAAATGGAATCTTGTTGGTGTGCTGAACAATAATTTTTCAGACGTAACAATAGGAAATTTTCAAGGAAGGCCAAGCAACTTTATTCTCATTCAACAGATGAAGGAAAATGGGCAAAGGGATAGGTATAGTTCTTTGACACCCTCTAGAAAAATTATGGTAGGAGGACTATTCTGGTCCTTGAAATGAATAGTTCTATTCACAAACTATATTGGGGGGGGAGAAAAAGTGTTCAACCGCAATGAATCTGAGGAGCTATAAACATTTAGCACCATATCCCTAGGCCCCTTAGCAGCAATCTCAGACTCCTGTAACTTCTGGTCACATCCACCTTTTGTGTCTCAACTCCTACCTCTGAAGTGAGAGTGAATTGGCAGCACCATCGCTACCAGACATGAATGACTGTTCCTGAAGCTTTCCAAGAACCTCAAATGCAAGAGGTGGAATGAAGGGCAAAGTTGCTAATTATTTTAAAGTCCCTTCTTGCTCATATTAATCAAAGTTTCTAGCTGTTTCTCTCTAATGTAACTAAAGAAGACAGATCTTTCACAGTGGGAAATGCTTTAAAGTTCACCATGCTTGCATGACAGATTTACTGTATGCTTCCTGCTAGCTGGCTCTGTCTGTGCCTGAGTGAATTTCTTTTGCTGCTTCTACTAATTGTCAGAACTACTTCCAGTGGCTTTAAACAAATGTTGACTCAATCCTGCTGTGACATCTCACAGCTGAATGTTTGATACCACAGTTTGCTAGGAGACACACACAGGACTAAAATGCTACTTGGGATCCTACCTGACTGCTGCAGAGTGGGACTATGAAGACACAGCCTGACCCAGAAAATGTGTTTAATAGACCAAAAAGGAAGCTTTTAAAAAATGCATAAATACATGTATAAGCGGATCTAAAATATGCATTTTCAGGAGCCAAAACAAGACATTCCTAGAGAGAATGGGCTGCCACCTGGGAAAACATTGCGTGTTTCATAACCTTCCATGGATGGTTTGATTTTGTTCTTGGAACAAGCAAGAAATTCAGTTTAAAAATAGATTAATCTACATTTTATTTAAACATCGCCAGTGAAACAAAAGATTTCATGCAAACCAACAAAAGCCATGCAGATTTAAAATGCTTTTCCTTTAGTCTTGTTCCTGAGTTAGTGTCTCTAATGACAGTATATGTTCATGTGGCAGCAGGTGGAATCTGCAGTGTCGGCCGTAACATCACATTTCCTGGGCATTTTGTCATTTTAATCATGTCTGTCATTGCTGGGAACTCTTTGATCCAAAATGCTAGACCCAGACAGCCAAGCAGAGCCATTCCCCTTTTCCTCCCTGTCACAGCACCCTGCCACAGGTTGTGCTGGTCTCTAGAAGGGACTGAGGCTGTAGTGAGCAAGGGGCTGCAGAAAAGATGGACAAGGTAATGTCAAAGCAACAGCACCATCATACTGAAGCAACAATCAAGATATTATGATCATCACTTATTGTTAGCCACAGTGAGGACAAGACTGGTGATGGTAAGGGATTTCTTCTAACAAGGTCCCCTTTTATTCCTGTCTATACAATGAAAAGAATCATGCAGATAATGAACCTTGGTACATAAGGTAGTACAAGCTGGAGTTTGAACTCTACATAATTCCCTTGCTTACCTGAAGCTATAGCTATTTTCACAACAACTAGCTGAAAAAAATTCTAGTGAAGGGATCTGGTCTGTATTTTCTGTGTCAACCTCTAAAACAATGTTTCTGTCTTCTCTATTTTTTTTTTTCATTTTAAGGATCTCAGTCTGGTTTAGGATAAAAAGCCATAGGCCAACAAATGAGTGGAAGACCTGACATTTGCAGTGATAAAAAATTGTTAATTAAAACCCCAGCCACTTGTTTTTATTCATTCCACACTCCCACTTGCTGTCATTTAAGGTGGGAATTCCAAAATAATTTTCAAATTTCTCACATCCATGAAAAATTTTGACAACCTACTTGATGAGGTTTTAAACCTGGTTAGGGAATAGAGCCTCAGGCTTCCTTATGAAATCCACTGGAGGCTGGATGCTGGCAAAATTTTATATCAAAATCACTCTGGCTTTGTTTTAAACAAAACACAGAGCAACAGCAAACCAAGGCATGTGGCTCCACAAAATGACAGAAGTTTTGATTAACAGTTTTTTTGTGTTAGTTGCTTCCCTCCACTCCTCCACATAGTCACATCAGCTATGCTTTGCAGTGATAAAGTAAGCTCCAGACTTTCCTGATTTGACTTGTTTGTGCACAGCAGGGAGAAGGCTCTGAGAGGAAAGTCCTGCTGGTGGAGGTCTGGCGGCAGAGGATGATTTGCTTTCCAGAAATGGCAGTCTGGCTCATTGCACTGCCATTCAATTCAAATAGAGAAAATAAACCAAAAAAACAAACCAAACAAAAATAAAACTCAACAAAAACAAAAGATGTTAGGTTTGTTGTGAGGTGAGTCCTGTCTCTGATCTAAGTCTTCCTGGAAAAAAAATGGCAGGTTCATCAGGTGGAGATGAGAACTAGGCGACATTCATTCTGGAGGCATTTTGGGGATGACATGGATAATACAAAATCTTGACAGTCAGACTAAGAGAACAAATAGGGCTGAAGAACTCATTTAACTTGCCTCAAAAGGATTTTTGAACCTCTGAAGTATAACTTCTAGAAATGAACTGATTTATTTCAGAAAAAGAGGGTTTGTGGATTGCCTTACAGCAGAAGGTGTTTCTTCATTGCACTATGGCCTGCCTCAGGGATCTTTGGAGGAGAATGAGAAAAGTGGCACCACTCTGGGGCTGAAGGGCACTGAGCAGTTCACAGGTGGTTGTGAGGGATGACAGTGATGTCTGCTGGAGTGAGGAACATACACCTCATGCTAACTCTACTGACAATTTTTTTTCTAGCAGAACTCTCAGGGACGAGAGCTGTTCTTTAGATAAGAGAAGAGCATGCATGCCTGAAAAACAAAAGTTTTACTGAGTTATTTTTCTCCCTTCTTTTTTCACCACACACATACACACTCACAGAAAAACACAGACTTCTCCTGCTTGAGCTTCTTCTGCTGGAAGAATGCTGATATTGTTTGAAAGTGATAAAGCTATGTGATTAAATAGCTCTGCTCTTTCCATAACTGGGTTTAGTGTGGAAAATTTCTTTTATGTTCACTTGTTATTATTTTTCCATTTCCATTGTTACTGCAAAGAGAGAAAATGTCTCTCCCAAGGAAAAAAACCCTACTAATCTGTATAGGAGCTAGAGATGGTGCAGAGTAGTTTAAGGGCAATACTGATATCAGTCATCTCTAATGACTTCCTGTTCTGTTTCATAATGTGAGTTGTAGGCTGTGTTGTTTTCTGTATTTTTGCTCTACTGTAAAGCTGAGTAGTTCACCCCAGCTTTTCCCAATCCACTCACTTAGTTCACTGCTAAGACTGGTCCCTCTTAGCCTCTGGTTCCCCAGCAGTCTCTCTGGTTTATTTCTGCTTTTTGATGGAGCTCTGGTCTACCAGAGGCTACTGACAAATTCCCTGATCTGGGCTTCTCTACAGAATGAATGGAGCACATGCCCATGACAGCAGGTTAAAGGATTACCAATTATAATTTGAGATATGTAAGAAGATAAAAAACAACCTTTTTTTTTTTTTTCTTGTCTAATGTCAGCCCTATACTAATCCTGTCCACCGAGGTGTCTACTTGTCCAAGAGCAACTAAATAATGACAAAAGTTCAAGTCACTTGTTTGCTACTGGAATCAGTAATCATCCAAAGTATCCACTGAGACATGACTTGATCTTGAGTTTGAAATAGCTGCAGGTTAAACTGAGACCTTGGATTAGATTGTGCCTGGTATGTAGGCTTTCCGGAAACTTATATAGATATCTATAAAAGCAGAAAGAAAAAACAGATAAAGCTAAACCCTGACAAATTCAGGAGTTAAGACCCAATTTGCTTTCTTTAGTTAATGAAATGCCTACCTCTGCATGCTGGGCAGCAGATCAGGCATAAGATGCCTGGGGAAGGTTCCCTGGAGACAAGATGGAGAGGATAGCTTACAACAGACAGGATTCTGCCTTCCCATTTTCATGTTGATCCACATTTTCCTCTGGAAGTACAAACCTGTTGCTGCCTTGTGATATGAAAGAAAATCACTATTGTGCTTCATAACTTCAGCAAACAGGAAATAAATGTCTACTCAGTTAAACCTTAAAGTTGAGTGAAAGCGATGCATGAGATGTGTCTACTATCTGGATTTTTACATAGCCTACAGAAATTAGGCAGCACTTTGTAAAAATGGTCCAATTAATGGTCCTTACTTGATCCTTATAGTAGTGAGAACAATTATGAACTCTTGCATGAGTGTAATAGGTGTGGGAAGTCCATCCCTCTCTTCCAGCAGGTGTGAGTGTTCAAAGGGACAGTCCAGAATCTCTGGTATCAGTGATGCCCAATGACCCACAGAGCTTAGATGATGAGAATGGATATGGCTGGCTATGACAAGGTAAGGTTTGTAAAATATACCTGTTTCTGTTTTGCAGGCTTGGGAGGAAGATTCTTACTGCATGCTATTGAACAGATTAAGGGAGGCATCCTCTTTAAAGGATATTTATTTTAGTGGGAAAATTCCCCAGATTATCCCAGGCTTAATATAGAAATCAATTAAAGGAAATCCTGCTTTGAAGGCATCCTTGTCTCATCTTACAAGGAAGGGTACCAAAGAAATTTGTAATTTGCTATCATTCCATATTAAAAATTACGATCAATATATATTCATCATATTGACCTGAAACCCTGAGGACAATTACCTAGGCAATATGAGAAACCAGAAGCCTGCTCTATCGCCTTATTTTGAAAGAGCTAATACCATGTAAAGCTGGAAGTGATATAACAGAGAGGTGGACTCAGGAATGCATTGTGAAAGGATAAGCTCAACTTGGTATTGCTAGTCAGACACACATGACATCTGCTGATCCTGATCTCTTCATTCACACTGGGTAAAATTCACCCTCTTTAGACTATCAGCTCAAAGTCTTTGTATTATTTATAGTACCAGAGATAAGGCTTAACTGGGTATTTGTATTATTTGTAAATCATATGCTTATGCTGTGCACTGCCATCAAAGGGCTAGTTTGCTCGTGGATGGATGTTCAGTTCTGCCCCTCATTATAGTAGCAGGCTCTTGCTCCTTTCACAAAAAAGTAGGAAACATTAGTCCTCACTACGTGCAATTTGTTACCACATTTTTTTCAAGCATACAGCATCAACTCTGTATGAAAAAATAGGGACAGAGGATGGTATTAAATGTTTCTCCCCTGTTTTGCAAGACACCCTTGCAGAGGCTTTTGAAATGGCAGGATGTGTGTTCTTGGAAACTCAAAGCAGCTCTTCAGTATTACTCTTCAGTAACTCACAAACATAAAATTCTGCAGTTATAATGGCAAAGAGGTAATCTCAGCTAAAATCCTTTCTGTCATAAAGCTGCTCAACCCATAAAGCTGGTTTACCATCAATTCCAGAAGAAAAGAAGTGTTTCTTAGGTGTCAGATGAAACATATGATCTAATCTTAAACATTTATAAACACATTTAAGTAAAACATAAGAAAAATATAAACCAGGGAGTTATTTCTAATGAGGAAATCTAAATTAAAATTCTTCAGAAAATGTCAAATCTATAATATTTTTCCCTCTGAATGGTTTTCTTCCTCTTGTGATTCCATAAATAATAATTTGTGATAACATCAAATAACATTTTATGAAAAAAAAGCAACCCAACAAATTCAGGCTGATGGCAGCTAAAAATGATTCACACAAATAATGCTACATGCTGTACTGATGACAAAACTATGTGAATATCATCAGTCCCTTATCTGAAGTGTTCTTAGACCAAACCAGTGTTAATTTACACAGAATTTGGTAATTCCCTCTGTGACTCTTATACAAAGAGAGACAGAGCAAGACCCCAGCCCTTTTGGGGGCAGATAGTAGCTGCCCTCATGAAAAATGTACTGCTTAAGAGGGAAGGAAATTTTTTATTGTGAGAGACATCCCTGCATTTCTTGTCTGAAGTTCTTTCATACTAGTAAATGAAATTGATGTATCTCAATGAATTTATGCAGGTATCTGATAATCACAAGCAACACTGATGCCACTAATTAGCTCTTAAATATGTTTTTCCCAGTCCCTGATCTCACAGCACTTCAAAAATCTTTGGAGTAATAAGCTTCACAATACCACTATGTTAGGAATTTGTTCTTCTCTCTTCATATTGGAAAGGAAAACAGTGGCACAAAGGCATTTAATGATTCACCCAAGGTCACAGAACAAAATCTTGTGAGATCTAGATTGGTACCTCTGTCTTTTTATTCCCCATTCCTCTCCTCACCATTAAGCTGGACAGTTTCAGGAAAGCAGCATGCTGTCTGGTGAGGGTACATCAAGACAACAAGGCAAATACAGGCAGGACAGAATACAGGAAAGCAACCATGTGAGAAAGTATTAAATGAGGCTTGCAAGTCCAGCAAGGAATTGACCCAGGGACCTTTTCATCTCAGAGCAGCAGGGCTACCTATTGTGCAAAAGAAGCAGCTCTTTAGGTGAAATCATTAAGAGCAAGCACAGAGAAGCAACAAAATAGAAGCTACCAGCTATTCACAGCGGTCACTCATCCAAACCACTGAAAGGCCCAAATCAGCTTAGCTTCTGCACAGAGATGAAATCAGGCACCAGCGAGCTGTTTACTCTCTGTCAGCCAAGTGGGTTTCTGTTTGTCACTCCTGCCAAATGCTGGCTGCTCACACGTTGTGTATTTGTCACATCAAGGGGCAAATCAATCAGAGCGTGAGGCCAGAGAATTGGCATCCGTCTCCCTCCATTGAAGGCCATGTCCGCACCCAACAGAGGATGCTGTGGTTCTGGCAGGATCCCTCACTAACAACAAGCTGATGTGGCTTGCTTGTGATCCTGTAGCACCAAAACCCCTCAAACTTATTAGGATGTGAGGAATCCTCCTGAGTCCTGGGAGACAATGAAGTGTTGGTAAACCCACTTTACCACACTAACAATAATGGGGACAGGAAAGGATTTGACATGAATCATTTCTTTTCCTACCAGCTTTCCAGGGGTGTATAACTGAGCTTTTCCCAAGCTGCCTATTTAGAGCTTTCTGTGGAAATTTCAGCCCAAACTGGGAAGGATGATACTGTGTGGAACTCATGAGTGAAGAAAGGGGGTAAATACTGACCTTTCATTATTTTGGAGTAATTTATTATACTGTCTTAATATTGCTTAAGAATGCAATGAACCTGGGTGTGTAGCCTAGTTGGGAGAGCATTAGACTCTTAATCTGCGGGTCAAGGGCTCAATTCCCTGCCCAGGAACAGGCTTGTCAGAGCTGGTTTGATGATTGGACTAAATGATCTGAAAGGTCCCTTCCAATCTTGGTGACAATTAAAACCAAATAATTATATGATTATTTTATTATTATTACTATAGATACTAACTGACAGGACCCAAGTAAAACCATTTTGTTCAGCATCTCTGAAAAAGGTTTTTCCAAATGTACATTGTGTGAATAAAGGAGGTTCAATTTAAAGACATAATCAGTAAAGAATCAGTCAATGAATATGGAGACTTCTTAGCATTAAAACATGGCTAATATTTACAGTCTAACACATAGCTTTTTCTTACATGGTATCCTACATGATGTTTACAGCATTGCTTTGAAATTGTGATTTGGTTCTAATTCAAAGGGAGGATTGCCATTTACTGAACCCCCAAAACTACCACCCCCTGTGCTTTCAGATTTCTTTTGAGTGAGAAAACATTCAGTTCAATTTAAGGGCACTGACAAAAAAATCACAGGCTTAGGTGAGGAGAAACTACAGGAAAACAACTGCATTTAGCTATAGCTAAATTATCTTCCTGGTTATGTCCTAAGTAAATGAATAGATGAATAAATACATGCAAATAATGCTGTAGGAAGTTATGTGGGGAACTATAGGAATAAGCAGAAATGAGTTAGAAGTGTCATCTGAGGAGCAAAATTAAACACCAGAAGTCAAATTGCATGGTTGATTTAAGGTAATCATAATGGAGTTTTCAAATATATTTGCTGCTGAGAGCTATGGGAAGCAAGGCAAAAAATTGTAGCATTTAGAAATAATAATAGCAATGGGCTGGGAATTGGATGCAGAAGCAGCAAATCTGTAGAAAAGGTTCTTTTTTCCCTGCATCTATCTCTGGTCATCATGAAGAGGCATTTAGCCATGACCAGGGTCAGATCCCACTGTCTAACAGAAGAGGCTTTAGAAGGCATGTGGAGAATTAATGCCAAGGGGAAAATGATGTCTGAGAGTCCTTTGTCTTGCATCCCTATGCTTTTTGTCAAAATTCACAGTGTGAAAATGGTAGGATGTGCCTAATAATGAATCTCTTTGTTGTTTGAGATGGTAAAAGGTCCCAGTAGCACAGCCCTTTCCCACAGCCCACTTTAGCTGGCTGTGATGATTGCCAAACCTTCAGAGAACAGGTCAAGAGAAGGGATTTGACCCTCCTTCCTTGCACCTGAACAGAAGCAGCAGCATGAGAGACCTAGTGCTTCTGTGCTTGTGTATCTATGGGAGCTGCTGAAGACCTGCTGGAAATAACATGCAGGGTGGCCACACTGTACTCACACATCACCACTTCATCTCACTACCTAAGATCTCAGCCTGCTTAGACTGAATCATCACTTGAAATTTGCTGAACTTTTTTCAGGGAAGACTACGGGTAGCTTGAATCCTCAGGTTAAGTGCTTTTTTTCTCCATCAAGAGCCTCAAAAGCCAGTCTGTATCCAGGTCTAAAGGTCAGGTAGACATCCCAGTCATGGGACCCAGACTTCTGGTATATTATGTCCTGGCCTTTGCCTTCCCCTTCCCTCCAGTGCACCAGGAGCAGCCATGCCTTCTGTGCAGAGTCCCAAAGCCAAAGAGGTAGCAGTTCTTCACTTAGAGTTGCAGAATGTGCTGCTAGAAGCAATATGAGGATTTCAGTAATCTGGCATCTGTAAGAAAGGTTAAGAATATATGAACAGACATAACTAGGTCAGGGCAAAAATCAGCCCAGTGCAGTATCCCTGTTCCAACATTGACCAAAAGCAGATGCCTTGGGAAGAAAAAGAATGTCATAAAAAAGGATATAAAACTCTCTCTGGTTCTACTCTTCTAGTCTCAAATTTTTTTGGGGTCAGGAACTTTCTGACCTCAAATTAGATTTCTGCATATTAATTAAGGCTCAGTAGATTTCTTTCCTAAACACTTTCCAGTTTCCCCTTGAGGCCACCTGACTACCCTTTGGAAGGAGTGCTAGAACTCTACCATGTGCCACAGGAAATATTTTGCTTGTTTTGAATCTGACTACTATGAACACCAAAGTAAAAATCTCTAGCTTCTGCTTTGTTTGAGACAGCAAGCAGTCACCCCTTTTTCACTCTCTGTACTACTTCTGATAGATCATGATACATCCCCCTTTCAATGTCTCTTTTCCAGAGTAAAAAGCACCCACATAAGTATTCCTCATGGGAAGTTGTCCAGTGCCTTTGATGATGTCACTCCAGAGTTCCCATGAAAAAAATCCAACATGATTTGCACTCAAAGAGTGGATTAACCTTGCATTCTTAGTGTGGCAGAAAAGATTCTCTGGTTCACTTCCCAGTGTTTTTCTAGTATTTTGTATGCTTTTTGTCTGTTATGATACCCCGAGTTGAGGTCTTCATGGAAGTATCTGTGACTCTCAGATCCTGAGATACAACAATCAGAATCATATCCATCAATTTACATATGAAGTTCAGAGTATTCTTACCTCGATATGGATGACAACATTTGTCTACACCAAATTTGAACTGTGATTTTATTGCTCATCTAGAGTTGTAAATTTGGTCAACAGGACTGAGTGGCTTGCAATATAATGGCAGATGGAGTTAGAACAAAAGAGAAGTGAAAGACAGGAAGGACATTCCCCATCTGACTGCTTTTGGATTCTCAGTCTCCTAACCCTATGAACTAATACAGCTGGAGTTTGTCCCTGTGTCTTTAGACTTTAAATATTAAATTGGAGGTTCTGGCTTTGAAGACTGAGCCACAGTTCTCTTTTCAAGCATCCAGTGCCATGTGTTAGCTCCTCCTGAGGGAACAGCAATGTTTCGCCCTCACATGAAATCACATTTGTATGCTGCCAGTAGAGACCTGTTTCTCTAGCTGTGATTTCATTGGGTGCAAATCTCTGGCCATTGGATGCAACTCTGGCCATTTCCAGATAGGGGAGAAGAGGAGGAGAACATTCAGGTATCATTGAAGGGAATGGAGCCTACAGATAATCTACTCCAGCAAGGACCTCCAAAACTACCTGGTCTGCTGTCTCGCAGGAAGTAGATTTCCATGCTCACTTCCCTCTTCAGTTTCAAAGTAGGTAATTGAAAGTATCAAAGGAAAGTATCTGTCTCATTATGTTCCTCATTTGTACAAATATAATACACCAGAAAATTATCTCAAGTATGAAAGTAACAGGAAAAGCAGCCTAGCAGTTGTCCAGTCCAATGCTGCAATTTCATAGATAAGAGAATGGAGACTTAATTCTCAATAAATTTTAAAAAATTACAACACTCTAAGGTAAGTGAAGAATTAAAATAATGGATGCAATACATATATTTCTGTGATTAACTGGCTATGGATATTTTTTTAAGTAGGTGTAAATTAAGGTCCCTAATAGCATAAGCATTCATAACTGTTTATAGTTTGCAGTATCTCAAGGAAGAGTCTTGTCTTAATAATTGCTCCTTTTTCAGTGCTGAAGTGATTTAATAACAGTTTTGTCAAATTAAAAGTTTAATATAAAAAGAGGCTCATTATCAGGTAANGAGTTTGGGTTCTTCAGTCTGCAGAAGAGAAGGCTTAGGGGGGACCTCATAGAATCTTCTCAGTAACTGAAGGGGGCCTACAGAAAGGCAGGAGTAGGACTTTTTAATAGGGTCCAGGATGGCAAGACTAGGAGTAATGGATGTAAATTGGAAGAGGGGAGATTCAGGCCGAATATAAGAAAGAAGTTCTTCACTGTGAGGTCAGTGAGACACTGGAACAGGTTACCCAGAGCAGTTGTGGATGTCCCGTCTCTGGAGGTGTTTAAGGCCAGGCTGGACAAGGCACTGAGAGACCTGATCTAGTGGGAGTTGTCCCTGCCTATGGCAGGGGGTTTGCAACTAGATGATCTTTAAGATCTCTTCCAACTCAAATCATTCTATGAATCTATACTAGACCTTGTGTCCCAAAAATGCATGGTTATATACTTTAATGAGGTAATACACTATAAGAGTCCATGGGAAATGGATGGAACAACAACAACAACAAAATATATTAACGTATTACAGTGTGTCTAGGAGTGAAACTTGGGTTTCTTGCTGTTTTTTTGTAGCTCTGTTACATGCTACCTGTTTGATGCAAGATTTCCCATTTGTAAATTAGGGATATCACTGCTAATGCATGAGGAATGAGAAGGACTGCTCACAAGCAGTTTGTTCCACTGATATCATTCTTGGCATCACAAGTGGTGAGCTGAAGTTTAAGATCACTTCAAAGACTTAAATATATAGATTTTTGTCAGCATTCTTTTAAATAGAATAAATATTTTGAATCCACAGTGTTTATTGACAAGATTCAGTTTCCCATTAAAGTGTAACAATGAAATATTCTTTCACCTCCACAGAAAAGTTACACAGTGAAGAAAACCAAGGCTAGATATCTAACTAATACACACTGTCATAAACAAAACAACAATTCAGCACAGAATCCCTTATGATGGGAAGTAGCATGTAATAAAAATCACAGGGGAAACTGCCAATTTCTACAGCCCTCCTCATTCACCTCTGAAAAGAAATCAACAAGTTTAAAGAAGACTTGAAATTTGGCTATAAAAAATATTTTGTTTTTAGTATAGTGTTGCCTAAAAAACCCCAATGAAACAACAGGCTGATGTAGTACAAAAAGGGCTTGCCAAATAATGCTTTGGCAATATTTTTTGTAAAGCTTTCCATACTCAATTTTGAAGATTGCTTGTTAAGATTTAAATGTCACCATCCCAGTAGGGTAAAACCATGCTGGAGCTGGAAAAGCAGACAGTCAAACTTCTTGGCCTTCTTTCATTGCTTGAGAAGACAGCTGGAGGAAAAGAGATGGCAGAAGAAATGAAAAGGCAAAAAATAAATTAGATTTTTAAAATCCTATTCCAGGTTTTACAATCAAGGGTGTTTTCTCAAGTAAGGATTTATATATGTAATTTTGAAACTGATGTCCTTAATTAACTAATGATTTTGCAGAGCCTATGGATTCTTTGAGGAAAACATAAACCCTGATAACTTCATGGATGAAAGAAGCTGCACAGCAACAGTCTCCAGGAGTTAATTGCAAGGTCAAAGCTAAGACTTGGACTATCCTTCACCTGACATAGCACTGATCAGCATCACTCAGCTCAAAGACAATTATTTACGTCAGTTGACACTGTGGTCCTGATAAACTTTCACCTGATGGATGAATTCTTAGGTTGTAGATGCTGATACAAAGATAGTTGTGGTGGCTTATAAGCAATACTACCTCAATATTAGTAGTCTTCATCTTCAGGCAGAGCATTACAGGAATAAAGCTGTATTATTTTAGTGTCATCTCATGTCCAAATACTCTTTCTTTGCATCAGTTTGTTCATGTTTCCCTGCTGGACCTAAACCATTCCTTTCGCAGATCCAACTTCTACAGCAAGACTTACTAAAACCAGTTGATCTCTAGTTTGGCTTGACATCACACAAACACCACAAGGCATCATCTGTGCTAGTAAACTAAATAGAGAAGGTCACAGACATCTCACAATCTCATGATCAACTCTGCTGTACAACCACTGGCATGCTTCTTGAGCCATTACCTGGAGTTGATCACCTTGTGTTTGGGATGAGGTAGACTCTTTGTAGGCCAGCATAACTCTTTCCTTCAACCTCAGCTCCCAGGAATAATCCCTGAATATTTTATCTCCCATCCTACTGGATGTTTTATCTCCCAGCATAGATGTTGCACTGTCCTTGTTTGACCAAAGAGGGAAAAAACAGCAGCATGTCCCTCACTCCAGCTGCCCCTTTGTGGGACAGATTCATGAGAGGAAAAGGCAAACAATACTCATGGGATGAGACAAAAGCAAAAGACAAAATTTAACAAAACAGCAAAATTTAACAGAACAGCAAAAGCAGGGAGACGTATAAACACCATCACAGTACCACATGAAGTACCAACCATCCCAGATGCACACAGTGAACACCTTGCTCCCTCTCACACCACACACTCCTCCCCAGCCCCTTCCTGCCACCCTTCCTGGTCAGTTCCCAGCTATGGACTGGGCATGGCCTAGGTGGGAATGGGATACCTGTGTCCCTGCCAGGATTAACCCTATCCCAGCCAGGATTAACTATATCCCAGCCAGAACCAGGACATGCATGAATGAGACTCAAACTCTCCACCAGACATCAAGTCCATCCACAGTTCCACATGTTTATTCTAGCTCCAGTCTTGGGTTTTGCAGTTTCTGGTTTCCAGACCATGTGGTAATACAACTTGAAGCTTAGCAGCAAATCACATACATGCTGCCCTATGCATATCCAGAATGGAGAGCAAAGTCGAGAAAACAAATAAGGTTCAAGGAGACAACAGGACAGATCACTGTTATCAGGCAAGTACATTGACTGGCATCTCAGTTACATGTACCTGGTCACTTTTGTCTCCCTTCCCCTGCTTTTTCCTCACACTTGTTCCTCAGAGTTAACCTTGAGGCTTCCCTAACCAGGCTTTTTTCACCCTTCGAGAACATCAGACTAAACTTCTCAGAATCTCACAAGCCCCTCAAATAACCATATGAAGTATTTCTCCCTTGTGATCCCTGATGATGTAGTTTCTCTTAGCAGTTACAAAGTTGATGCTAATTTTCTCCAAGGATACACCTGCATACCAACTAATCTTGACTTGGGTGTCCTTGCTGTCCACACAGACTTGCAAACCTCACTTCCCTGTAGTGAAACATGGTCTCAGGACATCAAGTTTCCATTTTACCTGGTAGGTGACAGTGACGTGCTTACTGAGCACAGTGGAGAAAACATTGCCATTTGAGAGATGAGTTTACTGTAAGACAAAATTCATTAAGAAACTGCTCAATAGGTTTTGGAGTTACATTTTAAGCCATAGTGCATTACTGAGGAAAAGGAGACATGGTATTATGCATAGATCATTTGAAATTATTGCTGTCTGAACTAATCTAGGATGGACAGTCCTAGACAATGCTGTTTGGTGGAGAGTTTAATTTTTTTTCTGCTAGGTAATGCTAAACAGAGCCATTAATTAAACTAAGACAGGGCATGTGTAGAACCATTTGCATATTCTTTAGAAAAGTGAAATAGGTCTACATTGAATTTCCACCATCTGGCAAAGCAGAAAACTGTCAATATTAACAGTACTGTCAAGCCACCATGGAAGGAATTACAGAGATAAAGATGATGGAGGCAGCACTGTTATCACTTGCTGGGAAGCTCTACTGAGCAGACAAAAAAGAGATGGTTTGTCCAAAGCAGGAACTCATGTGGCAGGGTCTCTATGACAGAGGCATCAGTCTAAAGCAAAAGAATGATAATTCATTGTCTTATTGAGACATATTTGTTGGGTTTTTTGGCCATGGAAGACTATTTTAGAGGAACTTAAAGGAATTCATGAGAGGTAGAAGATTTTTTGACCTTCCATCGGCTTCATTGGGCAGAGAGCTTTTTGCTCCTCTCATTTTAGTCATAAGACACTTCCTAGAACCACACAAGGATCATATGAATGATCATACTGCAAAAGACAATATTTGTATCATTTTACTTGTGTCAGAGGAATACTAGGCAAACTAATGAACACATTCTACAGCAAAGCTGTTACAACAACCCACTTATAGCCTGGTTCACTGCAAGTGTATATAGTGGGTCAACCAGTTAAAAAGTAAGGAAAGATCACCTGCAGCTGTTGGGAGTATGGGGTAATAGTTATGTTCAGGCATGTAATCAGACTTTCCTGGGGATATATTATGCTAAGTTCCAAGTGAGAATGAGTAGAGCAGCTTTACTGCATTAGTGGCAGCCAATGGAGAACTTTGGGAGGCAGAGAATATAATGAACGTACAGCCAAGACATTCATTTATCTATTGAGTGTGTGAGCAATCAGACAGTTCCACAGGGAAGCAGAGTATCAGAAAGCAGTGCCTTTAATTCCAATTTTTTTGTCTCTTTTATTGGTCAGAAGGGGTGCAGTGATGTTTCTGTGTTCATATCTTGTGTTCTAGATGTGTCTGAGGACATATGGCAAGGGGTCATGAAGCAGTTGGTAGTGTATGATTAGGCACTGTGTTTAGCTTGTGAAGCAACACGGGCTCCCAGCAAGGGTGGAAGCACTACTGTGCTCTCTAAGAATTAGTGGACAAGTTATAAAGTAAATTAATCAGCTTAATAAGAGGAGGTGAAGAGCATTAGACTTCACAGTTGAACATGTGATGCTGGCTTGTAAATGGCAAATTTTGCCTTTTTAAGGAAACAAGACTTAAAGTACAGCTATTAAATGTTAACTCAGTTTTTTTATGTGACTTAAACTCACCAGGTAATGGTGAGTTGCTGTGGTGGGAAATAGGCTAAGTGGCCTAAAAGGACTTACTTTTTTTTTTTTTTTTGAAAGATTGAGTTTTATCAGCCCCAAAAACTGGATAGGAGAGATGTTGCTACTATTGACTTCCATAGCATATCACACATGCACCCATATGAAAAGCGAAACTCCCCATAAATCTGGCACCTATCAAATCAGAATCATGTTCAGGGCAGCAGCCTGAAAGATCACAGTCCTTTTCATCCCCATGGCTTCTGGGATGACTTATGTACCTGCTCAGCAAAAAATTGCTGGAATAACTTTGGGGTTTCTGAGGGGATAGGGAGGCAATCTTTTCAGGTCAGCTTATAATGAAACTTTCTATTTCTGGTGTTCTTAGAGCTTTAGGCTTTCCAAATAAAGATGAATGCAGGGAAGAGGGCAGTGGTTAGCACATTCACCTCTCCTTTATCAGCCAAACAAGAGTTTTTCCATAGTTTGCTCCTCGAAGTCATCTTGCCAGAGGCCAAATTATTCTTAAAATAGCTAAACCTTTGGAGGTTGACCCGTTCTCTAAGTTATAAGATAGGGTGAGAGAGTTAATGCCTTTGAGGAAGAAGTAGAGGAGTAGAAAAACATGCTTTTGTCTAGGAGGTTATCTAAGTAATCAATTACTCAGTCACTCTGTGCCACTCACTTTTCTGCCTCCAAGCGCTTTCTTCACCAGGCTGTTAAAGGTTTACAGCAAATCTTCAGTGAATAACTTGTAATTGTGAGCATTTGTTTTATGTAAATATTATTTCAAAATGAAGGGTCTTTCAAAGTCTTGGGCTACAGTGTTAGAGTTACTCAGTCTTTTCTCCTCTCTCCCTGTTCAAGCACTGTGCAGACTATAATGGTAAACAATTTCAGCCACAATTTAGTCCACCTACCAGAGCTTTTATTTAGTCTACTTGGACTTCAATAGCAAAAAAAAAAATTATCTGGAGCAACTTGCCTTAAAACTCTATGAAAACAGGATCTCATCTCCACAGGCAAGGTGTCCAGTGGGAAGACTTCACCATGTTACTCTTCATGGGTACTAGCATTGAGGAACAGAGGTTACAATCGCCTTAAAATACTATAATTAAGAAATACATTTTCTAGGGTTTTGGAGAGATGCTTTCTCCTAATGAGCTTCTAAATCTCACTTTTAAGCAAGGTAAAAAGCTCAGTAAATCATCTAAATTTAGATTGTGCTGCCTGTGCACAGCAATCACTGGATGTCAAAGCTTTTTTTTGAAAAGGTTTTTGCCTGCTCTTGTTGTGAGAGTTTGTTACATGCTTTATGCCTTAACAGGCACCTTGTGGTCTAAAGTACTTCTTGCTTTGCCCAAGCACTAAGCTCTGCTTGGCTCTGGCTTCTGCTGCAATATTCAGCTTCAGTTCTTCTCACTTCTCATTCTAAGTAGCTTGGACCTGGCAGCTCTCATCACTCGCCACTGCTTGGTATTTGTTTCAGGCAAGGTCTGTTTTACATAAAATTCAATGTGCACCATTAGCCTTGGGAAAACGCCAAGGTTTAACCACTCCTCTTCCTATGTATTTTATCTATCATGTAATCTCTCTTTTGAGAAAACCTTATTGCACCAATTAAGGGATTATAGAATGCTCATAAATCTTCTGCTTCTCAGCTTGCTGTTGATAAATTTGGCTTGGACGTAGTTGGAGAGGCAGATGACTGCCAAGTAAAAATTACCCACTTTGGAGGCAGCATCTAGGGCATGGAGTTGAAGGTGGACAAAACTGATTCATGCAAAATTATTTTCTTGGATGCTTCAGCTCTCATAGCCACAGCTCTGGTAGCAATCTCCTGCAGTACTGCCAGTTTGTTTAACTCTAAGTAGGAATGCACATTTTGCTAAATCAAGCTCCAGACAAGGCAGTCTATGGGGAACTGGAAGAAACCACTCTGTATCTCTTTCTCTGTCAACTCTGTGAGCGTTCTAGCCAGGCTGGCAATAAACCAGAAGCGTTGTTTACTGTTCTTTGTATGCCCAATAAATAAAATATGTTCTTTGAGAGGAGATTCTGGTCCATCTGTCCTTCTCCTTTACAACTCAAGTGAGTGTGCTCCCAGGTATAGTTAACAACTTCAATGGTTGCTTTTTTTTCAAAGACAGCATATTAGCAGAGCACAGGGAATCGAGAGTGACATGAAAAGGGTTTTTTTATGACCCTTTCTCATGAATTATAAGACCTTTTATTATTTAGCAAGTGAAATAAATCTGACCTTATTCCTACTCTCTTTCTAGAAGTCATGCATTCCTGTAAGTGAAAGTAATGTTTTCCAAGAAGTAGTATAAGATGATACTTCCCTCTCTTTCCTTTTGCTATAATATAGGTGACAGACCAGACTCTCCACAAAATATTTTAGACCAATGAAGTGCTTTCATCTAGTGACTAGCCTTCTCCAGGTCCACCAGAGTTTGTGCAAGTGGAAACTTTTGCAAAGAGAAATGTCAGTTCCTTTCCTTTATGTCCTCTGTTGTGCCTTTGTGTAATTTTTATCCCCATGTTCTGGCCTATGATGTTAACAATACCCTACAGTTCCTTTATCATGGAAATAAATATTGTATGGGATTTTTTGTTAGTGTGCCTGATCAGAATGGTATCAAAGGATATTGCAAATGGCTACTTTCTAGCATGACTTGTCGTGAATACAGGGACGGGGACGCAGCTTGATGCAAGCTAGTTGTCCGATTTTATTGTCAAATACACACTTATTTATATGATTCTGGGTACAAGCATCTAACCCCGATTGAATAGAGTACCACGTGTGTTCTCTACTGATTGGTCAGTACCCTTAAACAATGGCTCAGGCCAAATATGATGTAAACAAGTTCTGGTTCCAGAGATAAGATGTTTGTCAAGGTAGTTGTCAATCTTCGTCTTCCTTTTTTGACATGGGAAGGAGCTCTTGTTTTTCTCTCTCAGGGTTATAGGTCAGAGGCTCTCATTCCTTCCTCTGGCCTGCTCTCTCTTTTCCTAAACGTTGGTTACATATAAATCATCCTATTCTAAATACATGAGGTTAGTATTATAATGATACATATAAAATATATAAGCAATCCACATGACTTACATAGCTTCCTGCATGAAGCACCTCTGCTACCTCTTTCAAGCACCCAAATTTTCAGTGCAGTATAAAAAGCCCAGCAACAGAACAACCATGTCAATTGCTCTATTCTGTTTGGATATATGAGCTAGGTTTCAGTGGCTTGGCTGTTTGTTCACATGAATCTTCACTGATGCCTGTTAAGACTTGTACATGCAATCACATGGCAATCTCTAGGTGAAGTTGGATTTGTAGGAACAGTGAAGTCAGGAATTTAGTGAATTGAGTTTGTGTCTGTGGAGAAACTGTGCATGATGCAGAAGAGTATATAAACACGTAATGCTCTGATAGTTCTCTTTTGAAGCCTATGCTGAAGTGCATTGCCTTCCTATGGATGGAAATCCACTGTTCTTTCTGCTTTGGCAGTTGCGTTAGTATTTCTGCTCCATATAATCATAGGGTTGGAAGGGACCTTCAAAGGCCATCTAGTCCAACTCCTGAGCGGCAAGCAGGGAAATCCTACATTAGCTCAGGTTGCTCAAAGACTCATCAGGCCTGGCCTTGAATGTCTCCAGGGATGGGGCCTCCACCCCATCTCAGTGCAATCTGTTCCTGTGCCTCACCAGCCCTCATGGACAAGAACTTTATCCTACTGTCTAATCTAAACCTGCACTGCTCGAACTTAAAACTGTATCTACACATCCTTGCAAACAACCCCTCCCCAGCTTTCCTGTCACCTTTTCGGTTATTGGGAAGTCACAGTGAGGTCTCCCCAGAGCCTTCTCTTCTCCAGGCTGAACAGAACCAGTTCTCAGCCTGTCCTCATAGGAGAGGTGCTCGAGGACTCCCATTGTTCTTGTGGCCTTCCTCTGGACCTTCTCCAAAAGTTCTATGTTCTTCTTGTGCTGAGGGCTCCAGAGCTGGATGCAGTACTCCAGGTTGGGTCTTAAGAGAGCAAAGAGGCAAAATCACCCATCTTGACCTGCTGGCCACGACTTTACTGATGCAGCCCAAGATACAGTTGGTCTTCTGGGCTGTGAGTCCACATTATGTCATGTCCAGGTATTTCTGTCACAGTCTTCTGAAATTGTCTTGTATTCAAACATTAATAACCTAAACTTTGCATGTGTTTTTTATTGGTTTAAGAGGAGAAAATAAAAGAGACCTCAGTGATTGTGTGAAGTGTTCCTTCTGGTGTTCCACACTTATTTCTCTAACACTGCAAAATAATTGATGCATCAGTTCTCTAAGAGGTAACTTCTGCACTATTTCCGGATTTTCCTGTCCTAGTAAAGTGCAAATCTTAAACTACACCTCATGAGGGATCCTCCTAAGGAATTAATGTAGTTCTACAGCCCTGTGTTCTCACCTCTGGAGTCTTGCTGAGCCCTGCAGGTTGCCATTAACACAGTTAGCAATGGAAGAGCAGAGTGATACTTTAAATGCAGAAAATCCTGGTTACTCTGACTTGGGTATTATAATAGGTAAGAGGTAGTCAGTGCCTCAGAAGTGAAAAGATCTTGTACACCTCTGTTCGGCTAAACTCCTTTGAAAAACAAAAATGCACTGCACAAAACTGCACTTGGAGGTGAATGCAGCATCCCTCTTCCTAAAGAGAACTTGCCTGACAACAAAATATGGTCCCATCCCAAGAGAAATGCTGAGTTTCTGGCCTTTGGTTAGGCTTACTTATTGACAGAGGTTTGTATGGAAACAAAGGAAGAATCAGTGCATGCAGTTCTGGGTTGGCTTGCTGTGTTAATATCTGCTGCAGTGACTGATGCTTGTTGTCACATATTCCCACAAGGAATAACATCCCAGTCAGTGAACTCTGAGAAAGTGCCAGGAAGCCTTTGGCACTATTCTTGTTCAAACTCTTTGGTATTTTCTGTACTAGTGGTGAACAGAACACCCCTAAAACTCATTTCTCCATAGCCTGGAAAAATAAAATTACCCCAGTGAGGCTGACTGTTCCCAGACTTTGTCCCCAAATACTGTCAAACTACTAAAATTTGAGACTGTTTTTAAAATTTTTGTCATTGTGAGATTAATGTTAGTTGAATGTACCCAAGTCAGTATTATTGCTCTGTTTTATTGCAGACTGGATCTCTTTTGAAGGTGATATAGAATAAGCAGTGTGTTCATCTCAGTCCATGAAGGCAACCGTGTAAATACATTGTCAGGTAGAAAATTTCTGCGCTTTTCTCCCAGAAATTTAAACTCATTAATGTGTAGGGAAAAAATTGCAACTGTAAAATATCTTATTACAACCATAGTAAACTGTAAGAAATTATAAATGTAAGATGTTATATAACATCTTAAAATTCATTATGGTCGTAACAAGATATTATACAGTAGTAATTTTTTCCCCACACAACCATTGGTTACCTGTGGTGTTATGTTCTAATTTAAGCATGTGGCCTGCTTCTCCATACCAAGCTTCTGGGAGCCTTTGATTTTGGAGACCACGATACTTCCTGTCATTGCTGATACCTTCACAGTACCAAAAGCTGTTACCTCAGGCTTTGGACAATGGTCAGATAATGGGGATGCTGAACTGATGACTGGATTTTTGCTTCCTTGTGCTTTCTAATGAAGCTGTTCTGCAGAGCAGCATGTGCTCAGGAAGCTGTGTTATTCATGGGGAGGAATATGGCTGCCTCAGTGCAAGGGGTTTTCATCTTCCATTAGGGCTCATTTAAAGAGATTTCCTAAGCCTTTGAAACTTACCTAACTTGTTATGTTCACTTTATTATTACTTTAGAGAGTATTCTGCCAGACCATTAAAACATTTCGTTATTCCAGGGTACATTTTTAGAAGCCAAGGAGTAAGCTCAACATGATGGCAGGGCAACCTCTCACTTTTTTTTTTCTTTTAAACAAAATTACCTTGTAGCATTGTTTTCTTATGATTATATACCACCATGATAAAGCCTAAGAATGACACCATGGTTGTACTCCTGTTTTGCATGGATACAGAACAGAGATGGATGATTCCTCTTTCAAAAAAAGAGTGAAATCAAGGCAATTCGCTGTTACCATACTGCTTAAAGAATGAGAGTTCTGGGAATAAATCTATGGTGTAATATTAAGATGTAACTTCACCTCATAGTGTTTGCAAGATGATCTTACTAAGTTTGGATGAAGGAGAATTTCTCTCATCTTTTCCCCCCAGAGGACTATTTCAAGGCATTTACACAGCAATCTATGCTGCTGACATGATTCTTACCCAAGTGAGAGGAGACAAGAGAAATACATGGATGAAGAGCCATTACTGATGAAAATGAAAGAAAAATAAAGCAGAAGCATTAAGGGGGAGCAGAGCAGCACTGGACTATGAGCAAACCAGGGCTGAACCTGGAAGGAACTTATTCCAGAGCATTGGAAAGGGAAGTTAATTATTTGTTTGTGCCAGTGCTTTGAGAGAATGAGAAAGCAAATCAACAAAACAGCATAAACATGGAAAAGAGCAGATGTCTAATTAACCTAATATTATTATTTTTTTAGAACAAATCATTCCTAAATATCCCGGCAGAAGTGTGAGCCATTTGCCAGGAAGCACCACTACTTAAATTAATGTAGTGGTGACACTATGTTTAGAGACAATAGTTATCTTCTCACATACACCCACCTAAATTTGCTGAAATCAAAATTGCATTCTGTGGTGAAAACTATGCAGGAAGGAAAGCAACTCTATGTCTTGGCTGTTCAGGAATTATTTCCACCATGCAAGGATAGAGTGTGGCCTCTGATGTATATAGACCCAGAGAGCAGGAAGATCTCCCCCATCTTGTAACCTATATAGTGTTACACATGAAACTACAACAGAATTATTTTAAACTTGATCAAACCCCCTATTTTATCACAAGTGAGGCTATATAAAGGAATTACTACAGAGAAATTTTTTTTCTGTATGTATATGATTTCACACATTTCAAATATATACTGTGATTCAGAAATTGTAATGTGGATTCTCTGGCCATTTTAGCACAAAATTCAAATTAAATTCAGAACTTTCAGTTCTTTTAAAGGCTGCTGTAAACTGAGGATGTAGCCAAAACCCTTGTATTTTAGATTCAGGGAAAAAGATGAAAGGTTCACACAGATCTGTGTGAACAGCATTTAAGAAGTCAGTAATGTGCAGCTGGCTGCCTGCCTGCTGTCTGTGAATTGTTTTGTTGGGTTGAGTGTTTCTGGTACAATTGTTTCTTGCATCAGATATCTTCTTCTCAATGGAATAATCTGCCACTAAAATTAGGAAGGTTAGTAAAACCCAGGGAGGGTGTGTCTCTGTGGAAAAGGGGAATTAAGTTCTCGCGTGTACCAAGATTTCAGGCAATCTGTGCATCTCAATACACCTATATAAAGTTGGCCAGAACATTCCATTTTTGTTCCCTTTAAGGTTATTGTGTCCAAGGGCTACTTTCTCATGTTCTGAGAGTTTAAAAAAAAAATGTTAGTAGATTTTGTTACTTTGGATCAAAGATGTTATTTAGTGAAAGGAGAAATGAAATGGTTAGACTATTGAGGTAGATGCATCTATTGGATTGAGACTGGGAAAAATTAAACAATTTGTATACATAACTTCAGACAACCCCCTACAAAAGTAGACTACAGTTTACAAAACTAGAAAACTATTTTCTGAGCATCTGGGACAGACTGAGTATTGAAGCCAATGAAGTAGTCCCTAGTTGAATCCAAGATTCCTGTGTTGTTTATGGAATATATCACAAGCCCTTCAGCCCTAGGTTGAAGAATTTCAAAGCAGCATTTTGCCTGTATGAAGAGGTCTTATTTAATAACATGAAGATGAGATTAAGTATACATTACTGCTTTTCTCAGAAACATTCAAATTAAAAACTCATCCATTTGAAGTTGTTTAATCTTCCCTGTAAAAGTTCTTAAAATGTTCAGTATCACAAAGGGGTCACTAAAAGAACAACATAAAAGCCTGTAGATGTTCTTTCCTCTATCTTTTTCTTCAGCTAGCCAAGAAGGAAAGAGAATAAATTGCTGAATGAAGATATAAGGGAAGTTGCAAGTTACTCCGTGTACTGTGGCCTGGATGCTTAAAAATACAGAAGCATCAGGCTTTTAGCCTTGAAAGTAGTGTAAGTAGTGTGAATTTTGTTTCTTTTTATTACCCCTCGCCTTGATTAAATTAGAATATTCTAGTTGTATTGAGAAATGGGGAAAATTTTTCAAGTTGGGTCTGTTCTTATTAGATCAGGATAAGCATACATTCAGCTTCCCTATAATCATAGAATCATAGAACAGTTTGGGTTGGAAGGGACCTTAAAGATCATCTAGTTCCAACCCCCCTGCCATGGGCAGGGACATCTCCCACTTGGTCAGGTTGCTCAGTGCCTTGACCACCCTGGCCTTAAACACTTCCATGGAGGGGGGAACCACAACCTTTCTGGGCAACCTGTTCCAGCATCTCACCACCCTCACCATAAAGAATTTCTTTCTTATATCAAGCCTGAGATAATGGAGTCCTTTCCATCTTTTCTACATGAACGAAACTCTTTCCACACTAGAAAAGGCACAAAACAAATACAATTGAAAAAAAACCCTCAATTTTTACTTTTCCAATAGCTTTAGATGATGAAGAGTCTGTGTCTCTGTAGTCTCACTCTGGAGATAAGTTGTTGAAATTTTTTTGACTTTTTTTGGTGTATGGCTTCATATCTACTAGATTTCCTTAACTATACTCACCATGTACCTTTAAGATTATTGTTCAGGTCAATAATTTAATCTTCTGTGGTTGTCTGGAAGTAATAGCTATATCCTGGAGGTCTTTGGAAGGCAAAAAAAAAGTGTTTGCAGTTGCCATCTGGAAATAGCTAGCTGAGAGTTTAGAACAATGTTTCATGTAGAATCACTGAAGGCCTAACTTGTCTGGATGGGATGTTGGTTCTTTGAGTTGGGGACAGCTGGTAGCACAAGGGTCAAAACACCCCACATAAATTATGTTGATATAGAAGTATGAATCATGTCTATTTACAAAGTGGCCATTTTTATTGCATGAGTGTATGTACATGATTTGCATTTCCTGTGTAGAGTATCTGTTACAATACTACCCTTTAGAGCTGCTGCTCTCCTTTACTTGTCATGAGGCTAAGCACATGGCATCAAATAATAAGTAAAGAAGGTGGATTTCCACATTAGTAAAAGAGGTAAACCATGTGTAAGGTTTTGTTCTTGCTACTTTAGAAGGTAAAATGTGATTTGGTGCTGTAATTCCTAAAAGTGTAGGTAATCTTTTACTCCCCCTGGCCACTACCACATCTTTCTTATCCTCTCATTGCCTGAGTCACATTAAACTAGGTATAAAATAAAATTCATTATGTGACCCAACTCCCTCCCTCTAACTACAGGGATGCAATGCAAGACCTCCACTTGAGGGTCTAAAAGGAGCTCAAGGAGGGAGTGAATTTACAGAAAGAATATCTGCCTCATTAGGGATGATTAATGTGAAGGAAGAGCTCATTTATCTAGAAAGCACGGTGCAGTAGCAGAATCTGTGGGCAGGAGAGGGAAATGTTTGGCTGGAACAAAAGCTGTCACAGCAGAAGGGGAAAGGGAGAGAAACAATTTCTGACACTTAGCAAAGGATGCAGAAAGAGCATGGATCTTAATGCTTTCTGCAGGAAAATTGGATTTTTTTTAAAAAAGAGAAAATACTTTCATTAAATATCTTAGGGCAACCTTACTGTCATTGCTGGGTGAAAAAGTTATGGACCATCTCCTCTCGCTGCCACGTATGCTAAGTGAAACAGATAGTCTGCAGATATTCTTCCTTGGCTTGTGACCTGTCCTGTTTGCATATGAGCCTGCAGAACCTCCTGCTCCCTGAAAGGTTTGGTAATTCCCTTTCTATCAGAAATAAAATGCAGACAAGAGAGGGACAGGTTCCTCCATGTATCTGGGTTCACTTGATGCCACTGATTTTTAGAAACCAACACATTTAACAGGTGTGGCTGTAAAAAAAGGCTATATCTTAGCTGTTCCTTGATCATTACTTCTAATAAATTCTCTGAGATTGTCTAGGCTCATGCTCCTCATTAGTTATTGTAACATTTATTTCTGGCAACTATTATAACTTTGATCTCTGAATGTTCAGCAGTGAATGAACTGTGGTGGAGAATTCAAGAGCTATCTATTGAATTTGTTTCTATAGTACTTTTCTGCTGAGTTGTTAAATAACTTTTTCAACTTTAAATCAGTGGTGAAAGTGAACTAAGGTCACTAGTTTTGTAAACAAAAGCACATTAATAATCTCTGTTACTACACAGGGGTTCAAGATTGAATTGTTTGGGCAAAGAAATTGGAGTCATCCAGGGAAATTTCAAAGAAGAAAATAACAAAACTGCATTAGTGTGACCAAAAAGATAATTGTATTGAGTGCTGTATCTGAAATGAATCAATGGCAGTGTCCTGGGCATCTGTAAGCCTCATCATATTTTTATTCTTTGGAAAATTTTGATGTTGGCAGAGTTCTTAGGAAATGCCCAGGTGACAATATTCCAGAGGCAATTTGAGTGGATTCAGTACCAGGGGAGTCATAGAAAATCTGATGAGGCCACTCCAAAAATTAAATCTGCTTTCATTTGTTCCAGTTATTTTTTTGGGAAAAAATTCAGGGTCATTGTGTGGGAGAAATTTGTGCTGGTGCTGCTATGCAAATCTTTTGTGAGTGTCTGCCATCTCTTGTCTGGAAGAAATTGAGATCATTAACTTGAAAATAAAATTGAGAGAAGGATTTTTGGGTGGCATAAACATAAGACTTCTTAAAGAATTGTCTATTTAATAATTTTTAAATGAAACCTTAAAATCTTTTAAATGAAAAATACGAAGAAAACTTTTCTGATAAAGAAAACACTGATTACTATGAAATTAAAATGTGTAACAACACTATTCAAGCACCAGAAATGCAAAGTTCTGCCGGGAAACAAATTATAAATTAGCTTTGACCTGCAAACTTAGGTTTTGGATGCCTGTCTTGTTCATTTTGGGATCTCAATAACGCTGCTGTAAAGGTGAAACAATCCTGAAGCCTGCAGTTGACTTGTAGAATATAAAAGTGAGCTGAAGAGACTTGAAGTCAACAGGGTAAATGCAAATTCTACCTGAGCAGCTCAGAGGTAGATGTCTGGGGCCAAAGCCTTTGATACAGCTGTAAATTTGTGTCTGAATAGGTCAGGTAAATACTAAGCTCAGAGACACTATCCTGAACTTCAGCATGTTACGGGTAATAGAAATATCATAGTACAGCCATCTCTTTAAATTTAATCATGCCTACATTTTTGACAGCAAGGGCTGGTTTGTGTCATCCTGGATCTGACTGGCTGGGCAATGTGAGATGTTAGAGCTAGAGCTAGAAGTGCTTCCTGCCTCTACTGCAGAGCTTTGGAACCAAGGCTGGAAGTAATTTTTTCTGTTGGAACTGAGAAGCATTGACATGCTGTGAGGAGCCATGAGGCAAGAGATGGCATACATCATATATAAAGGACACCAGCAGAGAGGATATGCCAGTCTTTTCCTAATATTTGTCTGCATTATGTTTAGTTTCAGGCAGCTGCTTTAGGAAGGACATGAGCATCTGTCACCACTAACTAAATCCTGTGCCTAATTCTGGAAAAGATATTGGGAGTGAGCGATGGGGGACACTGGTGAAGTCAACAGACCTCAACTAGCATCTGAGCCTAACAGAGTCTCCTACTGTGTGTTTTGTCTGCAGCTCTGGAGTTGAATCTTGCTGAGCCATTCTCTTCCCTGTGCAAGACCTGACAGCTATATTTCTCCCCCCTCTTTGCTTTATCTCTCTCCCTGCACTGCTTTTCCTATGTATAAACAGTGAGGAAAGATGAGGGGGACAGGCAGAGAATTACCTTTGGGGCAGAGGAAGCAAAGCAGCTGACTCAAATACAGCACAAAGCAATGTAAAATCCTGACACTTCAAGGCAGACATATTGGGAGCTGATGTCTTAGTAACTACTCAGCAAACAGCCTCAGATGCAATGCACGTGGTACCTGTGAAACTCAGAAACCTGAGGGCTTTGAGGTTTGTTTTGAAACTGAAGTCTGTATTATTGCAAGCCTCTTGTCTCTCAAAGCAGTTCATAATAGACTGCAGATATTGGCTGAAGTCTGGCCCCACCAGCTCATCAGAGGATGTCACCAGTTGTAGAGGGCTTTCCCTTTCATGGGCACTTGGCACTGCTTATGCTTTGGCTGGGAAGCGTTGGCTGGAAAGGCTCTGCTTCTATTTCACTTGCAGTTTCTAGTTACTGCCAGTTCTTGTGACTTGTTCAGTCACAAGCAGCTGTGTGCAAGGCTTTCCAGGCACATTAAGTTGCCAAGCATTTTCCATGGCTGTGTGACTGTTCCACACAAGCAGCTACCAGTGTAAAGGAAAATAACATGGAGGTGCAAGCAAGCGAGGACAGACCCTGTAGTTTGCTAAAATATTTCTTATGCAACAGTGCTCAAAATTCATATTGGAAGGTGTCTGTTGTTCAACCTGGTCTTTCTGTTCTGTTGAAGCATTTCAGTAAGTGGAGTGTGGCACCCAGATATTCCAGTATCTCCTCTCTGATGCCAGGCAGCACTGATAATTTTGGGAAAATCTCCAGAAACAATGAAGATACAAATGATTGTGTACTTCCTATTGTGTCCTGAAATTTCAGAAATTGGCTTAAGTCTAAAAATCAACAGATCTGTGTTTTTTTCCTTTGCAATTTTCTTTCCCTTTCTTCCACATACCTTCTCTGATAAAAAGGCAGTTGCAATTCTGGATATTTTTGATCCACATCATCTCCCCCTTTGAATCAAGTCTGAGCCTTGACATGTTGGCAGTGGGTTCCAGAGACTCAGTTCACACTGCATGAGTAATGCTCCTTTCTCTTTTTCCACCTTTTGACTTCCCTTGTTCTCACTTTGAGACAGGGAGACTAGATGATCCTAGACCCTTTTCTTCAAGCTGTGCACTATTCTGTAAATTCTTTCCTCTTTTCAATATTGTGTTTCACAGTCCAAGTCTTTTCTATTTTCGTGTTGGCTGATATTTTTTTCTTAAGCAGACACTCATTTTTATCACTATACTGAGTCTCATCTAGTTAAGAGGTGTCTTATTTGGATGGCATGGCCATCTCACACAATACTCCAGGGAAAGCTCCACTGCTACTTGATGTTCTGAATTCCTTGTCTAATGAAGACTTAATAGCATATAGGAGACAAACAAAGGAGTTTAGAATTGGATGTGACCCAGAAAGCTGGATCTAAGCACCTTTTAAGCTTCAGGGAAACTTGGATCCAGATCAGAGGGGTTTTGGCTGATGTTTGGAGTACAGTCAGCGATTACTTCCATAACTGCTGAACACAAGCAAAAATTTAGCAGAGGGTTATGCATATAGCCTTTTAATATGCTTTGGAAAACTGCCCATTCGTTTGGTAGTCAATGACTGAGGGATTGAAAATGTGACCTAAAGCCACCTCTGCCTGCTTAGCTCTTGCAGGAAAGATACCTTGCTGCACTAGAAGAACCATCCATTTGCTTTTCTTGTCTGTGCTTACCCCTTGTATTGCTTATAGTTCCTCTTTTGTGCAAGTCTCTCTTAATTTCTAAGTAATGCTGACCACCTGAGTACCTTTTAGGAACATATGTCCTCTTTTTGAACCATTGTGTCACTACGTATACATAAGTAAAATCATCAAGAGAAGTTAATGTTCAGATCTGGAAATACTATGTTTCCATTGTGAATAAAATTACCTAGAAGGACTATGAAGAATCCCCCAATTGGATCTGCTAAACCTCTACACAAAGGCTATTCTAAAGGAATTTTCAAGGCTGGACTGGTGTGAAATACAAGTTGTCAGAGATGGAATCTCAAACATTATTAAAAATATTTTCAATCTTTGCTCAAATTTTTCAATTAAAGACTTACATCTCTGGGGAGGTGATCAACTGATTTTGCTGTGATTTAGCAACAGCAGAACATCTGCTTGTCAGCTCTGATTCTGAAGTATTGACAGAAATTTGATTTTTGCCTCCCTACCCATTTCCCTCATTAAAAAATTGCCCCCTGCTGAGGCCTTGTGGTTACTTGCTGGATGTCTGTACATTACAATTGTGTAAGTAAGAACAAAACCTTGTCACTACATCTGAGAGATTAGCTTGTGTTATATTCATTACCCCTACAATATAGAATCATAGAATAGTTTGGGTTGGAAGGGACCTTAAAGATCATCGAGTTCCAACCCCCCTGCCATAGGCAGGGACACCTCCCACTAGACCAGGCTGCCCAGTGCCCTGTCCAACTACCAACTGTGTCAAAATTTGCTTGGATTTTAACAGCAATGGGAGTAGAGATTTCTGANATGTTGAGTTTGTCATCAACTGACACACCCAAGTCTTTCTCTACTGAGCTGCACTCAAGCCACTCTCCACCCAGCCTGTATCTGTGCTTGGGATTGCTTCGACCCAGGTGCAGGACCTTGTACTTGGCCTTGTTGAACTTCATGAGGTTGGCTTGGGCCCACCTCTCAAGCCTGTCAAGGTCCCTCTGGATGGCATCCCTACCTTCAGGTGTATCAACTGCACCACACAGCTTGGTGTCATCTGCAGGAATCAATCAGGAAACTGCAGAATGTATGGACAGGCATGGTAAACAACCAAGGGCCAAAACCTGAAATATAGCCCAAACTGAAATTTTCAGTGTTGTCAGAAAATTTACATGATCTTAAACATAGGAATATTTATAAATGTAATACTATTTTTCTTGATCTGAGGAAAAGTGTAACTCATTCCTAAGAATTTATTACTTGGATATTAGAAGAATTCAAGGAAGACATAAGACGTTGGTAGAAAGAAGGCAAAATGTGAAAGAAGGCAAAAGGAAGGCAAAAGATGCTGTGCTTGCACACAGGTCTCATAACACTGCTCCGCTGTTTAAGGAATAGTTGTGCTTCCATCAGCAGGTTTAGAACAATATTTGGGGTGTTTGCCCCTTTTACATTGCATGAGCTGTTGAGAGGGAAAGTAGTCTTGAGTTACACTTTTTACTGCATTCTCAATATCTTCTGCTACCAAAGCAGCTTGCAAGCTCCTGATGGCATTATTTTTCCTAAACCATTCTGAAAACTGACATTTCTTCAGGTGAAGCTTGTGTGCTAATTAATTTTTCATAGGGTATTTAGGCAGATAGATCATGGATGGATCAAGGAATAAAGGAGGATAAAATGGAAAGAAATTGCAGGTTCCTTTTTTGTTTTTTTTTGCATTAAACTTCAGGCTTAGTCAAGGAAAGAGCAGAAGATGAGAATCAATCACCCTCAGTGTTTTCTGTTCTGAGTGCTGAACTCTGCCCTCAAACTTATTTCTTGGTACAGATTTTATATTCCACAGAAGCCTCATCTTTAGCCATTCTTTTTCATAATGATGTCTCCTCTGGACCTTTCCTTCACTCTAATCTTCTTAGCATTTCCTAAAATCTCACATAATCAACATCAAAATTATTTGACCACATATGATCGAATCTCTTCCCAGCTCCCTCTCCCAAATAAACAGTTTCACTGGCTTCACTTTGTTTCGGTTTGTTTTCAAGAGGTTGAGTATTCAATCGTTTTGCTGCATGGGTAATACTACTTCTATGATTTTTTTCCTTAGTAAAAGCAGAGGTTGGCTATGCAATAATGAAGATATCATTTAAGGCATGGCAGAAGATATCTCGGAGAATTAGTAGCAGTTGGTAAGCATCTCTTCTTTCTAGTAAGAGCTGAGATCTGGTACCTTAGGACTGAAGGCGGAATCCAGGATAGGAAGCTGTAGTGAAGGGCATGGGCAAATATGCCTACTGATTCCTAAACATTCCTTATTCCATATCTGGCAACACCTTATTTCTCAGGTTAAGAGATCTTTTTCTTCCTTTCTAAAGAATCATTGTGTGACTCAGAACTTTTTGGACTAATTGCTCCCATTTTTGCTGTAAAAATTTAGAGTAGAACATTTTCCGCCAAAAAATCTCAAGTGGTTTCAAAGCACTGATTTCTCTCATTGCATTCATTTTCAGTAGGAGAGGTAGGGATTGCAAAGTTAAGAAAATTGCACAAATCTATAGAGTAGTCAGGAGCAGAACCTGGAAATTCTGCTTCCCGGTTCCCTACAGCCTTCCCAGTCAGACGTTGAGAAGTAATACTGATAGCAACTATAGCAGTTGAATTTTTGTGTGATTTCCATTCTGTACAACTAGACAAAGAGTTACAGTGTAATCACAGAAGAGTTAGAGTTCAGAGGCCTAAAAGGTCATCTAGTTCCTGTCCTCTTGCCATAGGTAGGGACTCCTTCCACTAGATCAAGTTGCCCAAAAACACATTCAGCCTGGCCTTGAGCACCTCCAGGAATAGGGCATCTGCATCTTCTCTGGGAAACCTGTTTCAGTGTCTCATCACACTCACAGTCAAGAATTTCTTCCCAATATTTAACTTAAATAAAACCTCTTTCAGTTTAGAACCATTGCTCCCCCTATAACTACCTTCTCCTGAAAAAGAATCCCTTTTTTACCTTTTCCATAGGCCCTCTGTGCATACTAGAAGGCTGCTAGAAAGGCTCCATGGAGTCTTCTTCAAGTTGAACAACTCCAGTTCCTTCAGCCTGTCTTAATAGAGAGGTGCTCCAAACCTCTGATCCTCTTTGGACTTCCTCTGGACCTGCTGCAACTGGTCCATGCCCCTTTTATGTTGGGAGCTCCAGGTAGAGGGGGACAATCACTTCCCTCAGCCTGTTGGCCATGCTTCTTTAGATGCAGTTCAGGATGCAGTTGGTTTTCTGAGCCTTAAACAATAGTATTTCATACATGGTAAACATGGAGTTTTTCAAGTTGGCCACAGACATAGACAAATGCTTTGGGTTTCAATAGGGGAATGCATGTTCACTCTCATCTTTGGAACTGATGACCACAGGAGCTCCAGGAAAATCATTTAGGAGCATTAAAAGAGGAGACAGGATTAGTCATTTCATACATCTACCACTGCCCTGTGGAGAACAGTTCACTGAAGTATTAGTTTTAAATCATATTTCTTCTAGCTGTATTCCTGTTTTTACTTAGTTTTCAATCTGCCACTAGGTATATGTCAATACATTTACAGATATCTTAGAGGTAGATGTTTATCTGTGGAAGTCATTGAATGAATATTTTTGGACTCTCTTTGCCTGTTAAATATTTCACTTTCCTTGTTGAATATTTGGTAGCTCTGTTGCCTGAGTGATTAACAGGAGATTGAAGTGAAAAGTAAACTGTGAATTGAAGGTAGGAATTTACAAATGAACCAAGAGATAAGCATTCATGAGGCAAGGGAATGAACAAACCTTTTCATTGATACCAGAATATTTAAAATTGGTATCCTATAAATAAGATTTCATGCAATAAAAAATTCTCTGCTGTATCCTGAACTTTATTATGATTAACATTATCTATGTCAGTTATTTATTTAAAAAAAATATTCTCTGGCATCTTTGAAGCCTTGTATTTTTTACTGTTTGAGAGGAAGACTGTTTCCCATCTCTTACCTTCTCTTTATTGGTGCTTCTTTAAGGGGCACCAGTGGTTTCTTTGTGAATAAATTCAAAGCTGCTTTCCAGATCTAGGCATCCATGTGGGCAACGCAAACACATGCTAGCCATGAAAGTATAAATGTGGAGTTTTATCACAATTATACTAAACACCAACCTCAACCATGTAATGTAATTAGGAGCTGCTATTTGTGGATGACCTATTGTATCTTTGCTGCCTCACGTCTTTGGGCTAAAGCTCATGAACTACTTAGACCCCTAGAAATTATGCATGGTTTTTGACAGTAACTGAAACATTAGGAGTGTTTCTTGACCTCTGGGCAAGCTTTCTGAGCCCTCCTACACCTATCCTTTACCATTATGTTGTGTAAAATGAATGGCTACACTCATCCTGGACTCTGCAAATGCTTGTCTTTTCAATATTACCACTGTCTATTACACACTATAAGATATAGTCTGACAATAAGAGGACCTAGGAATGGGATGTTTAAGTAACTCAGTGATTCTTTTCACAAAACAGAGGCAATTTGTTTGCCATTTATTTGTATTGTAGTGACAAAATACTCTAGAAATAATTTTGTTCTCTTCATCTCTGAATCATTCAAAAATGAGTACTGCTCCTTGAAGGATAAGAAATTTTTGTCAGTAAAGCCTTACTAATACTCTTAAAGGTAAAATTTTAGCAGTGTTGGGTGGTATGCTGGTACCATGTGATCTTAATCTACAATATCTCTTGGAAAAACACTCCTTCTCTGTGTGAACAAGTCCAACAGCAACGATGATCTAGTGTCTCATTGGGGTTATGAATGTGTCCCAAAGTGTGAAATGTGAAAGTGAATGTTTCTGTTTTCGGTACCTCACTGTAGTAATAACTAAACACATAACAGGTTTTAGACATTTCTTATAATTCTTGGTGGTATGTTTTATTATGCTATTTTTTTTAAGGATAGAGGACCCAGGATATCAACTATCATGATGAGAGCTGGTAACTACATTTTTTTAAACAGAATTGTCAGGGTAAAAGCAATGAGCCTCCCTCTCTTCTGAAAACATTTTCTCCAGTTTATTGTTGGGGCATGTCAAATAAATGCAGTTTTGGAGAAACTGCCTCTCCTGGTGTGATACTGTTCAGTGGAGAAATAGGCTTTTATTCTTCAGAGCTGAACACTTTATGCCAAACCTGTATTCTCACAGGAATTCATATTTAAATAAACGTTTTATTCTCCACTTAGTTTATAAGAGAGGGACTGTATGTTGTTGTGTCTGTATGAATTAATCTGTTCTGAGTTAAGTTTCTTAAACTAGCTGTGAATGCTATCAAGCTGAGTCCATTAATGACAAATTACACATTACTGGCATCACAAGTATTTTGCCAGTTGCCTCCGACACATTGGTCTCTGCCAGGCATCATGAGCACTTTTGAAATTGGCTCTTTTAGAGTTTGACTAAATGTGTTGGGATGAGGAGTGCATAAGCAGCTGGAGGGCAAAAGTAGTTGTGTGTACACAGCAGTACAGCGGGTACTGGTGCTTCCAGCAACTAATCTTTTGTACTTGTTTTGCATATTGAGAGAGCCCATTGTTATGCAAAACACAGCCTTTGATTATTCCATTACAAGATCTTTCCTTTTCAAATGAACAAAGCCAGTCATTTGAAAAGAGATTTGAAAGGGTTCTGCTTATATTATTTTGAGGAAGAAGAAGGGGGAAGGAACTTGAAACTTTGACTAGGGATAAGGGCTATAGGTGGCTTTGGTAGTAAAGGAAGCTGGTGTATTAATTAAGGCAAAGCCTGTTATCTCTGTACCGAGCTGGTAGTTTAAAGGGAAAACTATCTGATGCCTTCTATGGACATTTACCAGTTTATCACTCAGTGCTTGGCACTTGGTTCTGAGTAAGCACCTTTGCCTGTCTAAATATTTGTTCAGAGGACTTGGAAATCACTCTGTGAACATATTTAGTGCCTGTACTACGTGCTTTTGTAACTTGAATGGGAGCAAAGATGATTGAAATCACATCTGTTAAAAATATCTGTAGCTGGTTGACAATCTCATAGAAGAAACATAAAACTTATGAGAGGCTATATGATATATGCACCACTCTAGATGCTATTAAGTTTTCTTTCTCATTCTGAGGGCAATCTAAAACATAACTTCTTTCTACTAAATATTATAAAATGCATTATAAGGGTTAAAAAGACATTGCCAGTTTCTAATTTATTCTATAGGAGCTTCCATAGGACCTTGCTAAAACTGATTCTCAGTTACTTTGAGTAATCTCCTATAATGGGACTGATGGGGATTTTGTGTCTTTGCTGTCTGTGTGCCTTTGCCTTACCAATATGATGATAAATGAAGGGTCAGGTAAAGATGCAGATTGTTCTTTACAGTTGCAGTGAACTTGTTTTATGTTCTCATCTTTAAGCATTAACTTTTTATTCTTCTAAGATAATGGTGTAATTTTGTTTCTATATCAGAGCGTTTATTAGACCTAGAGAACTTTAAATAGCTCTGATAAAAACCGTATCATTTTACTTAATGGGAAGTGGCTTTATAAACAAATGAACTTTTATAGAATGTATTTAAAAGATAAATTCAGACTATTTAGGTGTGAGAGCGTGAAAGTCCAAATTAGATACCTTTTTAATTTTGGAGCTCTTTCAGTTATTAAATGAAAATTCAGCATTGTAGAAGTACTCCTTAATATTGAGAGAGAGGGAAAAAGAGAATTATCTGAGACAGAAAATATTCTTCCCCCTTTGTGAATGGTTAGCTGATTCCCTCAAGCTGAAGATCTGCATGCTTTCAGAATTCATGTTAATAAATATATATGTAAAAGAAATTATGTATGTTATGGATCTAAGTATTCTAATGTCTCAACTCTGTAAAGATCTGTGGAACTCCATTCATGGAACCTTGTGGGGAGTTCCTTGGATGTAGGACACTAGTCCTTTGCAGAAACTTGCCTAGAGTGAGGCCTTCATGATACATTGAGGTAGAAAAATTCAGCTAAATACTGTGTGGCAAAAAACATTGCTTTAGGCTAGTATTCTATTTGTATGATCCAGTGTCCCTTTCTTCCTGTATTGTAATGGTGTTACCCAGTTTTTCTGCTGTATAATTTTGTGCTGCCACACAAATTATCCCAGTATATTATATGGCTCTTCAGATTGATACAGACTTTGTCTTTGAACTTCAGATTCCCTTTCTCTTCACTTTTCTTCCCTCATGCCCACTCCCATGCAGAAAAAAAGCTGCTCAAAATTGTTTTGCTTCCCAGTGAACCTAGACAAAAGCTTGCTTTTTTTTTTTTCACCTCTCTTACAGCAGCTTATTTCTCATTTTCTCAGAACAACATCAACCACCCCACTGGATTATTCTCTTCTACTTGCTACTATACCCCTTGAACTGGTGTACCATGGACTTTAATGCACATTCTTCTGGCTAAAGTGTATCTGTCTGTTTGGGGGGAAAATGGGGGGGGGGGCAAAATAACACCCTTTTCTCTAGAGGGCAGAGTTAGCAGCTAGGAGAAATCAAAGACTACGGAATATATCTTCATCTCTTCCAGCTTGCCCTTCCAACTCTATTTATTTAGCATCTTTATTCCACACATCAGGTGTCCATCAGACCATTCAGACTTCCCTTCAATGGCCTGCTGCTTCACCAAAGAGCTGCTTAGCTATGGGTTAGACTTCAGAGCCACAACTATTGTGAGTAGGAATAAAGCTGTTTAGTTTAGGCTGGCCAGTAGATGTATCAACAGAACATCTTCCCTGCAGGCTTAGGCACTGAATGAGGAAGTAGTGAGAGATGAAAGCATAAAGATTTTACTGGTTGAAGTCATGTAGCCCTTTTCAGTAGGAATTATGAATTTGGTCCGAGAACTCCAAGTCCCTCCTAGGGTGTTCACTTTATAAAATGATGGCTTGTGTTAAATTTAATACCACAGAGCATGGTATGAATTTACTGCAAAATATGTGTGACCATATTACCTGCTAAGTGAAATGTAAATAGCTTTCCTGCAGAGCAGTCAAGGAAGATAGCAAGATGGAGCTGAGCAATAGCTCAGAGTCTATGCTTAGCAAACCAATAGCTTTTTATGTTGATGATACCTTTAAAATACTTCTACTTTTAGGGAGCTCTCTGTTGCCAAAAGCACTCTGCAGTCAGTGGTTTGGCTGGCAGATTCAGTGAAGCTGTTGAAAGCCACGTAAGGAGCAGAAAGATCTGGGAGCACTGTAGGGTTTCATACCACTAAAGGCCATGCCTGACAGCTGAGTGCCCTCCAACTAAATACTGTGGGTAGGGAGATGCTGAGACTGCTGGGTCCTCTATGCCACTGCTTTGTCAGTGTAGCAGACAGTGTTTGAGAAGATGTGACAGCACACTGTCACAGGTAGGAGGGCAAGGAAAGATGTGAGTAGCTGGCTGCAATTAACAAGTCCTCTCAGTTGCCAGCACCTAGGGAGGTGACACAGTGTGAATCTCCCTCCTTTACTTAGCCCCCATGGGAATGTGATTCAGCTTAGGGAAGCTAAAGGGTTTGACATTACGGGCAAAGGTACAGGATGAATAGCTCTTTAAAAGAAAGGAAGAGGAGACTGAGAAGTGCTGGAGGCAGAAAGAGACCTGTGACCTCCTGTCAAAATGGCTAGAACTAGAAAACTCTAATTCTGCTGAGAAGGAATTTAATAAAAAACATGGCTAAAGTCCTTGGGAAGCAGATTTTTATGAGAGAAGAGCTGGGAATATGTGTGGAGGTGAACAGGGAATGGAGGGAGGAGAAAACAAAACAAATCATTAAAGCTCCAAAGAATTTTTATTTTTTTAAATCAGCAGGGTGGGAATGGAGCCCTGGCCAGGAAGCAACTCCGTGAAAACAAGAGATCTGGGCTCTACTATAAATCATGAGCCAAATTCCAGTGGGCTCTGGCATGCAGTTGTGGTGAAGCACGTATAAGTGATAAACAGTATGTTTTGTGGAAGTCATGAGGAATAAAGTGTTCAGTGGTAACAGTGCTTCATGAGACATTATGGTGTGTTTTAGAGATATGTAATACAGATAAATACACATGACAAAATTAAAAGCTTATGTCTTCATTTTTATGCAATTACTTTCAATTGGACTGGAAGAAACTGCAGTTCCTATTTTCAGTATCTTCTCAATGCATATTTATATATGGACATTCTGCATTTTTTGTTCATTATGTATAGGGAGATGAAATTTAAAAATATGTATGTAAACAGGTAAGAAAATGGTGAAAATGGTGAGAATAGAATGGGCTGGCCTTGTTGTAGATTATAAAGTGATTTACTAATGTTATCTTTCAAGACTGCTTTGTTGCTGGGAAAAAAAGTGGATAATAATTTAAATTGCTATGAAAGTGATCCTTTTATTTTCTTCATGAGCACTTGTAGCTTTCTGGTGGAAGCGTTCAGAATATGACAGGGTTATTGCATAGAATTGTTCATTAAAATTTTTACAGTAATAGCTCCTATAAAAATACTAAGTATTCAATAATTTTATGCTAAATTATTCTTTAAAAAAAAGTTTCACAGAAGAAGTTACTCCTTGCCAAAAATAACAATTAAAAATATAGCTAAATGATTTATTTGAGATGAGTCATTTTACTAGAAATAAATCTAAGTCTTAAAAGGGTAGAAATACCAGAGGGATTTTATCTGTTGCCATTATGGAAATGGAATTTGCTTCTGTGCATTACCACTGGGTAGATGAGAATGGAGAAATGCTGACAGTCAGAGGCAAATGACCTACTCTCTAAATGATAACAGGCTGGAGTCTACCACAGTGGTCCTGTGCTGACAAGCTCTGAAGATGTAGAGGCTGAATTATCCACATGTGAACCAGGTCTGACTGGAGGTTAGTCCCCTCTGTCAGGAGGGACTGTAGCACTCTGTCACTACCCCAGCTGCACAGCACTTGTCAGGCAGGTAACTAGATGCTTTTGGTCTCCAATAGCACGTATCACTTGCTGCTTGGCTGAATTCAGTTAAAATTCCTCTGGGGGGAGTGGATGTAAATGACAAGGTTGGAGTGTCTGGAAAGCTGGGGGTGTCCAAAGCCACCAGTTGTGCTCAAATCAACAGAAAAGATTTCCAAAGAGACTGTGTAGCAGCGAAGAAAGTAATGTGGTCTGGACAGTAAGATCAGGTTCTGTCTCAAGAAGAAAACAGTAGTGGTAAATTTAAGAAACAGAGACTGGGATAACAACTGAAGTGTGATAGTGAGTTTCAGACTCTTTTGAAAGAGCCTGGGTGCAGATGGGCAGAGATGGATGTGCTGGTTAAAAGGAAGAATGCTTTGTCTCTGGAAGTTTGAATTTCTAAAAAAAAAAAAAAAGAAAAAAAAATAAAAGAAAAAATAAAAGAAGCTCTAGCTATAAAAAAATCAAAACAAAAAAACAATACTATAAAACTTGTCTTTTATAGCATCAGAGCAACAAAAACACTACAGTTAAGTGCCCATTTCTTTCTGTCAGTAGACAAACCGTGGAAAGCACTGCTGTATAAATAGTGCAGTGACCATTGGTGGGTACATCTGTTGTATATTTACACTTCTTTCAGCAGTATCTGCTTGAATGATCCTCGTTCATGCTGTCAGACAAAGGCCAGAGCATCTTCAGAGAACTGTCTTATCAAGAGGAAATTAATGTGCTTTCCAGTAGCTCCAAACTCATTTCTGTTCCCAGCTACATTGTCCCTAACAATCTGAATTATTTCAGTCAAGGAATGGCTCAAGTTAATGCAAGTGAGTGTGATATGTGTCCTGTCCATGGATGTACTATATACCTAAAACCAGATTCTATTCCTGTTGTGAATACCTCAATATGCTTTTTGTAAGTAAATAAGGTTCTAGGCATTATATCTGTGGTAAACAGATTTCCTAAGGAGCCACGTAATATTCTACTGGAATAAAATAAACCAATACTGAGTGTGCAAGAACATAGCAAACAACTTCTCAGCCTCTAGAGTTAAGAAGTTATTTCAATGAAGGCTTTTTGCTGGCTAACTTTAATGCCAGTTCAGGGAAGCACCTGTGATGGATGTTGCTTCAGACTTGACAAATTTAATATTAGATCAGCTATCTTTTCAAGAAATGGCTGCCCAGAGAGGTGCTTTTAGTAAAAGAGCAAAGTTCAAACGTGGAGCGCTCTAGTTAAGTTCTTAACCAGCATCTAAAAGGGCCACTTGACTCTCACTGATGACTTACTAAAAATATTTATCTGAATTGCATTGTCACAAGGTATGACATCAGACTGACTTGATCTCCTGCTCAAGTGTAATACGGGGTGCACCAGTAGGTATGATTAGATAAGGTTTTCAAGTTCATGTAAAAATTCTCCAACTGTTTTAGATGACAAAGCAGGAAATTGGGCAGGTCCTTTCTGTGGTACAATTTTGTCCACTTTGCTTTTCAGAAGTCCTAAGCATTGGACTGAATGAACTCTACTGTAAGCTCTTGTGCTGACCAGAGACACTGCCTGCCTTGACTGCTAATTGATGAGCAGTCCTGAGATCACAGGGAATATGGGGCTTTTCTGACAGTGCTTTCTGAAAAGCTGCTACAGCTTTAGTTCCTTGAAGACCTGATGCCTGGAGTGGCACATACATGACTGACAACTGTGTATTAAGTAAACAGCAACATATCAGGGCTGTGCTTTATTAAGTTACTTTTTTATCTCCTAGCTTTCAGGAACATTGCAGGAAGGCTTAGTGTGCTGAGTTAGATGCTGCATAATGAGTCATGACAGTTGGCGTTCTGAAATCCTTCTTCATGTAGCACCATGGTAATAAATTCTACAAAGTGCCTGTGGATCAGCTCAAGACTTGACAGGTTATGGTCTTGCCAAGCTGGAAGTAACAGCTAAATTTCCTTTTCTTGTAGTAACTTGATAATTCCTGTTCTGGAGAGGACTAGAGGACTAGAGTTAAGTGTAACAAAAACATAATAAAGAAAAGTCTTTTGAGCTCCTACTTTAAGGTGCACAGCTGCATTTACCAAGCAGTTCTGCACGTAATGGAAGCCTGTGTAGTGAAGAGGAAACATGGACCTGGATGCTTCCTCTTGCTTCTCCAGGGATAATAGCTTACTTTCATAAGCATGTTTGAAATTAATTTAATCCCTACTCTCAACATGGGGAAAATATTCTAATTTTAAGCTTTCTGAGACCATCTTTTTTGCCTGCTCCCTTCAAGCTATTCTGTTTCTTCCTCCAACCAAGGCAACCAGGACCCAGACACCACCTAATATCCTCAGTTTTTCTTGAAATCCAGAGGCTTTGTTATTTTATAGTCTTGAATGTGGAGTTAGTAAAAAAATCATGTATTCTAGCCCTGGTTGTTCTATCAAATTTCTACCCTGCTTTCTGGGTTCACCTCCAAATTTTGTTTTAATGTTAGCAAATGCCTATGTTGGAGATAACTTATTCTTGCACATCTAATGCATAACCAAAATGAAATTTTATCTTGTCAGCTGCTCATATTTGTCTGCTCTGTATTTACTATATATCTAACTACTTCCAAGTTTTGGCTGCTGCAATGGCAAATGATGGTGATTGAGCTGATCTATTGTAGTGATGACCCACAGATCCTTAGTCCAGACCTCTTTTTCTTATTTTATCTGTACTATTTTATTGGAATCCTGTGGCTGATATGCAATTAGTCCCTCAGTAACCATCTATCAGCTGGGCCTTCTGACACTGCAACTTCTGTATTGTAGCTAAAAAGCAAAACTCTACCCTTTTTCAAATGAGTAAGTAAAAATAACTTCTCTAGATGAAACTACGGAGGGAACTTGAGTTGTGAGCACAGACCTAAAGTGACTTCCAGTATGACATGTCAGAATAAAGCATCATTGAGCTTACTGATAAGCATCAGCACTGTAGGCTTGAAGTGTTCTTCTAAGACAGCAAAGGTACACATATGGATCATTCTGCATACTTAGCAACATTCTATTTTCTCTCACATTCCATCCTTATCCTTCGTATTATTTTTCACTACAGAAAATGATTTGCCACTTATGTTTGCCTGAGTGCCACAGAACTTTGAGACTGAAAGACTCCCGCATGGAGACCAGAAAAAGTTGCTTCTGCTGCAGTGATGTTCTTCTTGAAAGTATCCATTGTGCTAAAACAGTTGCAACCTCACAGCAACTGCTAAAGGATTTCTGTCTCTTCTGGTCAGTAGATGTATTGCTTCTGCCTCTGAGTGGTGAATAACAGCATTTGAGCCAGATATCATGAAGGTTTATGTAATTAACTTCAGTTCTTAGATGTAGTTAACAGTAACCCATCAACATCTGCTATTTTGCCATGTCTCTTCAGTTCAGAACAGTAACCCCTTGGATAAACAGTGAATCATCAACACAGTGATGGTAGCACACATCAAACTATGATATGTTGATCCTTGCTTCCCAGCTGATCTGCTCATGCAGCATGACAGATCTCCACTGTCACACATCTCTATCAGGTCAGACCTGACTTGATGACTCTTCTGTCATAAAGATCCAACAGACATATGTCTCAGACTTTAGAAATAAAGAAAGAGAAAATACAGCTCATCTTACCATCATCAGCAGACTATGTGATTTGGTCTCGTAATGAGTCCTTCTGGAATTTCAACCTCTGCTGCAAAATTCATAGTTCTAAAAGGGTTGTTGGTGTAGAGAGTTGTTTTTACCACACCTCAAACTTGGTTTCTCAAACCAGGTTCAAATCCTCCAGCACGCAGCTTTTGTGGACACTGGAGCTTTTTCCTAGCAAAGGAAATCTAAGGTTGCTTCCTTAGATATGTTGTTGTATAAATATTGATAGAACAAAAATTCATGACCTTACAGTAAGGCTGTTGTCTGTAGGTGGGCTCTTTATCCATCATGAGTCCACAGTTCATGGTGTTTAGCATGGACACAGAATCATAAAAATTATAGAATGGTTTGGGTTGGAAGGGACCTTAAAGATCATTCAACCCACCTGCCATTGGCAGGAACATACTGGACTAAAATCAGATGTTGCCAGGCCTTCCTGAAAAAAAAGCCTTTTGTTCCATTTTAATAGAAGACTCAAAATATCCTAGCCTGGATTTTTATAGAGAAGATGCTGTTCAAACAAATTTTTACAAGTCATCATGGAGCTCACAGAAGAAAATAGATTCCTCTGCCCTATCAACAAGAGTTCCTTATTCTATTTCTACAGAGACAGATTGACATTAAATAGAATAAAGATTTTTGGAAGGGAAAGTGCTGATTTTGAATGGTACAAAACCCCAAGACAAATTGTAATTTCAGAAATATGAAGAGAACCCCAATTGGTTTTGAAGAACTTCTGATCTTGTAGATGCCTGCTCATCTCAGGAGCATTGTGTCCATTTGTAATAAAAAAAATAAAATTTTATCTTAGTTGTATAGAAACATCCCTGGCCGCTGGATTTAATTCAACAGAATAGACTCAAGATGCTGGTTTTCAAGGTCTGAAGTCAAAGAATAAGAGGTGAGACAAAAATTGATTGTGTCGTGGGAGCAAGCACTATTTTCATTTAAGGTGTTAATGCTGTCAACAGCAAAGAAAAATTCAAGAAGTCCAGGAGCTTCAGAGGTTCTGGAAAGAAAGACTTTGATTATGCACACATTTCTGCTGTTAACCTAAAATGTAGATATTATAGGTAGGAAGCTCATAAATATAAGCTGTTCTTTCAGCAAAATCTTAGTTTTGAATGTAGCTTTATGCACGTTCACTCTGGATGCCAGCTGTGTGAGATAGGACTGGATAAAGGACAATCACCTTCCTGTATGGTGACACGGTGGGCTGCTAAAGGCACTGTACTAGACCATTTCTATGCCTTTTATATGGTGCATATATGTATGCTATAGTGGGCAAGTGACTTTGGAGGGGGCCTGTAGAAGGGCATCAGTATTAAAATGACAGCTTTTGATTAGTCTCACTTGGTTTTTCATACTTCAGTCTTATCTGCCTTTCACTGTACATCTGCTTTTACACCTCTCTTATGCAGCTTTGTCCATAAGTTATGGTTAAACACATGCAGATGCAGAACTTGCCAAGAGACCACTGGCAATTATAACTGCTGGAGGGTCAATAGCAGCTCAACAGCAACACTTGATGCAGAAGGAGAAAGATTATTCTGAAAAGGAATTGACTGATATTCAAAGCATTCTCCTTGTGTAAACCCCCTCTGCACTTAGTTAATTGTTTGCATTAACATGCATAGGAATTTTAATCAGTTTTGACAGGGTCAAATATGGTTCCACTGAAGATTGAAATGGTTTAGGAAACACAATTGAATGGATTTCTAAATGTCCATTAAAACTTCAGAAGAATAAGGTATGTTAACGAGATATGTTAATACAACTGGATGAACACAATAAGAACAAAAGAAAATCTTTCATTTTGCTGCTTTTCCCCCTTCCCTGTTCTCTGGGAATTGTTGAGTTATTTCAAATCTTGGAACACAGGTTATTGCACTGAGAAATTACTCAGTGATTTTTATCATATGGCCTGTACTTGTATTGATGGTGGACTACTGACTGTTACACTCAGCTGTACATACAGTGTGTTTAAAAAGTTAACTATTCACCACATAAGTCATGGCAAGAAATGCCCTTGTCAATCAGGTAATTAAAATCTCCTAATTGTAAATATTGTAAAGATGTTGAAGTGTTCACCATCTAGGCTGCACTATATGTTAATAGAAAATACTTTTGGCTAAAATTTAGTGAGTTTGTAAATGGTGAACTTTTTTGTCTCTGCTTCTGTGCAGTCTCTGATGTAAATGGCTTGACTCTGGAAAGGTAAACCTAATGGGAGTGAGGGAATGAAAAAACTAATACAGTGAAAAAAGATACAGGCATATAATGACAATGAAAAGGAGCCATTCTTCATATATAAAGATAGTACTGATCATTAAGATGTGTTAGTGAAGTCTTAAAGTCTTAAAAGTAATTCTTGTCATACAAGAAACCACAAAATAGCATAGCTTTTCCTGTTGGTGTTGGGTTTGGGTGTTGGGTTTTTTTCATATGGCTCCATGGTTACTGAGAAGATGAACAGAGAACAGAGTGTTTCAGGAGTTTTTAAAAGGGCAAGCTTCTATGTAAGCTATATATATATGTATAATGCTACAGTAAAGAACTAATCATTGCTTTAGGCTCTGTTACCTTGTTTTTGCAAACTAGAGCTTGTAAATGGTGCTTGTTTGCTCTGCAGGCTGTCTCTGTGGTTTGGTGTAAAATGGCAAGTACTCCCTCGTGTCAAATGGAATTTTATGACTTCTAAGAAATTAGCTTTGTCACAGCAAAGCTTGAGCATCTACTGCTTGTAGTTTGGGAGCATGAGGATTAGATCACTAACACAACTGAAATAGTTGATGCATACATAGAGAGGGAGAAGCTGTGCAGCATGTGGAAAAGGCACTGGAGGACAAAACTTAGAGATCTCCTCTTTTCTGACTGAGATGCAGCAAAACTACTTTCTCCTGAATTAATGACACAGCTCAATGAAAAGGACCTCCTTATGGTGCAGAAAGTTGGAAAGAACTGTGAACAAATCATGTGATAAAAGTAACTGCACAATGTAATAAACAGAATGCATGTAGCAAAACACAGATTGACAAGATTTCTAAGTTATATTGTAAGTCTTTCTGCAAAAGCCACTTTATTTCACTGAACTTCAGCCTGAAAAATAAGTAAACCAAGGTCTGGTTTATCTCAAGTGTTGGTCTGACTTTCTTCCATGTACAGAAGTTCCTTGTAGATTTTTAAAAGCACAGAGAGAAACAGAGTATTAGGTCTCACTCTTTGTCTATGTGAAACAGTTGCCTAATCATTACACTTTTAAAGTGTATCTTTGAGTATGGAAAGCTAGTGTTCAGTGACTGTGACTTGACTCCTCTGAAACAAAGCAAGTGCTGTGAGAAATTGTGGAGGCAGAGATAACAGATTTTCATAATTGTTGGGCACTGTAATTTTACTTCTGTGATACTTCTTTTGAGCCAGAGTTTCAGTGACAATGAAATAAAACAATTTTTTTCCATATATGAATGTACCGGATCTTGCATAAACTTCAGCTAAAGACTCTTCTTGAGCTGCCCTGGTTGCTGATAAGTACGGCTAATTCAAGTTACTGAGATAAATCACAGTAATAAATTAGTCTCCCACCTTATCAGGTAGTAGTAGATACTTGTGTCCACATTCATGCTGTTGTTCACCGTCCTTCACAAAATAGATATTGACTGCTGGAATGGGAAATCTAGGTGGTTATCTCATCATCTTCCTTTTGCTCATGCACCTCCTAGTGCTTCATGCAATCTGTCCTCCATGTTTGCCCTTGCAGTAACAGAACTTGAACTCATACTTACCATTCTTACGCCTCAATTACTGCAGTGTGTGCCTCTGTTTTAGACAGGAGGAGACTTGCATGGCACAAAAGGTTAACTAGGGAAATGCCAAGACTGTCTCACATAACAAAGATGTAACTTAGTACCCTAATCAATCTGTCACAGCTGATTAGGCCTGCAATAAGGTTGAGGTCTGATAAAAACAAGCTGACAGCTCCAACCCCCTGTTAAATTTCCAATTTTCATTTTGGATATTTTCAGATTCTTTAAATCTCTTCCTGTTAGTATGACCAAGCAAGTATTGTGGACTTTGAGCATCAGGCAGAAAACTCCAGTTTGTTCAATTTTTCAAAAAAGAAAGTCCAGGTTATTTAATTTTATGAAATGAAAACAGACATCTCTAGGTTCAGTGCTGTACTTAAGACTCTTCTACATTTCCTTTGAACAGAATTGGGTACTAATTAAGGCAGACTCTTCCTTTGGACTAAGCACTCAATAATAACAGTATGTTTTCATTGGAGCCTTTGGGAGGGTACTCTAGGAAAAAGAAATAGTGAGATATTACTGTGTGACTGATTGAGATATGCACTGAGAACCAATATTCAGACTCTTGGCATATCGTAGAACTAAGTCTCATGGCACTTACTTCACTGTCAATCCTTCAGTTTTCTCTCTAAGTTATAACTTGCTTACAGAACAATACCTTGAGGAAGGCATCTCATCGCTATCCCTTGTGTTTTTTTCTTTTTCTTCTCTTATTTTTCTTTCCAGTGTGCTAAGTACATCCATACTGTTGGGGAGCTGACCCCAGCTGGAGATTCTGAAGTTTTTAGACAAAGAGACCAGACCTTATCTGAGGTACAATAGATTTATATTCCACATCAGGACTGAGTTAATCCAAATCTTGCGTTTAATAGAGGCAGAGAAAAGCTGCAGCTCATTTCCACCTAGCAGCTCCTAAAGAGATGTTGAAGCATGAAGCAGGAAAGTACATAAATAAGGAAATGTAATTTGTTATCTCTCTTCCTCGTCTCTGTGTCTGAGGCCAAAGGGAAAAATCTATTCAGCCAGAACAGCCATCAATAGAACAATGGCTGAGTTTTTAAGAGCACATTCTAAACACTGAGAAGTTCAATGTAATTTTGTATTTCATTAGTGCTTTTTATCAAAATGAGCCTAAAACTTTCTTCAGTCTCATTGGAGCAATACTGGTTTATATCTACTAAATTTCTACTCCTGAGTCTTCCCAAGAAATTCCCTGCTTTGCTTAACTTGTCAGACACTAAGAATAGGCAGAATAGATGTACAGAGTACTTACTCATATGGTAACTTCTACAGATAATTAATTTTCACAGAACTGCAGAATAGTAGGGGTTGGAAGGGACTTTCAGAAATCATATAGTCTATCTCCCCTGCCAGAGCAGGTTGACTTAGTGCAGGTTAGATGGGAACACATCCAAGTGAATGTTTCCAGGGAAGATTCCACAACCACTTTAAGCAGCCTGGTCCAGTTGTCTGCCACCCCTGAAGTAAAATTTTTCCTCTTGTTGGGATGGAATGTCTTGTTCCAGTTTCTGCCTATTTCCCCTTATCCTGTCACTAGGCACCACTGGAAAGAGTCTGACCTCAACCTCTTGACTCTCACCCTTCAGATACTTATAAACCTTTGATGAGATCTCCTCTAAGTCTTTTCTCCAGGCTAAACAGAAAGGTTTTTCAGCCTTTCATCATAAAAGAGATTCTCTAGCCCCTTGATTGTTTTCCTAGTCCTCTGATTAACTCTCTCCAGTAATTTTTTGTCATACTTGAACTGGAGAGTCCAGAACTAGACTCCACTGCCCAATAAAAGTGTGCAGTGTAAAGGGGGAGGATGACTCATCCACCAGAACTCCCAGATTCCTCTAGCAGAGTTGTTCTCTGGCAGGTCAGCCCCTAACACCTGTGCTTGTGCAAGGAGTTATTCTTTCCTAGGTGCAGGATCCTATGCTTGCTTTTGTGGAGCTCGTCTCTGCCCAACTCTCCAGCCCATCCAGGTCTCTTCAAATGGCAGCACAATCTTCCGGTGTGCATCCTCCTGTATCATCATAGCATATGCTGAGTTGAAAGGGACCTATAAAAGTCATCTAAGTCCAACCCTCCTTGGTAAGTGGAGATATCCACTAGATCAAGTTATCAAACCTGGCCTTAGATGTCTCCAGGGATGGGATTTAGTCTAATGTAAAGGTACCCTCCTCTATCTTAAAACCAGTGTTCCTTGTCTTAATCCTACATGCCATGGCAAATAGTCCCTCCCCAGCTTTCTTGTAGGCCACTTTCAGGAACTAGTAGGCTTCTATACTGAGTGTTAACTGTCCAAATCATTGAGTCCAAATCATTAAGTATGTGGAACAAGATTGGGCCCAGCACAGATGCCTAGGGAACACTACTAGTTACAGGCTTACAACTAAATTCTGTGCACATGGTTCACTACCCTCTGATCACAATTCATTCAGTTAGTTCTCAATACACCTCACTGTCCACTCATCTAATCCATACATCCTGAGCTTGTCTATGAGAATGTTATGGGATACATTGTTTAATGCCTTGCTAAAGTCTAGGTAGACTGCTCTCTCTTCACCTGCCATCATGCTGTCATGCCATCACAGAAGGTACAACAGATTAGTCAAATGTGATTTCCCCTTGGTGAATATGTATTGACCATTCCTAGTAATATTTTCCTCTATGTTCTTAGAGATGATATCTAGGATGAGCTGTTCCATCACCTTTCCAGGAATGGAAATATGGTTAACTGATGCATCATTTCCTACTTGCTCTGCTTTCCTACCTGCCCTTTTTAAAGACTGGCATGGCATTGGCTTTCCTCCAGTCCTCAGGCATGTTTTCTGTTCTACGTCTTTCAAAGATGATGGAGAGGAGCTTGGAAGAGACCTTCAAAGGTCATCTAATCCAACCTCCCTGCAGGAAGCAAAGACATCCTGCTCTATATCAGGTTGCTCAGAGCCTTATCTACCACGTCCTACAACAGCTAAGTTGAGGAACAGCCTTACCTGTAAAGACTGAGGCAAAAAAGACATTCAGTACCTCTGCCTTCTCTACTGTCTCCATCACAATGGCAGCAGTTTTATCTTTCCTTCATTCCCTTCCCCATTTTTTGCTTATTTGTTTATTTGCTGCAAGAGCACAGAAGGCCCAAAGCAAAAAGAAACCTTGATGAATCTGAGCACAAAATACTATCAGACCATAGTGTGAATTTGTATAAATAGAAAAATCTTTTCGATCAGAAAGCATTACTAGTATATCATAGTCAGAAGATGATTATGCTCAATTCTTCTACCATGTGGACCTCAATGCTAATCAACTCTTTCTCCTTTTAGGTGGTAGTTATCTCTGTGCCATCTAGTCTGTGGCAGAACTGAATAGCATCCATGCTTTCCCCAGTAAGCATGAGCAGACTATATTTGAGGGTCCATCCATCATGAAGGCAATCAATTTCTCATTGTCAGTGTGCTTCTGCAGCCTGTGAGCTGCATTTTGACAGCTGTGAGTGCTGTGAGAAGTGGAACCAGTGATAGACTTCAATGCCTAAAAGCTGAGCTCTGCAATGGTTGTCCAACCAGTTTTCTGTGGAAGGTGAAGAGTTGAGTGAAACCTGGAAAGGCCATTGGATGGAAGGGGCTACACAGATCTGCTGAGAGGACCTGACTTGCTGCTGTGGAGGTGAGGCATGTCTGTCCACTTGAATGTTATCAGTGTGAAAAGCCTGGCAAAGCTTTACAAGATTATTAAATTGCTACTAATCTTCTCAAACACAAACACCTGATGAGGGCCTGCTATCTATGTGTTATTGCTGACTGGTGAGGTTTTTTGCTTCAAGAAGCAAGAGAGTGGCTCTAATTTTTGTTTGGCTTTGACATTCACTTCCTACCTCTCTTGTGTCTGCTAACCACTATCCTTATTTTTCAGATACTTGTTCCACTCCTCCTTGCTTGTTATGTTTCATAGTCTGTGACAGTGCATGAAGTCTAATAACTGTAGACAAGTGGGCAATAGGGGAATTTTCAGTTCTGGTCCAGTTCCGGCTCCCAGAACTGCTTAGTTATTTTATACCGATCTTTTTGTGAGATAAAATCTAGAAACTATTCTTCACACAGGGCTCAGAGCACAGACAGTAATTGCAGTTGAATCATTTTCACAGATACTTCTTTAAGAAAAGGAAAATGATCTTCCACTGAAGTTGCCATCATTAACCTTTTCTGCTTCTGGGGATTGAGAGAGGAAGAAAGAACAGCTGAATCACAGTGAAGAATGATTTCTGAAGCTGTGCTTCTACAGCCAAGTAAAGTTACTTTTGGATATTGTTGCAGGCTGAACTAAACTCCTCTGAAATTTATTCTGACAAATCAGTAGACCCCTTCATGAAACTGAAAATCAGAAACAGTAGTGTTGTACAGAGCAAACAAAAACTGGTTTTAGTTATCCATATTCAAGATACTGAACAACATTATTACTGAATTTCACATTTGCAAGCTGTGATGGTGATGGGAATAAGCAATCAGTTATTATTTATCTCCTGTGTGAGGTTTATCTGGAAACTGCATGCTCCTGCCCCATAGAAGATAAATTTTGATTTGGAGGTGGTGTTTGGCCCCAAGAAGTATGGTATCAAGGGATTTTTCAGTTTCATTAGCACAAAGAGTACTAATCATTGATCAAGGTGAGGGGGTTATCTGCTCTAAGTTTGCTAAATTATGTTAATCTTTTCAGAACTTGATTTTTCTCTCCATAACTGAGTCTCTTAAAATCCTGAGCTGAAATGGGGATTTTAGCTATTGATCCCTGGTGGTAGGGACAGGAGAGGGTGAGCCCAAGTATCCAACCTGCACTTCTCATGACAGGAGGCCAAAATCTGTTACAGATCCATGGGCCTCCATGACTTAAATTACATTCTTATGCAATGTTTATCTGTTTTGCTGCCTGGTATGTAGACTATAACTTTGTTATACTCAGCCCTAGCAGGAAGGAGTTCAAGAGCAAGAGTTTTACTTGAGTATTACCAAAATAATTTTCTACTTTCATTCTTAATCTTGTGTTTGTATCTCCTAGTTTTTTTCTTTTTGGTGTAGCTGTTTAATTTAACCCTCTTAAACAGTGATGCTATCATCACAGGATTTTCATTGTGTGGAACAGCATGGCCAGCACAACTACATCCTTTAGTTATTAAAGAAATTAACTATTTTTGTGATATTCTGTAATATTTAAAATATTGCTGTGCATTTTATTAAATGGAAATGAAGAGTCTGATGGGAGTCATGTTTTGGAAGTTCACAGGTATATTTACCCTCAGCTCTCAGGTAGCATGAGCTAAAGCAGCACATGCATTTGGCTTTAAGTGTGAGAGGTAAGCCTTCTCCATGCTGATGTGTTTAAGAACCTGAATCATTACTTAGAAACAAAGTTTTTCTGTTCTCTTGACAAAATTTCCGGAGCATTGTGTTTCATTAATGTGCATTGCACATGAAGAAGTCCTAGGGATAGTCCTGGTGATAGTATTTGCTTTCTAAGCCATCTGGTATGTCTTGCCAAATATTTTTGGTAGAACTTTTAAACTACTATGCTGCCAATCATTAGAGGTGTACTTATCCAGAACAGTACGCTACCGTCATTGCTTAGAAAGTAGTCACTTGGATTTTTACATTAAATAGAGAATCCATTCTTTAGCTCTATTTAGCTTACTATTGACCTATATAGCAATTTGCTACCTTAGGAAAGCATCTTCAGTGTTCCTTAAGTGCAATTCTGTCAGCTGGGAATTGAACGTAAGAAGAAATATTCTGACTTAACCTGTATGCACTTTCCACCAGCCCTAGAGTCAGCACCTACCAATTTAGGGGTTCAGCATTAGCAGAGCAGTAGCACTTGGGTGGAGTGCAGGTTTTGCTCTGGGCTCTGTCCATGTGTTCATCTTCCGGAGAGGAAATGAGTCCTGCTCTTCCAGTCTTCTCTTAATTTTGGTTTCAAAGGAACAGAGAAGCCACAGTGGCCTCTACAACAGATCCACTTGCTGCAGTCACTCTTTTCCACTTCATATTACACTTCAATTCTGTACCTAAAAGCTCTTTGACATCTTGTAATGGCAGAGTAGTTTTAGTTTTTGTGTGCTAATGGTTTTACAGAAAACACATTATACACGTGATCATTACAAAAATGAGCTATATGTTCAATCCTCCAAATCTTGTGTTTACTTTCATGCCAAATTGAAAGTGTGGCTATGGTTTCTGTATTTAGTTTTACCTCATAATCTCAAAAAGCCAAGTTTCATTCTGGTGTTTCATCTTCTGCATTCAACACTAGATATTAAAAAATAATAATCTGTGTTTTCTCTTCAACTACAATGTATAAGATAGTTCTCACTAAAAATATCAGTTGTCTCTGTTATGTTTAGGTGCAGATCCTGTTCTGCAGAATGGAAGCAGAGGGGACAGTTAAATGCTTTCCATAGTTTTCACTGTCAGCAGCAAATTGCAATGTCCTAAGGGACTAAGCTAGTCTGTTGTCTTCAGGTTGGTGCTAGGCTAATTGCAGTTAGTTCACAGTTTTAGGATTCTTGTCTTTAAATAAATAAACAAACAAATGCTATTTGAATAGCAAATGCTAATTAGTAAAATCTTTTAATTATCAAAGTGTGTTCAACAATGGAAGGATTACAATGCTTCCAGGATGTGTGCTCACTCTTCCAAGTCTATTTCTTTTTTTTTTTTTCACACCAAAAACCAGCATAGCTATTATTATGTAATCATTAGGTATCATCATTTCCTTATGGAAAAGTGTTTACATAAATGTTTTAATTATTTAAGACAGACAATTTCACTCGTCTTTTCAGCATGTCCATGAGCTGCATGCATATAGGTAAAATCTAAAGGTATTCAAAGAAAGAATTTACTGTATAAGTATGCAATCCATAAAGGAATTTGCTTACCCTATGGCTAAATATTACAAATTATATCATCATAGTAATGTGAGTAGTTTGAGATCTATGGTTATGGAAAGAGCTCTTACTGGAAAGATAGAAGGTAATAAGCATAATAATATGACATTATTGCAGGAAAAGTCATCTTGTTTTTTAAATTAAACATTTTGGAGCCCAAGGACTTATATCTGTTGTTCCTTCATTTTCTGTAATAATGTTAATGTTTTAATCTCTGGTTTTTAATTGATGAGTGCTTCAAGTACCAGTGTGTTTTCATGCCTTTTGCACAGCCTCAATGGGCATATGCTAAGATCTACTGCAGAGGAGACTTGCAATGGCAAGCAGTGCAGTTCAGTTAAATTAGTATTTGGCTGTGACTTCAGAACTACAGGTTCCTCTAGGCAAAGGCTTGTCAATACTGCACATTGTACTATATAAACATGTTACTTGAGTCTTGCATCTGGGCAACAACAACCCCATGTCTTAGTATAAGTGGAGGACTGAGCTTTTAGAGAGCAGTGTAGGAGAAAGGGACCTGGGTCTCAGGAGACAGCAGGATGACCATGAGCCAGTAATGTGCCCTTGTGGCCAAAAAAGCCAGTGGCATCCTGGAGTGTATTAGCAAGGGTCAGTAGGTTGAGAAATTCTCCTCCCTCTCTACTACAGCTGGAATACTGTGTTGAATTCTGGGGGCCTCAGTTCTAGAAGGACAGGGAACTGCTTGAGAGAGCCCATCACAGGGCTGCAAAGATGATGAAGGGACTGGAGCATTTCTATTATGAGGAAAGGCTGAAGGAGCTCGGTCTCTTTAGCATGGAGAAGAGGAGACTGAGGGGTGACCTCATTAGTGTTTATAAATATGTGAAGGGTGAGTGTCAGGAGGATGGAGCCAGGCTCTTCCCAGTGAAATCCAATGATAAGACAAGGGGCAATGTGTGCAAGGCTGGAACACAGGAGGTTCCACGTAAATATGAGAAAAAACTTTTTTCATGGTGAGTGTAATACAACAGTGGAACAGGCTGCCCAGAGAGGCTGTGGAGTCTCCTTCTCTAGAGACATTCAAAACCTGCCTGAACACCTTCCTGTATGACCTGGTCTAGGTGTTCCTGCTCTGTCAGAGGGATTGGACTAGATGACCTCTTGAGGTAATTTCTGTGTGCTTTGTTACCTGCTCTCTGTTTCAAAAGGTAAAATCATGAAACAGAGATCTCTTCCTGAGGAGTTAGTGAGCTGATCTTTGTGTGTGTCTGCTGGACAAACTGGAGACACTTTCTCAGGCAAAGCAGCTACTGTGACAGTAGTAAGAATTTTGGTTTGAAGACTATGAATTTTTCCCTTTAATAAAGTTGGGAGCTTTATTTACAATTTTTTTTTGTCTGGTTTGCAACAAACCTGTAAAGCTGTCATTTGGAGTTTTAGAAAAGGGAACTTCAAATCTGGCTAATGTCAGTTTCTATAATGACCTGCCCTAAGGACATTTCTTACTGTGAGTTAAATCTTTTAACCTGGAAACATTAAAGTAGATGACAGTGTTACAGGGTGATGAAAGTTTACTGCAGTTGCTGATCTCCTTCATACTGCTGAGTGCTACGATTTTAATTTAAGTAGTAATACAGGAAAAGAATTCAAAAAGACTTCCAGGCTTATAACAATGTCATTGTATGAGAGGGAGATTCCTGTGATATTGAATACTATCCACAAACAACTTTGCTTGTCTGGAGCTCACCCAACTATGATCTTTGAGGATAGATGACAGTCTGACAGATGAGTGCAGGACACAGATCTGTAGCAGGTGTTCAAATGGATGTGCAACAAGCAGACCAGCTGTCCTGGCAGACACTGTAATGCTGGAAATCGGGAAGAAACTTGGGAGATCTGAGTCATCTTGCTTTACCTCTAGGTCAAAAATGAAAAGAAGGAAATAAATTAAGAGCTGTTAGGCTGGCAACAGGTTTGATCCTGACCCCATGAGTATGAAATGGACTGCTACTTATAGGTTTCTTGAAGAAGCAATTGGCCAGTGAGGACTGAAACCATCCTAACTGAGGATACTGAGGCACAGTCACTAAGTTATTGCTGTGAATTCACTGCTGGGGGAATCATCTTTAGTCTGCAGTATGCTGAATGCAGCATCTTAGGAAAACATCTAGTTTCCTGCCTTAAGCAGGTCCCATTTTACAGAACCACAAACTGAATACATAAAATGGATGAAAAGGCAGAAGGGACAGAAAAGCCGTCATGACAGGCACGGGGCAGTGCAGATGGGAGACTCTGGTAGCTGCATGTTCGTGTTAAATCGATCTGGATGCTTCCTTGCTTCTGGATAGCATCAGGGACTTGTTGGGGGATGGTAAGTTCAAAGAAGTTTTGATTAGCTAAATAATTAATGAAAATATGTAAAAATAAACATTTGATGGAGAGGACAAGCAGTTTATATCATTTTCACTTCAGTCTCATCCTGGATAGGGATAGTCTTGTAGTCACTTCTATAAATGGATGGTCAGGTCTTTATCACAACTGGTTCCTAACTCTTTCTCCTCTGAAGCACATTGACCACTCTGCTCTACTTCCCCCCTGCAAACAGGTAAATTCTAATTTTTTGGTTAAAACAAACACTGAGGGAATGCTGGGACCTTGCCTCTTCCCAAATATTCAGACACCTTTTACAATTAATTGAATCAGAAAAGTTCAAGAGGGCAGAATGAGCTGAAAGTAAAATGAATTTTTGACTTAGGTCCAAGAATCCAAATCTGAACATCTTTCAGACTGATCTCTGTGTTTGCTATTTGTGGGATAAGATTAATTCCTTGCAGATAAAGTCCAATCTCATGCACTTCTCAGTCACTCTTCAGATAGAGTCAGTAAAAAATTCACTGTCACTTTAAAGGTGGCTGAATCCATCCTGTCCTTTGACAGCAGAAGTAAAGTAGCAGGCTCATTTTCATATCTCATTCGGAAAGTAGATGAGATGTGAATCAACTTGTTTGACAAGGTAACTCCCTCAAGAAAATTCTTGTTTTTCACCGTGTGTGTGGCTTCTTTGCAATTACTGCCATGCTACAACAGTACAAAAAGCTAGACCATGAATGCCTGCCATTCCACAATATAATACACTCTTCTGTCTAGTTTCAAAAGGAAAAAATGTAATTAGAAGTTAAATTGTTGACTGGGAAAACAGGTCCATCTCACTAGACTGCTGCTCTCTGGAGGCTGAAGGAGGCCTTCACAGACAGGACCATGTTTGTGATCCCTAGATTGCCCCCAATAGTTTGATCAAGAAAGTCCCTTCTTTCTTGGAACTTTACTTTGTACAAAGTTCCATTAGATGTGTTTGAAAAAAACCTGTTGCATCACTGAGTGAATCTGGCCTCAGTTTTTTAGGAAGGCAGCCACAGGGTCCTGACTGTCTGCCCCAGAGTCGAGGAGCACTTGCTGAAGAACTGATGCTGGTGGGCTCTGGTGGTACTGAGTTTTCTCCTTTTGTCCCTGCTCCAGCATGTGTCACCTGGGGAGACATGTCTTCTTGAAAGGCTCCTTTTAGGTGTGTAGGAGACAGGGGGTGGGGGCCTTGGCACCTTTATGCCTCCTTTAAATCAAGTCTGCCTTGTGTTCATCAACTGGAACTACTGGGTTTCTGTTAACACTTGCTGTTGGTTTTTTTCACAGCTCCCATAGCTTTCTAAATATCCTATGGTCTTCTCTTCCTTCCTTGTGCATCCCAGCACACGTATCCCCCCAATAGCTGTCTGTCCAAATCTCCACAGCATCTCATCTCACTTGATATTATTTTTAGAAAGGTGGATTAAGTAAAATAGATTCAGGTGTAGGAAAGACTCAGGAATGAACATTATTTTTTCAATTGCCTTAATTCTAGCTTGAGCTGACAGAGGATAACTAGTGCTTTCTGAACTAAATCTATATATATCCTTGTACATTTTGTCTGTTGAATC
>VZTY01010007.1:72375-90583 GCA_013400935.1 Turnix velox
TTCTAAATATTTGAGAATCTTCTCTTCCTTCCTTGTGCATCCCAGCACACGTATCCCCCCAATAGCTGTCTGTCCAAATCTCCACAGCATCTCATCTCACTTGATATTATTTTTAGAAAGGTGGATTAAGTAAAATAGATTCAGGTGTAGGAAAGACTCAGGAATGAACATTATTTTTTCAATTGCCTTAATTCTAGCTTGAGCTGACAGAGGATAACTAGTGCTTTCTGAACTAAATCTATATATATCCTTGTACATTTTGTCTGTTGAATCAAACCTGTACAGTTGTGGACCCTTTCACTCTTCAATGCACAGGTCTTGTAGTAGTGAAATGTAAAAATTATTAAAGCAAAAGATGAGAAACTTCGTAGGAATTGTTGAGGTTGGCAGTGCCAGTTTTTATTATTCTGTTAACAAAGAACAGAATGAGTAATTTTGTTGTGAATTGTATTCTAGACAAAACTTCCAGACAGCTGAAACTCTCCAGTATCAAAGCAATAGGAAAGGATTATTTACTTAAAAATGTTTTGCCTAGAAACAAAGAAGAAAAGATATTTAGGAAAATTCATAATTATTCTCTGTTAATTAATTAATGTTTTAAAGCTATTGTCAAATGTGCTTGTTAGAAGTGAGAATGCAGGCAACACTAGACTATTATTTGTGACAATTCCATATTTAATGGATGCTTTATCCAAGAAATGAGTTGTGTTAAGGCTGTATAGCTGTGTACCAAAGATTAATATGCAAAAGTTAAAAGCTGAAAGTGTTTGACTTTTGAGCAGTAGCTGCATATTTCATGGCATGCTTTGAATGCAAAAAAATTCCTTTATAAATTCCAACATAGATCATTCATTTTGAAATCCAAAGTGTTCTGCCAATGGATTGATTTTCTTTCTAGTTTCATCTCTTGACATACTGTTTTCTTTCTTAGTGGACTTTCATGTCCTGTTTTCCCATTCCATGCTCCTAAGGTGATGGAGTTCTTGCCACATGATGAAACTTTCATAGAATCATAGAATAGTTTGGGTTGGAAGGGACCTTAACGACCATTGAGTTCCAATCCCCCTGCCATAGGCAGGACACCTCCTACTACATCAGGCTTCTCCTGAGCTTCCTCTAAAATAGCTCTTTAGTATATATCTCATATATTGCAGTTAATTGCATCAAAGCTCTTCTGTACTGTGGATGACTATTTCAAAACTTTTTAAAAGTTCGCCTTTCTCACTATAGGTGACTTTAGAGGTTTTGATTATCTGTTATGAGATTTTGTGTTTGGAGAAGTTGAGAATGACTGGAACACAATGGAAATAGATTTATTTTTTAAATCAAATTGTATGTTAATTATCTCTTGATCATTCTCTGCAAGCAAATCTTTTCAAAGATTCCTCACTATTTAAAGAGCTTATTGGACTGAACACTGATCTGAATAGAAGGGAAACCTCTCCTCTAGTGCATTGTGGCTTCTGCTTCATAAGTGTGAGAAAAATGAATGCTCTCCTCCTAAAGGAATGGCTCAGAAAAACTTAAATGGTTACACATCAGTTTGAATGGTAACATTCCTGTGTGAAGATCCACATTGGAAAGGACTGATAAAAATACTAGAAATGTACTAAAATGAGATGGTTAATCAGATATTGATGACTTAATGGTGCAATGTCCTAAGACAATTAAACTCCAGTGAATTCAGAGGAAGCATGTTTGTTGATATTACTGACTGACCTACTATCTGCCATCTGGGAGCTGCAAGAATTTTGAGAGACATCTTCAGCTTCAAGTACCTCCTAATTTTTAACTCTTCTTCAGAGTTTATGAAAGAATTCTGTCTCACTTTGATTTTTATGTGTATCTTTTAAAGCCTTGCTGTTTTATGTTTTCGTGTTTTGCTTGATTTAATGCTCTTCTAAATTGACTGTTATACAGGTGGCATAAAAGCCAAATTTGTTATGGGTAGAATAAGAGAAGGTCAGACACTAACGTAAAAGGAGCAGAATGACATCAGGTATGGACCATAACTTCAAGAAATTAATGACTGTTTCTTGATAGAAAGACACATATTGTGACAGAAATCACTGCATAAAAGCTAAAGAGAAAGCAGTTTTTACACAAATCTTCTCAACTGTAGGTTAAATAATCAAATGTGCTTAACAGAGTGGATATTAATTGTCAGAAAGAAGGATGAGATTTACATATCAGGCTCTGCAGAACAAAATGAAGTGTAGAAGGTAAGGTTCCTTTGCACATGGAAGAGAGAGGGAGAGGTAAAGAAAGCCCTTACCAGTCTCTGTAAATAGCTTCACTACCCACAGATTATCCTCTGATACACGTATGTGTGAAGACAAGTAATCAAAATAAGGTGTTGCTCTTTTCCTGTCTGCATCAATCATTTTTCTTAATTATCTTGTTGTTCAAGCCTCATGACTTCTATAATTTACTGCTTATGACAGTTTGCTGCTGAACTGTGCATCACTGTGCTGCTGAAGTGCCCTGTGGACATGACAATACCAGACCCTTCACAGTCTTGCTCTGTGGCTGTGGGACCTGATTCCCTGTTCGGCTGTCATTTCATTATTACATGGAATCATCTCCTTGTGATGCTTTAAAATGCATTACAAATTCATGATTGTTTATTTTCTGTGGTACTTTCTCGCTGGGATTATCAAATTGTGTTTTATAAGCTGTTCACTTCCATCTCTAAGCAGTTTATGGCTTACATGCAAGAAGTTTCAGCACACCTAGCACAAAGTGAAGCAGAGTTTTGGAGATATATGTGAAATATCCAGTTCTGGCTAGAGTCCTGCAACTTGAATGGGTGGGTTTCATCTGCTTATCCACTCATCTTTGCAATACAACATAGATTTATTTTTTCTAATGTGAAGCATTTTGTAATACACATACATAATATTCCACTAGCTTGTCCCTGAATATTGTGCACACCAAGTGCTTGTACATGGTGTTGCTATGTGTGTGGAAGGACTGAGTTGAGTGCCTGAAGAGGAGCAACTTGCATTTGATGTTTTCCCTGTGATGGGCATATGTAAAATTTTCATTTAGTGAGCACTGCAGAACTTGCTCTCATCAAGGACAAAGTAACAGCTTCTCCTCCCAGCTGCAGTTTTTCATGGCATTTGTAGTTTCTTTGTACTTCTAAGGCCTCTATCTGCCTCTTGGATTTAATTGACTGGTCAATCAAGTTATCTGAATAGGGCAAGGCAGGAAGGAAAGATGAAAGAGCATTATCTGTATCCCTTTCCCTAAGACTTTTCTTTACCCTTTTCCTTAAGATATCTTCTTTCTTTTAGTAACCCAGATTGCATGTTTCTTTGAGTTTCTGCTCTTCCAATATAGAACTTTAATATTTTGAGGAAACGTCAGCAGAATCACATGAGGTCACTATGCTGTGATGCCTGTTTTCTCAGTAAAGAATTGGAATTTTTTTTTCTATATTTTTCTATATTTTTCTCTGCTTTTTGCTCCACACTGCAAACCATGAGATTTCAAGATAGCAGGAATGTAATGCAGCAGAGAACATCTGTGTCACCTGGTAGTAGAATGTCACTTTTTGGAGGCAGAGACTTGTCTGTTCATCAAAGGTAGCTTGAATGCAATCTTAATTCAACTCAGGATTTTTTCAGTGTTTAAACTATTTAAAGCTACCCAGATGCCTTGAGCCTAACACTCACACAACCTAATTTTACAAAGCTTTTGATCTCTCTTCTGGAGCAGCCTTGTCACTGCTAAAACGAATTAAAACTGAAATTGTCAGGCACTTTGTGTGATGCTTTAGGTGGACTACCGTGCACTGTATTATTTGCATGGTACCAGCTCATTTTGGAGAAAGATGATTTCTCTCCCCTTCACACAGAAAGTTGAGTCCTGAATTATCTCTCTTGCAGGGTGGGGTTTAATCCACCATAAATCCTCCCAGATTCAGGTAAAGCCAGGCTTGGGAAAAGCGTGGATGTTACTTTTCTGCTCATCAGTGATCTTTGTCTGTGTGCAGCTTAGACAAGATCCCTTCTAGAAGCTCCTGGGACTATTCTGGTGCCTGTACCCTGGGCACAGCTGCCCTTTGTCAGAGGACTCCCATCTCTGTACTGGCTAGTGCTAATGCCAGCATCACAGTGTGACAAAGGCCACTGAGCCATGAGAGGTTTGGATATGTTCTTTCAAATTAAATGTGCAGTGGTAGAAGAAAGGGCTGGCTCTTTGTGACTTTTCTGTGTGAAGTTGGCAGTCCCAACCCTTTTGCAGATCAGCCTGAGCTCTGTCCTCTGAGGACAGTTTCATGGGTGTTTCGTGTGTGACAGCCTGCAGAGCAGCACAGCACTGACTAGCAGAGGCATAACACTTCTCCATCCATGAAGACAAAGCAAACAAAGCAAGAAAAGATGCAAACAACACCCAGGAATACACCCTGACATGACTTACAAAGTGTGCCTGAGTCCTTTCTGTGGGATGCTGGCAACATGCAGTTAATTAAAGCTTAAGCTGTGATTTATTGCAGCACGTCTCTTCAAGGGTGGGAAAAAGTGGGATGAAGCCTTGTGATTTTTTTCTTGCTCTGATCTGAAGTTAGGCTGTCAGTAACAGGAACCTTTCTGTTTCACACTCTTAGTTGCTTCTACACATAGAATAGGCACTTCACTTGCTGCACAATGCTTCGCATTAGAGAAAGAGGATATATTTTTCTATCAGTGTAATAGAGGTATATGGGGAATGACAGCAAAAAATTGAATATAAGGTCTAACAAAATATATTCCCTGGATCCTACTAAATTCTACAAGCTCAGAAAATGTCATGAAAACAGGCTTTAAGTATGGCATTCTTGCTTCTTAAGTAAAAAGGTTGTGAGTCTTTGGCTTTTTTCCTGAGGGAAAATACTTTTCAAATAAACTACAGACATTCCACATGCAGAACATGTAAATTTTTTCTTTTAATTTACTCTGTAAAATTGGCTAGGGCTGTTTGAAAGACCATGGGATATTGGTAAATTCTCTGAGAGATGCACCTTTCAAGTGTGATGTGCATGTCTTCAGCAAAAGCTAGCATGGAGTCACCAATTTGTTAAGTCATCAAGAACAGAAAACATGCTGATTCTCTGCACAAAGGTGAATTGGATCCTTAGGGAAAGGATGGCTCTTCTTTTTGTAACCCTGACCTGAGACCCATCTGCAGCACTTTACAGGTATTGGTGAGCAGATCTGTGAATAAAATCCAGATTTATTAGCCTCCTTACAGTCATCTCCAGAGGCAGTGTCTTTGACCTTATCATTTCCCACCCAAGTGTTTGTGGAGTTTATTTCACAAAATGCACTAGAACTCACCACGTGTAGAACACCTACAAAGCTGTTTCACAGAACCCTCACTACCATAGTGGCTTTACAGGGGTCTGTAGCTCACTTCTGATTAAGGCAAGAAATAGCATGGTGGAGGCCATGACACCTTTACTACCACTTTCTGCATCCTTTTTGGGCTGTTTTAGATGTTACTGTGCTCTCAGCTTGAGTCTTGCATGGGGCTTGTATAGTGGAATTGCATGTGTTCTGCTGTGCCATGTGCTTTACCACAGTTCAAAGTTCCAAAATTTGGCCTTTGTGAGCTTACTGTTTCTTATTTGACCTTACCTAGAAGCTTGAGGTGAAGAGAGCCTGCTTGCTCATCATATTCAATTCAGGGCTTCTCTGTGGGGTATTTATCAGGGCATCATCCTGGCAAGCTCCAAATAACTGCAGTGACAGGGCTGAAATTGTTTCCTTTTAAGAGACTGCACAGAGGGCATGACACATTGGCTGCATGCATACTCTGCCTGTATTTACCCTGTCAGGTTTTACACATCTCCTGCATCAAAGTGCAGCTTCTAGACAACTGAAGTTATAAGCAACAGCAGCTTGCGAAGGAGTGACATAAGTTGAAGAATGTCGCCTTTCCTGTCTTTGATAAAGACCTTATGTCAAGTTCTTTAGGTAATTTTGATTTGCAGCAGCCTTCTCAATCTGACAACTTGACTCTGCAATCTGGACATCCAACCTTCAGCTGAATCTCCCCTTTGATACTGTCTTCTCTAATATAAACAGCAAGTTCAGACTCAGTCTTTTTTGCCTGCTTTACTTTAAAATTGCCTGCTTTTCTTTAAAATACTTTTGACAGCATTTTTATGAAGTAGTCCCATTGGTGCAGAAGTTGCATGATGAGCATAGAGTTGGCCAAGAATAACAAAGAGAAGGACTTCAAAGGTTTATAAAGGTTGACATGAATTATACCCTTCTTTTTATTAGTCTTCTCATATTTACCCTCATCACACATCTTCACATTCAGACTCTAGGAATCATAACAAAGCTGGCAAGATTTACATGCTTTCATAGCTTTGCATTGGTGATTTTAGTTCTGGTTATGAACTTGGGCTCTAGGTGGAGTTAATAGCAGAAAAGATGAGTTTGAATCTTAATCATGAGGTGCCTATTGGCCTTTTTGAAGTATTTTTCACTTGATTTGCTTAACAATGCCTTTTCTACAGGTTGTCTTTGACATAACTTTCAGTTCAGTTACTTCCCAGCAAAGGAAATTCCCTCATTGATGTTCTGAATCTGATTAATAGATACATGAACTTATGATTTTCTCAAATTATTTGCACAATTAGGTTTCTTTGCTGCCATCAGAGATGGCAGTTTGTGGGTGTGCAAAGGGAAGTACTCAGTAGGAAACGTGATACAAATGCAATGCATTGAGATGAACTTCAGTACTCTTGGGATCTCAACTTTGTTTTCCATGTTACTTTGAGGTTTGAGTTAGGCTTTTAGATATAGCACTGAACTAGAATTGGCAATTGCACAGTTCAATGAAATTTAATTTGGTCAATTTAATTTTCAGTTTTTCTTTTATACATCTTGTGACTTAATGCATCTTGAGAAAACAGTGGTATGGTGGGAAACATGCCAAACTGAACACTTTCATATGAAAATCAGTAGAAGCAATATTTTTAAAGGAAGTATGTTTTAAATACGACACTCTCTCTAGGGTAAAAATAAGGGTTTTTTGAATTTTCATTGAAATTTCAAGTTCAGATAGTGTAAGTACATTTGAGAATAGCCCAAGCCTCTGAAGTATTTTTACCCTGCCTGGGTGGATGTAAAGAAAACTACTCTCTGAGGGACTCTGCATGTTAAGTTAATTTCTACTTGCCTCAGATTTTAATCTTATTTAGTCTTACTTGAATAGTTTTAACAAAAATAATATCATGAAACCTCTGATTTCACATCAGTTAAAGAGGTGAATGATTTAAGGTTTATCCTTAAATTTTAGATTAGGGATATCTCTTTCTCAGGCTGGAAACCAGAAGGAAAAGGATGCCAATTTTTTTTTTAAATAACTGGTGAAGAATTACAGAAAACAACTGCTCCTTTTTTTTGGAGATCTTCTTAAAATATCGAGCTGTGTTAGCCTTTTAGTTAGCTGCCCCAGACCTTGTACTGCACCCAAGGAGAGCTGTAATCTGCATAAAGGTAGGTAAGTGAGATTCACAGTAAATGGGTAGATTCCCTGAACTCATTGGTTCCCAGCAGCAGGAGTGCTGTCCTTGCTGCATAAAAGGAAACTGCTTAACAGTGCATGTGCCTATTTGGCTAAATTATTAAAATGTACATCTCAAAGAAAAGGAAATATATCAAAGAACAAAGTGCATGGCCAGCTTTATGCATTCAGTAAGCTCTGATCCAAAATCCACTGAAGAAGGTGCAGTACATTTATGTATGACTTTTTGAAGGGCCTTGACTTATGAAATGTCAATGGTTTGACAACTCAGTTCAAATTTTAATATACATTTGCATGCCTGATAATGCAGACAAGCACTCACTGGAATCTTTCACCTGGCTTTAGCAGGTTTGGCATCTAGCTGTTACTGACAGCAGTGGCAGTCAGATACCATAATTCATCATCTCTGTGTAGATGTCCCCTTAACCCAGAAAGAGAAGTAGTTGGTGTTCTGTCAAATAATTTCACTCTTGGCCTGTCTCAGTAAGACTCCAAGTGATTCATAGGGGCAAATGCCCACACCAACAATTGAATTTCCAGTTGTGAGTAACTGGTTTGTACAAAAATTGGGTGAAAGTCTTAATCCTTTAGGGGTTTGGACTAGATTATCTCTGAAGGTCCCCTCACAACCTAACAGATTCTGTGACTCTTTATAAAACTGAGAGTGAGTTTCCTGTTTCTAAGACCATATTTTGTGCCAGATCATGATTTAGCTCTTAGCGTCCATTCTCAGGCTGAGGTCTATTTGCATGGGCAAATTAATACAACCTTATTTCAAGCCAGAGAGGTTTCTTAAGTGACACAGCTGCTTTTCAGTGTCTGATTGTGTGCTGTAGACTGTGTCCAGTGACAGGAATGCATCACAGAGCCATCACTGAGCCCCCACACAAGCGCTGGGGAGGGGAGAGGAAGTCTGCACCTTGGTTCCCAGTGCTGAATGCTGCCTCTCCACTTTTTAATGTATGCCTCTGTTTTCACTTTTCTTTGCTCTCTCTAAGCAGTGGGATGTTTGATTAAAAGGAATGTGCTGCCAAAATTGAAACATATAGATAAATGCCCCTCTCTTACGCCTGCATACATAAGAGAAAAGCACTTACACGTATCACGTGAAAACAGAAATAATTTGGTGTTTGATTGCACATCAGGCTTCCTAAAATGCATTCTCATCAGACATTCAGGAAACATTACTCTTTTATTACCAAGAGAAGGTTTCACTTTTATTATTTTTGTAAGGGAAAATGTTCTGGATTCTATAAAATGCAGTCTTCTAACTAAAGAGACCATTTGTTTTGAAACCCTTGGAATGAAAGAAATTAACATTTTGGTTTCACAGCTTTTACAATTGCAAAGATTATCTCTAGTCAGCTGCTGTGAAGCAGGGAGTTCTTGTTATGTTTCTTTGTTTAGAAGCACCCACCTCAGGTTCAAAGCACCCATGCTAATACATTAGAACAAGATGGTAGGAAAGTATTCAAAAAGATTACACACTCCACTGATGCCCCACAAAATTATTTGTCTTGCCTGCTGACACTAAAGCCATCAGCCCATATTTAATTTGCTACCCTGAACAGAAAGGGAGAAAATTACCATAAATGCATTCTTCCCCTTTTGGCTCCTTCCCTAATTCACTTTTTGAGTTTCCACATCTTCTTTTCTTACCTTTATTTTCTCCTCTGCTCTAGACTTCCCTTTCTTCACTTGAATTCTCTGTTCTTATACACATGTAAGCCTCAAAACATTTTGTAATACCCATGTTCATGCTCCATTTTCCTGTTACCTTTGATCCATGTTCCCTTTCCACATCTAGTTAATTTTCCTCTATCACTCCTCTGTTTTTTATTTTTAATGTTCATTCTGCCGTGATAGATTCCCTGACTTTTCCTGGGAACCCTGGGAGACCAGCTGATACCTTTATTTCCCTCCTGCAAAGCAGTTCTGCAGCATGGAAGGAATAGCACACTGAGGCATTTGTACTCTCTTCTTCCTCTGATAACATCTCCTCCTACAATCCTGTATGGGAGCAGATGTGAAATCTAGAGATGCTTTTGGAGTGCATTCAGCCCTCATCTTCCTCTCTTTGTAAAGGAAGATGGTGACATCTTGATGGCATCTATTTGCAGCAGGTGTATATGCCTCCATAGCCATCTCCTAGGCAGGAAAAGCAATATCCAATTCAGTTAAAGCAGTACATAGGGTAGTGATAGAGGCATAGTCTGAAGGTATACTTGGTGTGAAGTGCTCTTAATTAGAGGCCTGATCCAGCATCCATTAATTTAATAGGCAGTCCAGGGATGGCCAGAGTTGGGCTCCCTTTGAGTTCTTGGGTCATCAACCATCCTTCAGGCTATCTGCTGCCAAAGAGACCACTTGGACCAAAATGATGTTAAACAGGACCAATTTTCTTCATCAGCACACATTTATTCAGCTGTCTGACACTCCATGAGTTTATAAGCCCTATAGACAATGGAAGTCTCCACTGTGGTGTAGCCAGTAATTTGTGGAGCATTGTACCCTTTGAAGGACTCCAATGTTGCTGAGGCAACTTTCCGGCTATCTCTGAGTACATACTCACATATTGTATAATTTCACATTTTCTTACACTTGAGAAAGGCTTTTCTTACATATATGAAAGGCTTTTTCATATGACTAAATTTCATCCCATCATGCCCAGTTGTACCTGCTCTCCCAATATCCTCTACCTTTAATATTTTCGCCTGCCTAGTTTTTGTAAAAACAGTTATTCTCTCTGCAGTGTTTGATCCAGCTGTATAGAAATTTTCAATGTGTTTTAAATACCCCATTTTATGCCCAATTACAGAGACAATAATTTCCAAGTACAACAGAGTCATGGAAATATTTCATACTTTTTCTGTGATGGCCTCATGCACAGAAAAAAGGGGCAGCTGTCAAAAAGAAAGCAAGAACTATTCATTCTAGTTTGTACATTTCTGTGCTGGGTTTCATAGACATTTCTGTAGCTCTTTGAGGGTAATTTTCTTTTAATTTCTGGAGAGTACTTATTTGCTCTGTAGTGTACTAACTTCCAAGCTTTAGTGTATGTGTTTCTTATGCCTGTAACTGCATAGGTGTTTTCCATCTCTCCTATAATACAACTGTGACAAAGACACAGCAGTTGATCAGTAATAACATCCTTCCGAAAACTGCATTTTTCCTTTATTGTGATTGGAAAGCAAGCTTTCCTTGAACATCAGATAAAGGTAAAGTCTCTGGAGATACATCATATAGTAGCAGGACATGCATCATCTGAGGAAGACCCAATGAGCTGAAAAAATAGCAACACAAGAAACTCATTTAATTTGACATAGCTATGAATATTTAACACTTTATAAGAAAATACAGAAATGCAATCAGTCCAACTCACTCTGATGTTCTAGCAAATACAGACTATCTGGATGTGTAGCTCAGTTGGAAGAGCATTAGACTCCTAATCTGAGAGTGAGGTGTTTAAATCCCTGTCTAGGTACAAGGCTTGTCAGAATTGGGTTGATGGCTGGACTTGATGATCTGAAAGGTCGCTTCCAACTGAGGTGGTTATTATTATTATTTATTATTATCACTTTGAAAAAGAGACTGAGGTACTGGGGAAGAGAAATGCCAGTTCGTGCAATGCAGTCTCACTTTATATAAAGGAAAAATAGTGTAAAAATTTAATTCCAAAGTTTTCACACTGGGTGCTCCTATCTTGAGCTAAGTCACTCGTGAAAAAAATGTTTTCCTCTGTGTATGCTTCCATGCTGTCTTCTCCAGCATCTCTGAGCAGAATAACAGCAAAATTAAAAAATTATGAGGTGCCCTAAACACCCCAGATCCCCTGAAGAACCACAGGTTCCACTTCTTCTTGGAAGCTGAGAGTGCAGAGGACAGTAGAAGCCATCCCATAATGTTCTGTATTGGGATCATTCTTACAACTCTAATTTATCTTCATCTCATGCTTCAGATAATCCAGAACTCCAGAAATTACACTATGTCCCCTGTTGCCCCTCCCAGCCAAGTAGTTCTTGCTTTGCATTTTTCTGATCACAGCTTAAAATTAGGTAAATTGATTTTGGTCTTACATTATCTGACGTTATCAAGAGAGCTGTCATTTTCTCTTTAATTTCTCTTAACATTGAGACATAAATAAGAAGATACAAACAAATTTTCTCCTTCCTTTGGTGGAATCAAATTAGAACTGAGTCTGTGAGAAGAGCAGCAGCTCAGAAATTCCTTCTTCTTACTTTATGTGTGTCTACCTGGGCTGTGGATGTGAGAAGGAAACTTACTTTCGTATACTCTGCCATCTTCCAAGATCACAGATGAGAGCCAGGAAGGAACTCTTGCGTCCTCTTTCCTACATGTACCCACCTTATTGTTGTGTGACTCAACAAGATAGAGGAAAAGGGAGCAGAAAACCCATCCTCATCCCAATCTGAAGCCCAGCATAGCAGGCAGAGGTCATACTTTCACTTCTAGGGGGTGGCATGGTATCTGAGGCTTTCACAGCCCTTTCAGTTTCCCTTCCTTTCTGCATCAAACTTTCCAAAATCTTTCAGGTTCTGTCAGATCCTAAGTTCATACTGGTTGGTTTGTGGGATTTATACACAGGTTATTGCCACTTTTCTTCTTTTCCATCCAGTAGAGTTGATTGAAGTAACGTAAAATATGTATTAGGAAGATAAAAATCCACTTTTTGCACAGTACTTAAGCCTCACAAAGAAAAATATCACTTTGTATTGTGTACTGTATTCTACAAGCCCTGTATCTTAACACCTTTCAGAAGTCTCAGATTCTTCATATTAAGTGCCCACCCCTCTTTTTGGCAGGCCTAATAGTCTGCAGATTGTTGTGGCCACAGAAATTAATTGCTTTGTAACAGGGCAGAATGGTCCTTTCTTCCCAGAATTTACAATGCATATTATTGAGATTATTGATGGATTTGTTGTTTGCAAAATTCACACTGTAATGTGGCAACTATTAGGAAGTACTGACTTTATGATGATGGATGTAATTTTTACACAAAAGAAGAGTCTTGCCGAAAGATTTGCACTTTGCTCATGCGCTTTCCTTCCTTTAGATTCAAAATTGTGACAGTTCCTTTCCAAGACTGAGATGTATAACGTGGAAAGCATCAGAATAGTTTGTAAACATCTTAAACAGCCGACCTTGTCCTAGATATTTGCTCTCATCCATTGTATGCCAAAAGACCTGTCTTCTCATATGATTAGTGTAAGACTGGTTTCACATTATCCCTGGGTGACAAATCCTGTCTAAGGGCTACCTGTCCCCAATCTCTCATGATTCCTCTATCCTCGGAGGTTAAAAAACCTTAAACAACCTTCTCTCCCTCCAAACAGCTTTTAAAATAATAATTAGAAAGCACACCATTATCTGCATCATGTAATAGTCCACCCAGGACCATTCAGATGGTATTAATGTGGAACTGGTAGAGAAGAGGCAAAAGCAAGACCCTGCCTCTGGAAATGCAAGAGAGGATTGCAGCCAAACAGCATCCTCACCAAACTGGATTCCTTGGTGCATGACAAGTCTACAAATCTTCTTTCAATGGTCAACACTTTTAGTGTCCATGATTTTAAGTGGCAAGGCTCAAAATATAAGAGGAAGGTACATGCCCACTCCTCTAGTGCCCTGACGTTGCTGCACTGAATTCATACAGAGCATTTTCTGCCTCACTCGGATTTTGGTGATGGTTGGGAGAGTTCTGCATATGAAAAGAATCAAAGCTAGATGTTGTAAACATGTCAGGATGAGGTCTTACTTCCTGATGGGCAGGCAGCAGAGTACTGCTGCCTCTAGTTATACCGTGGAAGCTAATGCTGTACTTTCCATCCAGTTACAAGAATTGGGAAAGCCTTGCCAAAGTATTCTCTTTATTCTGATGAACACTGTGGCGAAACAGATGGTTATTAAACAAGAAATTTGTTTGTTTGTTTTTTTGTTGAGCAAATAGATTGCAGTGGTCTCAAGTAGCACTCTTTAACCCCCAGTGGAACAAATCCAGTTATCTAGGAGAAACTTCTGCTATTCCTCATTTTGAATTTTCTGATCAGGAGATAACCAGCCATAATTCATAATTATCACTTTGGGATTTTGATAACATACCAGAATCTTCTGACTAACAAAATGTGGTGCAGATATTTTTTCCCAATTACAGCAAGACTCATAAAAAGAATGGGAATAAGTACTCCATTATTTGAAATCTTTACATCAAGAGACTGCCTTTGTAAATTGTATTTTCTGTATCAGCCAATAGTATGAAGCTAGATGCAGGAGCCACAGAGAGGAATTCTATAACTAAGGTTATGCAGAAGGTCAGATGAGATGGCCATAATGATCCCTTTGGGTCTTAACCTATCAATCAAAGGGCATTAAATTTCCCTCACTGAGCTGGACATGTGATTATGCAAAATAGAAGTACAAGGATTTCCCTGCCTGTAAATGGTGAACCTGGAAAGAATAATAGCCCTGGGATAAAAATATTATGCTGACCTTCTTTCAGAGCATCTACAAAGTTATGGTGGATCCTCCCAAGGTTAGCATAAGTATCCCGGTTACTCCAGCTCAGATGAATGATTAGAATGGAATAGACTATGAACATGCAATTGATTCTATTTCCTGGAATAGCAACAATTAGTTTCTGTTATTTGGAAACTCTTCCTCATTCAGCTAAAAGGTGGACAATGAAAGATTGTTGTGGAGCTGTTGAAGTATATTAAACTATCATTACTTATATTTCCTATGTGATATTAGGCCGTGCTTTCTTTAACACTGCTTTGCAATTAGGAGTTTCTGTGCAACCCTTGTCTCATCACTCGCTTCAAGAATCCCTTTTTCTTCCACTGCACTGTGGAACAGTTACTATTCTCTTTTGGATCTCTGGGTCCATAAATTCAAGACTAGGGCTTCCCCACAATAAGATGCAAGAAATTGAAAGAAAGCTTATTAATTTTGTCTGTTGGCTGGAGCTGCTTTTAAAAGCAGAGGGATGTGTGGGTGGAGGATGCAAGAAGGATATTTTGTACTGGCAAATACATGTGTAAACAGCCATCCAACAACTTGTAAAAAGCTGAGCTGAACAGCACCCAAGGAATATACAGTTTCCCCCCAAATCTCCGTTGTCTGAAGGCTGCTGGGATCAACTCCTTTTAGCTGCTTTCATTAGTAGGGCCACAGATCAAGTGTTTTTTAGACTGTCCTTTGATCAGGGTAATTTAGGGTCAGCCATTGACTGAACAATCATTTGGACCAGTGTTGACTGCTTTTTGGAAGGAGGTGGGCATTGGAAATGGGAATTGTCAATGTCTATGTGTATTCTCTAAACTGTATTATCAATAGTCTGTTTAAAAGCTTCAGTATGTTGTTTGCTAGAGTTGGAAAGGAGCTTTCTGTTTGTGACAAGTGAAGTTGTCCTGGAGGTTGAAAAGCTTTTCAATTTTATTTTTGTCTTGCTATTCTATCTTAGTTCAAACTTCTCCTGGCTTTCTTGCTTTGCATTGCATGTCAAAAGAGAGCATCCCCAGCAGAAACTTTTTGTGTCAAGGTAAGTATTTTGGGTAGTTGCTTCTGTATAAGGGAACTTGGATGAATGCTGAGATCTCTTCATATAGAAATTATGCACTCTGATGGGGCACAGGAATCATTGCATTCCTGAAAAATTCATCTTCTCAGCAATGCAGCAATTTTAAATGATGTGTGAGCATGGAGTTAGTAATCTATAGTATGGTCTTTCATATATTTTTTAGATCTAAGTCAGGAACAGGACATTGAACCTTGACAGTTTTTCTTAGTGTGGTGGGCCCATGAGATGGTTGCTACCTAGGCAGAGCAAGTTTTCTTCTTTGAGTGGTGATAGGATTTTCCTGGGATTGAAATAAGAGCAGATGTAGCTAAAGCACCATGTTGGCTCGCTGTCAACTAAGAGATAGTGGAGGCATGAGGAAAAGAAAGGAATAGAAATGGTAGGTCTCTTTCTGACAGAACAATTGAGAAAGAAAAGAGTTGATTCACAGAAAGGATTCTTTCCTGGAAGAGAAGCAATATGTATCAAGGTTGGTAGTTAGTGGAGAGAAGAAGTTACGGGGCAAATGTTAGACAACATAGATTTAAATGTAAAGGACATCAAGTATAGATAGAAAGCACACTACCCTTGTACAATGGGAATCCACCACACTATAGCCTCATGAAAATTGCTTCTTGGCTCACTTTTTGACAGTGTTGTATAATTTCTTCTTCGGAAATTAACACTGTCACAACTGTAGCTGCTGGAAAATTTTTGGAGTGTATTGATGCAGTTCATTGATTTCTGACAGTGCAAGTAATAATTTGTTTTCAAATCAGACTCTGAAACACTAGTCTTAGAGTTTATTATAAATTCCTAATGTCATTAAGAGATGTTTTCTCTGTCTGTGATGCGCTGACATTTGTTTTATAAGGCAATGAAATGATTAGAGCTTCAATTTGGTTTTCTGGCCAATATGCTTGGCCCAGAATTCCCAGGAGATATATTTAAAGTTAGCTTCCTAAATTAATGTTTTAATGATCTAGTAAATGAAGTGTTGAAGATTCTTAATGTCTAGTTTGGTAGTTACCATTTTCTCAACTCTTTGTTTGACCAGGATGTTTATTTTAGTGCCTGCTAAGGTTACCAACTGTTGTAGCTCTTGGACTTTCTCCCAAGAAAACCCTTTTAGCTCTGTCCTGCATCAAGCCAAGGGAAGCTGGATATGCTGTGGAACAGGCAATTTCTCTCTTCATAGTCCTTCCTCCTCTGTTCTACCACAGTGTAACTTCCTTATGTGCAACATCTGTCACCAACAACTTAGGAGTATAGACAGCCACTTGGGCATGCAACAAGCATGGGTCAGATGATCAAGACTAAAGAGTCTGAAGTTTGCAGCAGAATCTTATTCTCAAGCCACTCCAAAAATATATTTTTATTGCTCTATGCAATCATTCTCAAAAATATCTTCAGAGTTTTCTCTTTGAACTTGTTCAACTTCCTAGGTGCTGAATCTGCTTCTTACGTGTTGTCTGAGTGACATGGTTCTCCTACCTCCACTGGATTGCCTCTTGAAGTACATCTGAAGTTTCCACTAGGTGTAAGGAGTAAATGAGGAGAGCAACTGGTCTAGATAAGGCTATAAAAATACACTTCTCATTCTACAGAATGAACTACTAGAGTTCTTTTTGAACTCTCACCCTTTTTTTTTCACACTGGGATGTTTACAAAGCATCAGAAGATTTTATGCTTTAGATCTAGGGTGCCTAAAGAAAGGTGTACTTTATGCCAACTACAAAGGACCTCAGAATCAGACTTTACATGTTTAATCTGGATGTGTAGAGGCAGACTGTTCCCCTGCTCATGCTTCAGTGCATTAACTAATCTTTAAAGAACAGGGATTAAGGAGAAGCTTTGCCCATGAACAGGTTAGCTCTATCTGTCTAGCCCTGGCTGCACAAATTCACATTCCTCAGAGGCATGTGGTACCGATCTCTGCCCAGAGACAAGATACTGGACTAGATGGACCATAGATGTCAGCTAGGGCCACAATTTTCAGGTAAATTTGCACTGCAAATTTATACTATTTTCTTGTGGATTTTTTTTTATTATTATTCCTTCCATATGCATTTTAAATTGTTCTGTCTGCTAGTGTCTTGATAATGGTGTGTGGTAATTTGTATGAGTTGGAAGTTTGCCTACTCTCGTGTAGGGGCCTTTTCAACCGAAGTTGGCAGGAGAAAATGTGTGTGTGTGTCTCTGGAGGGCTGGAGAGAGAAACCCAATGGCAAATGGGGAAAGGCTGATCTATCCTACTCAATTCTTTTGCCTTAGTTCAGGTTTTATTTAGCTATTCCAATAGCATTCAGTAGAAAGGGAGAACTACTTCTTGCCACTAGCAGCAGAAATAATACTTAATACAGAAAACCTTTGTACGTGCTCTTCTCTTTGTCATTTAAGTTACTAAAATATGGCAAGGGAAAATTCTTCTAGTATTGAATAGCATGAATGGAGCTGGCTGTGTTATTGCATTTATCTGTCTCTCCCTATATAGATAGAGATACATACAACTTCCACTATAACATTTCGAGCACTGGCACCACCTGAGAGCTCTTTGCAGCTGCAGCTTTTGCATTTTGCAGGAAAATTTCTCTCCCCTTCCCTTTTGCCTCAGCTTCCCCCGCCCTCAGAGGACTGACACGCTTTCCACTGACAAACGTTGAGTGTTGCTCCTGAGGATTTAGTATGTCAGGCTGTGTCTACACAGCTTAGGTTTCTATTATTACGCAATGGCTTAGAAGGCAGTGCTTTGCCACATAATTACAGAGGCAATCTGTATTAGGAACAAGAGTTTGGATGCCTCTTTCCGTCCCAACTATTCGCCTCCCACCCACTCAAGCCTCCTCCCTGGCACTCTGACTTGTCTAATAGCTTCTTTTTGAACCTCTCTTTCCTTCTGGTTTCTGAATTTCTTCCCTTTCCTGTGCTACATGTTTATTTCAGAAGTGAGGGGTCTGACTGAGTCGTGTCTGCACGGATTCCCATGCAGCACAAAGCACTTGCTGTCTGTTGCATCGTCACAAGAGGTAAGAAGAAATTCCTGAAGCTGCCTGCTAGTTCTCTTGGGTTTTTCTCTCTCTCCCCCTCTTTTTTTTTCTCTCTCTT
>VZTY01010007.1:90596-299267 GCA_013400935.1 Turnix velox
TTTCTTTTCTTTTTCTTCCTCTTTTTTTTTTTTTTTTTTTTTTTTTTTGGTGTGTGCACATTGCTTGTCTTACAAGCCGTGCAGGCTCTGCCATCTAGAGCACTTTGTGAGATCACTCCAGTTTGCTGTTTTTTCCTTTTTCCATCTCTGCATGACTGTGTGTGTGTATCTCCCTGTCTCTCTCTCACCCCCCTGCGATACAACTCAGCCCCCCTCCCCAACACACACGCACATACGCAGAAGCTGGGCTTGCTCATATGAACTTGAAGATTTGCAGTACCAAAATGTGTGTGTTACCTTGGGATGCTCTAGGATCAGAACGCTTGAAAAGCCTGCAGGCTGCTTAGTCCTTCAAGACAGGGGTTTTTAAACCAAATAAGAGAAGAACAAGTTATCCACTCATTTTTTTCTTCTTCTTTTTTCTCTTCCCCCCCTACTCTTTTTTGTGCTTTGGATATTACTGAAAAAGGAGTCTCAGGGATTCGCACACTTGGACTTTACTGAATCAAGCTGCATCTGACAAACAATCTCGTCTTCATTTTGGTTTGCCAGAGATCAACCAGGATTTTTCTGATTATATCTTCTTTGGAAAAAAGAATGCACGGCATAGAAAGAAGGTCTAAGTGCCTGTTTGAGACTATTTTACCAAACCTGGGATAAATGTTACTTCTCAAAGGTAAGTGCAAAGATTTTTTTAAAATGTATACTTAAAGTATGTAGGTACAATATAAACTATATATAGATATGTACACAAGGCATTTATACACATTTACCTCTGCTGGCAACAAAAATCTTTTCCTGTGCATTTTAAAAGCATCGGAGAAATATGTAACTTTATCTTTCTTTCATATTAGCCTAAATGAGACTGTTCATGTGGAGAAATCAATCTCAGTTTGGTTTCTGCTTCTCTCAGCATGAAAAGGCAGTTCAAAAAGAATATTTATTTTTTTAAGCATCAATAGGGATTTTTTTTCATGGCAGTTTTGAAACAGCAATGTGAGGAGATTTGAAAGGGAGGATAATAATTTGATTTCTAATTCAGCAGAAACTGAGCAGTAGAGTAAAGCTGTGGAAGTGATTTCAGCCTCCTGGAGAATTAGCAAATCCTGCAAAGCTAAGGAAGAACTTTGCTGGACAGATGAACTCTGCTGTACATAAAACCGTGCAGTAAACAAGTTGGGGACCTTGGCAAATGTCATGTGAAGAAAGGGAAGGTGTAGGAACAGATGGAAAAGGAAAGGAGTGAGTGGTTTGGAGGGACAGTGGGCACCCACGTCAGTGTCTGCTGTCACAGAGGTTGATGTTCTTGGTAAGGTGATGCCACTGATGATGGACATCCAGAATTGGCAAGTTGGTCATATGGGGGATGGGGTGCACTAGCAGGTATATGCTATGTCATGTCTGTCTGACGTCATCAGACATATATGCTCTCAGCAAGACCGAGCATACTGAGAATTTAGGTGGGGGGAAACATCTAAATGGCAGCACAGGACAAGATGTAGCAAAATGGAAATTGAGTCTCTCCCTGACTTGCAGGGACCTGTGCTCACTTCTGCATCATGAAGCAAGTGGCTGACTGAATAAAACAAGAGAGAAAGAACAGGGGAGACCATAAATCAGTGATGAAGTCAACAAGTATGATGGATTAGTAAACTAGAAATGCAAAGTGGTCAGCTGTGGTAATGTAGTTAAGGAAATGTTCCTAAACTGAGCAATTCCGTCCTACACAATAGAGACAAGTAGCATCAATTTAAAGCAACAATCTATTTTTGCCAGGGTTCATATAGTATTTTTGGGGGCAGTATCTTGGAGGTACTAAGAAGAGTAGGATTTATTTTATCTGCTGCAGGACAACTCTTCTGGCAAGAAGAGGCAGGCAAACAGTAAACAACACTTTAGGGTTAGAAAGTCCCAGTTAATTTATTTGATACTTTTAAACTTTAGTGCAATGATTGCCATGGATAAGTCCAGCAGACACCACACAATTCTCACTGACATTATCTGTTCCTCGTGAAAGAGGAAACATTGCCGTGCAGGGTATTAATTTTCTGTTGTACTTTGCTGCATACTAAGGTAAAAATGAGGTTGTGGTGAGAGGGAAGAGAGACAGATAATTACTATTACTCTTGCCATGTTCTAGGCTGGTTACAATTTCCTTGTTTACCGCTTGCCCTGGATTGGTGGTTGGTTTGCATTGCCTACAGATCACCACTTGAGCACAACAGAGTGCTTTTTGTGTGTGCTATGCTCCTAGCTTTGTAGCTTGTCGCAGCAGCTCAAAGCAGAGCTCCAGACCTTCCCTCAAACTGCTGCTGATTCTCAGGGAGAGGATGCAATAAAAAAAGAAACAAACAATAATGTTGCTATTAGGCAGGAATAAAAAAGTGATAAGGCTCAACCAAGTCATTTTAACCTGTGAATCCCAGGCCCAAATCTGTTTTCTTTTGGGTGACTCTGGGCCCAGTGATCCTCTCTTCCCCAGTATCTGGCTGTGCAGGGCACCAGCAGGCAGGCAAGCCCTGGGTGCACTGTACAAGATGAGAAACACAACCATCCTCAGAGATGCTGCTGCTCCCTTCCTGACCTAAGCCACTTTTCACACTGCTAGAAATTTTTGTTTTAATTTACAGCTGGGATACAATTGATGATTTTGCCCAATGCGAGGTAGAAATAGGACATGTAGCCTTGCCCTGCAGTCTGTGCATGATACTCTGGTGTTCTCTAGTTCAGAGCTCCCTGGTAATCACTGTCAAAGTGTCCCTTCTCCTTCTCTTTACTGAGGTCTCTGGCTGACAACTGAGTCTTGCAATATAATGATATTAGACCCATTCGATCCCTTTTTTTTCCTGTCTTCATGGTCTCAAAAGCAAACTGGGAAGGTGATTCAAAATTTTAAAAGTTTAACTGGTGGTAAATGGCAATACACTACAGGTGACTGAGAGTGAATTCCACTCCCTTGTGAGGGGTTGCAGACTGATAAACTTCAAGGGTGCATTTGCTACCCAGCCACAGAGTGGGAAGGGAGGGTGTGATGACTGTGCCTGTTCACTCCCAAACCCCCTTTTTAAATTGCTGATGCATTTCAGCATTGATCACCTATGAAATACAAAGGGTAGTTTGTTCCAGGTGTGCATTTAGTCTTCCTTTTGACCTGATTGCTCAGCTTTACTTTCTTTGCACTTGTCACACTGCGTTGTCATGTATTTGTTTTTGTGTAGAGAGTAACTATCCTCTTGGTGCTGTACTGAAAAGCAGTACAACTAACTATGACTTACAAAAGGCAGAAGGGAGACATCCATGACTCCTTGAAGCCAGTTCTGATGACTGTGGTATCTATTGTCCAGTGCCAAATAAAACAGTGCTCTATCCTTTAGGTTTCCTCATTTCCGTAACCACGCAGGCTTTGATTATTGTCACTGAGTATCTCACCAGGGTGTCACAGTTTACTCTTATCCCTCTCCAGAGGCCACAGCTTGCTCACTGAGGGCTGAATAGCTTCCAATCAGTAACTTAAACTTGTAACAAAAGACAAGGTTTCATTTGATTACACTGGAATAATAACTAAGCCCTCAAACCACCCAGTGTGATGCAGCACTTCACTGAAGGGCCAGCTGCTGCTTGCTGCCCAGCCCACCTCCACCCAGGATGCACAGGAGGGAGGGAAACATGTAAGCAGCACTTCTAGGAACTCAGATTACCTTCTGTGTGGGCAGCTGCCAAACCTTGTCATGAAATTAACAGATGGAAACATGTCATTAAAAGAACTCCAGGGATGCTGTATGGAAAACTGGGAGAGAGGTATTTAATTTAGGAGCATTTCTGTTTCTTTAGGAGCAGTGGTTGTCTCCATACTTCAACATGTTTTCATGATGGTGTTTCCAGTTTTTCTCTCTTCCTATCATTTATTCTGTCCTGCCCATGACCCAGATCTCTGATGACACCCTCATCTTCATGGGAAAACATTTCTTACAAACCCAAGATGTCATATTCAGCATATGAAATGAGCAGCAGCAGGAAAAGTCAGAAAATACCTTTTCAGGAAAACAAATGCTGATTTCAAAGCCTGGGAGAAAAAGAGATGTTCTGCTGTTGTTCGGTCCTATGCAGAATTCCTGTTGTCCTACATAGAAGGTAGAGCTGAGTGGGATTTTTTTCAGTGATATTTTTCTTGTTTTTCTCAGGAAAATATGAATTTATCAGAATGTAACACGACTGGGAGAAGGTCAGCCTTGTGCATTTCCTGACTGAAAAATCTCTATGGAGCAAATTGCCAGAACACTCCATCTCGCATTTTTCAGGACAATAAATTTTATTATTTCTTTCCAGTTCATGCACTTTGTAAGAAAACTGAAAATAATTCATATGAAACTTGATGATACAAGGGGCTGTGCTGAGATCCCATTTTGCTAAATGACAAGCACATCTGTCAGTCGAACTGGAACTAAATATTTCTAACTCATTAGAAGGCTTGTATATTTTCTATCTCAGTTTGGGCCAAGTAAATTTTAAGCACTTTCATTCCAATTCATGGGACCAGAAAGCTTTTGTCTTCCAAGCCTTACTTGGAAGTCAGTTTGCCTGGCCAAGTGGGATTATTCCAGGAGCATCTTGCCAACAAGTGCTGTGAAGTATTAAGGCCTCTGAGTGTCAGCTTTTGGAATCATTCTTCTATGTGCTGAGATGACATGCCAGCTAAAGAAGAGTAGGTAAGAGAGGATGCTGTGGCTATAGTACAATGAAAGGAGCATTTAGGTGGCTTCTGCTAATCACTCCTCAGAAAGGAACTGGTCTCTAATCCTCCAACAGATCTGCTATCACTGTGGTGCAGTGGAAAGAGGTGAGATAAGGAGAGCCCTGGAATAGCAGTAAATAGCAGTTCCTAGACCCTGCTTGGTCAGAAGGTGACAGGTAAGGTTGGTACATCCCAGTGCATACTAGCAGATGTCCTTAAAAGAACAGAAAGCTGGATTAAGGATAACATCAACAGAAAGTACATGATGGCTGAAAGCACCTTGTCTATTTTTATAGAGATACCTTGCACTGAAAATCCCTGGAAAACACGTGTGTGGTACTGATGCAGAAAGTTATCAGTGTGACTTTTTTCCCTGAAGCAAGAGGAGGAAGGCTAGGGCTGAGCATGTTTTCATGTGCAGGACTGAGACAAATTGTTGCAGTTAAGAGTAAAGAGTTTGAATTTACTTAGTTGGGAGATGGGTAGACTATGGAAGTCCTCAGTATGATCAAGCCACATGGACTGTGAGACACAGACGACATGCAGTAGTGCAGGAAATATACACACCGGTGAGGAAGTAAGGAATTTTTCTTTTCCTGTCTTTAAAGTTGCAGATTAAGGAGCACAGGAACAAAAAAATGGCACCAGCTGCAGAAAGTACTTAGCCATTCTCTTATCATGTCTAAAGTCCTCAGAAAAGCTTCAGTATACATGTCAGTCATTATGAACAATCCTTCTTTTGTTACAGTTTAAAGATAAAAATTGAAAACAAGAAAAGAAAAGAGAGTATCTTTAACATGCTGCATCCTGTGCTGCAGTGGTGGGATGGGTGAGCAGTCATATCAGAGAAAGGGCAGCACCTGTATGTGTGCTGGAAAGGAAAAACTGAATGTTCCAGAATTTTTATCAGATCCTCCAGTTTACAGCCTCAAAAAAAAAAAAGTGTTTGGCCTTTCAGTACAGAATGAAAACAATGAGCAGTCAAATGGCAAAAGGAAAAGTCAAGGGGAAAAAAATTTTCCTATCATGGCTCCCTCAGAAGCCTCTGTCTGAAAGCAGCCAACAACAAATACCTGTCTCCTCAGAGATGAAAATCAAAATCTTCCCAACCATTTCAGCAGCCATTTGATCTCTTTCCCTTTGTGAATATTCTTGCGACTACTTAAATACATGTGACACTCAGAAAGTTCTGCATGGTTTGTATGTGAAACTGTGGTTCTAAACTCAAGAAGGTCAAACTGTTGGGAGAACATAACTTACCTGAACTGTGACCATTATTTTGGTTTCCTAAACTGATGGCTGGTTGGCATCTTGTATGAGTTATCTCCAGTGTAAGTGAATGTTATCATTGCTGCTGGCAGATGTTTATTCTATATTGTTTTTTAAATAAGAGTACAACATTGATTCCTTGCTCTCCAAATTATTGACTGCACTTTCTCTCTGTAGTCAGGTCTGATAACATCTCTTCTGGAAATGTTCAGTAGAAAAATATGTTAGGTGCCAGGAGCTCTCATGAAGGAGAGGATCAAGGGTTTTTTTGCAGGCTGCTTATAATCATGATATCTTGTAGTTAATTGACAAGGTGATGTGTGCAAATATTTTCTAATCCCATATCACATAACCAAGTAGCACACCAAGCCATGAAGGCCTCAGCTGACACCAACTTTGCAATGGCAGTGTGAATTGTCCTTATGGCCATCGCTACATCTGTTCACAGCTCCCCAGATGTATTCTGACAGTGTTATCTCCTTATGGTGAAGGGGAAGATGAGGCTCCACAACTACATCATAACCAGGAATCTCATAAAGGGGGAGCTTTCCTTGTCCACAGTCATCCAGCAACTTACACTGGTCCTTCAGCTGGTGGGAGGAGAGCTTTCAGGTGCCTCAGTAAATTAAATTCTCTTTCAGATCCAGGGGTGGGTGACAGCAATTTCATGTAAAATGAAGAGAACTGGCTTGACTGGCAGAGGAATAGTGTAGAAGAGTTGAGGAGGAGCCTGATGGATATTTATGAGGGTAGATGCAATGAGGGAAAAGAGGGTCATGTCTAGAGAAAGACTGGAGAAATTTTTGTTGGACATGGGGGAAAAGAGAAAGAAGAATCAGCAGTCATACAACTAAGAAGGTATCTCTGTCTTGTATATGACCATTCTTGCTGCTGAGCCAGGATGCCAGGTTAAGCTGAAGGACTTATGATATATGTCTTCAGCCACACTGAGTAGGTGATCCTTCCTTCTGCCATTGTGGGGTGCTTTGTTTGTCACATCTAGCCTCTTTATGCCCTTTGGCAAACATAGATAACAGAAGATTCAAACCTTTATGCATTTCTTTCTGTTTTCTCCATCTTTCTTTCACTTGAATTAGGGAATGGAATGAGGATGCTCTTTATTTATTTTTCATAGAACCAAACACAAAGAGTTTTTTATCATCAGTGACCAGATGAGTCACTCATTAATAATAATAACAAATCCTTCCTTCAGTTCTCAGTAGAACCTCACAACAAGCTTTCATATTAATGTGAAAGACCCCCTAAAATGTGCCAAGTCCATCTTTTCCAGATAGAGCACAATAGATGGGCTAAAATCTGCCTCTCCCGAGCTGGATGTCAAATGGCAAATTTTGTGCACATCTTAGTCTTTTGTTTTCCTCTTTGACAATTTTTTCAAATTGCCTAATTCTGTGAACAACTTAACAAAGGTCTGTGATGACCCAGTGCATTGTGCCTCAGGAAACTTCCCTGCATTTCAGATTGTGCCAAGAAGAGGAGGAAATACATCCTCCTGCAAGAAGGCTGAGATAGGATACGATTAATTTCTGTGTATTTGCTACTTCTGCCCTACATCAGTGTCCTACCACAGAATGGAAAAATCAAAGTTATGCTACATCCTATCTCAGCTGTAGCATTTACATTTAAAAATAAATAATGCCCTTAGGCCAAGGAACAGCTGCTGCAGTTCTTTCCAGCACAGCTCATTGATCTTGTCCTCTCGTTTGACACATCCTGCTACTTCCATGTTGCTGTAGTTAAATCACAGACAGATCACGTACTGACCTAACTGAAACTGAGACCCAGTTAATGTAGACTTTACACACACTGGGCATCAGATATAAGGGACCTTATGCCACCACCTCACCAGAGACTGAAGACCTGAGAATGAGGTCTTAGTTAGGTTGTGCCATCTCTTTCTATTTACTTATAGCGTCTTTTACTTATTTTATGCTACTTTAAACGTGTTTATTTTAAGGATCTGCTTTACAATTTGTTTTATAGTTGTTTTGTCATGAAACTAGGATGAGCTTAATGCATACATTAAAAGTGTTTTCCACAAAAGTCTTTCTATTCTGTAAATAAAATATCCTTTTGGATAATCTTAATAAAAAGCTCCCCAAATTTTGTGTGTGATGTAGGCGTACTCACTCTCACAATCAGTCCCTCTTTTTTCTTTATATTGACAAATATGTAAAGAACTAAAGTGAACTCTACAGCAAGATGTTCTTTCTAAATATGTCTTGTCTTGCTGTCTTAGGTTAAAGGCGATTCTTGAGGCTTTGTTTGTGCATCAAATCCTAGTCCCCCAAAAATCAGGCTGGTTTTCACAAGCCTGTTCCTTTAGTCACTGTATTTCAAGATTGGAAGCTGGGCTCTGCTCATGCCCCAAGTTGATTATGCCATGTTTGCAGAGCCTTTAGTCACAGGTGCAAAAACATTTAAGAACAAAAGAACACAATTTTGGACCTTTGCTTCCTTTCCTTTCATTCCTGATAGAATTTTCAGAGCCTTTCTGACATTTAAACAAAGCATTATCTGAGAACTGTTTGGAAAGAATTAATTTAGGATATCACATTGTCATTCTCAGAATAATTTCCACTTGGCTTCAAAACAATCTCTCCCATAGCTGAAAATTTATTTTATATCATATATTGAGGTCATTCTTTTGTGAGTTATTTTTATAAGGTTTTGTTTCTATAGTCTTAGCAGGAACAAGAAAAAGACATTTAACATGCCAACACACAGTTCTCCCTTGATCATCTTGTAATCCAGTAATAGATATTGCTGAATGCTCGTAGGGCATCAGATAGTAATATTGTATTGACCTCAGATTTAAAAAGGACATATAGGCACAACAGTAGGCATTTGGAAGTTGATACTCAGGAGGAAGATGGTTCCTGATCATTCTGTTGGTAGATGCAAAACATTGGGTGACTTTAAGTGATATTGGTCATTTGAATTCCCATTAATTTTTCTGAGATGTGTTTGAAAAGTGTGGTATTGCAATGTCCATGCTTTTAAGTGTTTTAGTCATCCAGAGTATCAGCAGAAGCATCTGTATCACACATAATTAGGTTGACTAACAATCTCAACACAACGTGAAGAGTGATTAAGCAGATCATGAACATTAGTAGCTGGCAAATCACACAGTGCTAGAATATGAGGGATTTCTTTGCCAAATATATATGAAACAAGGTTAACAAAAAATTGAAATGAATAAAAAATAAAGTAAGGATTAAACTATAACAAATGCTTTTTGAAATCGATACTTATAAGCCCCATTAACAATTAGCAAAACTAAAATGCAGACTGTATTGTAGTTAATGCATTTTATTATTGATATCCAGTAAATCTTAGCATCTCACTAGGGAAAAGAACAGCAACTTAAGTCCTGTGACATATATATGTATAAATATAGATTCATTTATTGTAGGACAAAACCAGAAAACCTTCCTTGTGGAAGAAGCATAACCTTGTATGTAAAGCTCAAGTATTAAAGTCAAAGTAGCCCTGCAAGAAACAGTCTATGCAGGACTTGGACTTAGAAAAACTTGCCGAAACCACACTTCATTGCAAACAAAAATGGAGGGTAACTTTCGTAAATACAAATTGCTTGATTTTGGAAATGTTTCCCTCTTTTATGTATTAGAAGTTAGGTCATTTCTTAAATGGAACTGGTAATTTAAAATGAAATGCTCCAATAATTCACAATTATGTTCCCACTTCAGAATCAATAGATATTTTTTGAGAGGTTAAATGAGTCCAACTTAACCTAAGTTGGCTTCCTCCTGTTTGAATAAAACATTGCAGCTCAGGTCAGCTCAAAAGATATTTTGAATTCCTTTCTATTCCTTTTAGTTCCTTTATTCAAATGATTAAATGAATATATTTGTATATGCATGCTGCATAAATGTGTGCATATGATTAGGTCCATTCTTGGCCATGGGCATAAACTGTTTTCATTTCTGCTTTTGTTATGGTAGATGATGCTGGCATATGTCAGAGACCTGCCTTAAACCTAAGTGCACTGATGTTTATGAAGTGTGTATAGATCAGTGAAGATGAAGGATTCGCTCAGGGGACTAACTCAGCATTGGCTAAAGAAGAGTCTAATCTAAAAGATAAATAGGTGTTTACATGAAAAAAATCAGTCTTTCTGAACATTTTAGGATTTCTGGTAGATGTACAGAGCTAGTACCACTTCTTGTTGCAGAATTTTTCTTTCCTCTTTTCTCATTTTTGTGCTTTCTTGGCCTAGCAGATATGTTCTTTGAGGATGGTTATGTGTAAAAAGAACAGGAAGTTCAACAGCATCTTCAAATAAAATAGGCTGTAAAAATGCTGAGTTTGCTTTAAAGTTCAGAGAATGGATAATTGGAAGGTAAAATGGCAATGAACACATGGTGTTGAAGTGGGTGGCTTGAGCCATAGAAAAGCGGGCCATCTCTGGAGGCAATTAGCCTTCACATTTCAGCTATTCAGAAGCATCAAGGAGCTAGAGGGGACTTCACCACCAGTGCTTCCATGAGAGATGAAAACGAAGTGAGAGTGGGGAAGTTTCCCATGGTAGAGCAGCCATGTGCAGCAGTTTGGTGCTCATCACACTAGAAATGCTGTTGGTTGGTCCATGGTTTGCATCATCTTATGCTTAAAAATGAATCTTGCAGCTACTCCACTTTTAAATGTGTTAGAGATTATTCTTAACAGATGATTCATCTCCCTCAGTCACAGACAAGGAGAATAAGAGATTCCCAATGATTTCAGCCAAAAATCTTTCTACAGTGCAGAGTTTTTTTTGACAGTTGTTAATGCAGTATGCTGACACTGCATTAACAACTCCAGACTCGAGGCTGAGCAAATATGAAGAAATTGATCCTTGGTGCTTCCCATGTCAATTGGGTTACCTTTACTGGTCTGTAAGTGAAAAAAAATAAGGCAGAGATTTTGACTTAAACTAGCCTGTGGCCACATACAATGTCTGCAGCAGAGCTGTTGTTGGCTCAACTGAGCATCATTGTGACAAGGCTTAGGCAATGGCAAGTTACTGCTAAACTGGAGGAACAGAAACCAGATCAAATCTCAGAGTTGTGCAGCAGCAACAACAGAGTTAGCTATGCCTACACCAATAAGCCCACTGTAGACTAATTTAGGCTTTCCATTTCAGCAAGACTAATATGAAAAGAATACGTGAACAGCAAGAATTAGCTAAAGTAGAAGCTACTAAATCCTTTTGTACAATTGTTTACATGCTTTGACAGAGTTGAAGAAAACAGTGCATTATTTTCTTTATTTCCGTTGTATTTATTTAATAATCATTTGAGAGAGATACGGATATTCTGAAATTACCCAGAAAATGCAGAAATAACTCTACTTCACTTATCTTTCTCAGGATGCTAGAAGTTGTATAAGTAAATATACAAGCAAAGTAAATGTTCTTCACATATTTTCTGCTTATGAGTCTGAATTGTCATAGTGAGTTACTGATTAAATTCATACTAGGAGATATTGTACTGATAGCATTATTTTACTCCAGTGACAGGATAAAAACTTTTATTCATATACCATTTACAACATCTGAGTATTCATTATGCTACATCCTGTCTATTTGGTTTGTTTAATTTGGGGGATTCCTTATTTTAGATTAAGAGAACTTTGGAGGATGCAATTTATTTCATCTCATGGCTGACTTACTCTCTTAGTTTTCAGCTGAGGAACCCAAGCATACATCTCCCTGTCCTACTGTGCAAGTAAACTTAACCTCTGATAGTTAAAATGGTCAACTTAGCAAAATCAGAGAACTCAGTTGACCCAAAATTTCTGGCCTTGTTATTCATTAAGAAAAACACAAACTGCTTGAAAATGGTTCAGATGGGAAAACCAAGTAGAATTAATCGTCTCCAAAATTTGTAATTACTCATGTGAACCCAGCAAAAAACTTTGAAGTCCCTTGATTGCAATTTTCCTTGTTTCTTTTACAGGATTGCATTTAGGTCTGACAAACAGACACATAAACAAAAATGCAAAACCAAGAGGCTTCTGCACCGCAGCTGTCAACCACCCATTCAGTGTCATACGGATGAATTCCAACCAGTCCCCCATCCTGTAGACCCCAATCCACTTTCAGCTGTCCACATTTCAGTTACCCAGAGCAGAGTGGTCATCCTCCATGTCTGTTAGTTTCACTGAACATTCCTATAATTACTCAAAAGCACTTTGTCTCCCCCTGACATCCAGTGAAATGAAGATGCAATGCCTATGAAAAGCTGTTACTTTAAAGGTCCACTATTATTCCTCTCATCATGCAGTCAGCAGCAGCATGATTACTTTTTTTCTTGATGCAATAGCTTCTAATATGTGAATTTTAATATTATCTCTACAGCTCAAATAAAAAGTGACAATAAATCTTCAGAGACAATAATTGTGATTAGCTTATGTAGTCCATAAAAGAAGAAGGAACAGTAGTAGTCAATAAATATAGATGATTAACTTACAGTGTCATCAATAATGTTATTTGTGAATTCTTGAGCTTTTTCAGGTGATGATTCATTCAAGATTTTATTTACTTTAATGTATAATGAAATGAAATGGCTGAAGGAAAAGATTTTGGCTGATGCCACAGACCATGCCTTATTTGCCAAGATGGCTCAGGAAATAAAAGCTTATCTGTTTCTACCTCAACTTCTTTAGTGGTCATTAGACTTTCTACTTCTCCATGCAGCTCTGCCACCAGAGTGTCTAAGAGTATGGAAGGCACCTCAGTTCCTTGTCTCTTCTAATGTAAGGGCAGCAGATTAAATTTTCAAGTTACAGGACAAAAACAAACAAAATAAAGCACTTGGGGTTGTAAAAAGCTGTGAAAACCTTTCCTGCAGAATGCAGAGGTTGCTGAATATTTGCATTGATTTATAGATGAAATGGAGATCTAAATGAAGGAAAGACACAATGGATCTTTTTTATGTGCACAAAGCATCTTCAGCTAAGGTTAGCTAGAACACAGGCAGCCAAGGGGCTGAGAGAGAGCATGTGTTCTAGGAGATTATCACTGTAGGATTGCATTGCTCAAGTTCTTTGATTGCTTCCCTCTATTGACTACTACCAGAGGCAACAGTAGGGCTGTATACAAACCAAGCATGACACAGGTCAGATATCTTCAGGCTGATTTGGACTCAGAGTGTTCTGATTCCCACAGTCCTTATGGCACAGTCCGACAGAGTGTTTGGCTGAGCCCACAGATGTATTTCAGCAGGGTGCAAAGAGGTGATAATTACTTAGTGCTTGCAAGTGTGGGCAGAAACAGGGATTTTCTATCCAGAATGTCTAGGCAGACCTTCACTGCTGAATTTACTAAGTTATTATCACCTCTGATTTGGAAACGATGCTGATATAAATCTCGGTCTCTGGGTTGAGTAATTCAGATAACTTTTATAGTGTTTTTTGCTCCTTGTCAGGTGAAAATTATCCTATCTGCACTTTGGGTTTCTTAACAATTTCAGTTGTTGGCTGCTGTGGTGGGAGTGCTAGAAGGTTTGTTGCTGAGCTTTGGTGGTTGAAGCAGGTAAGCCTTCTCCTAATTCTTGTGAAGGAAAGGTCAAGTTGTGTTATGTGGCTACTTAAGCTGAAAAGAGGAAAAAGTGTATTCTGTTTTCTCTCTTAAGAAACCATTAATCTGAAAGTCTAATAGTGATAACTTTGTACTGTATAGAGGAGAGGCCTCCTCTAAGTCTGTGGCTCTTGATAGTGCAGGAGTTTGAGCTCCTGCAAACAGGGGTCAATCCCTGAACAAGTTAGAAGGTATGGCACAAAGGGAGAGACTTTGCAGTCAGAAGAGTGAGGGCTCTTAAGCAGGAGAAAAAGTTATCAAGGAGACCAAATGACTCGCAGAGACAACTGGTGTCAGGATCTGCAACTCACTTTTCTTGAGGCTCAAGTACCTTGCTATAACCTTTAAGTTACAACCTGTAAACAGACTTTTTGAGACTCAAGTATAAGAATACCAGAAGACTAATATATATAAAAGAAACATCCTAAATGTAGTGGAGATAACATGCAAAGTTATGCCTTTATTTTCAGAAACTTCATGGAGTAATTTTCCTTACAATTTTTCATGTGCTGCTGAAATTTTCTGAAAACCTATGGAAATCCTGAGTTATTTTATTTTGTGGAGTAATTGCATCCCAGGAGGGGATTCTTTAGGCAAATTTCTCTATCCTCTCCTGTGTGTTTTGAGTACTGGTTAAATAAATGAATTTAAGTTGGAAGGCTTAGACACTGGTGGGGCCTGGAATGCAAGAAAGACTGGCTGCATTGCTCTTCTTCCTGGGATCACCACATTCATTTCTATTCTGTATTTATATACTTTTTTTAACGACCAGAAACATCAGATTTGTGTAATGTAGTATGATAACAGGAAACCTACCCGAGAAGAAATTGCACTGATTCTTTTTCTAATGCAACCATTTGCAGAAGTGCTAATGTGCTCTAGGAAAAATGAAGGCACAATTTTGTTTTTAAAAGTTGTTCTACAGACTTATCAGATATTTTTTTCTCTTGTATTTTGCCTACTCAATTTGTCAAGAACTAGCTTTAGGCTGAATATAAAGAAGGCTTTCTGACAGCTAGTTTCATTAGAATGTAGAATAATCTCCTAAGAGAACAGATAAAAACTTTGTCACTTGAGATTTTAAAAGTAGCTTGGGGTGGGGGAGACCCAACCTGAAAACTAAACCTTTAGAATGTACCACAGGAGTTAAAAATGCATTAGTAGAGAGGATGGACAAGCTGGCTTGATAAGGCTATCTTTTTATGTTTAGTTTCTATAGATATTTGCACAGAAACATGAGCATTGCTAATTAACTGCTCATCTGCTTCTTGTGCTTATGGTTTAGTAGCTATAGTCAAATCCCATCTGTCACTTGAGGACAATTAAGTGGGCTGAGAAGCATCATTTTATGACTGCACCTGGCCATGAGTAGTTATTCCAGATGGACAGGATGGAACGCAGGAGACACCTAGAAGAGAAGGGGGTAGGCTGTCACTTCAATAGGCAATTGCATGTTGTTGTAAATGCATTCATCGAAGAAGTCAAAAAAAAAAAACAAAAACCCAAAACCAAACCAGCAAAGTTGTGGGGAGATACTGGTTGTGCATATACAGCTCATGCATGTGATTCTAGTGTCAGTGCAAGAGTTTTGTGATTTTCATCAGACCACTAAGACTTTGTCTCCAATTCTGTATGAGTTTTGTCACTGTCAATGACTGTGGGCAAAATGGTTTGGGAGCTGCAAGAGAGGAGCAAAAGCAAACAAATGACATGACAGGTGTTGGAGATGAGGAAGAGATAATTTGCATCTATATTATCAAGTAAGGCCCAAAGTGAGGAACGAGGTAGTGGTGTTGCAGTGTTGATATAATACACTGTCTTGAATCTGTTTGGGTGATGGTCCCAGAGGCCACCATTGGCATTAGAAAATAATTGCTCCCACTTTTCCATAGGGCTGTCACACCTCATACTTTGTGCATTCCCGTCTAGGTAGTTCTTGCTGTTTGATGTCTGTGGATTATGATGCAAAGGCCCTTTCATTTGTGTCAGGGAAAATATGCAATGAATAATTAAATTTGTCCTTAACCACAATGTTTTCTCAAAACTCTTCAAGCGGTGTCAGTGGCTCTTTAGAGATCATTTTCAAACCTTACAGCAGTATCCTCTGGTAATGAGGCAATGATATTGCCTCGATTATGTGCTGCAAGGGAAGATGAAGACTTAAGCTGCCATTTGGCTTTGGAATTACTGCTGCAATTATAAAAGTATCTGCCCTCTTTTTAAGCAAAAACAACCCACTCCATTAGTCAAAACAATGCCATTCATAGCCAAGAAGGGCAACTCCTTGCAATGACAGCTTCCTTCAATAGGATGACATTGACAGCCTTATTTTGTAATATCTTGATCCAGACAGTATCATTCATCTCAGTTCTACCTTTCTGCCTGTTACTTGCTGTATTTGTCCATTATGATTGAGCAGGAAATTGAAGGAGCAATGAACCTTTGTGCTGATTCTTCCTAGCAAAGATTTTATTTTAAAAAATTATATAGAATATAAACATCATATATATATATACATATGTATGTGAAAGAAATATTTGTTTCTTAGAAGGCCAAAAAAATTACTTCAACTTCTAGAGACAGTTACTGCAAATCCTGGCTCGGTTACAAATTGCTGTGGGTTCTTGACTCTCTGCAGCCCTGAGCTGGTGCTCTGGGGAGACACCACTAGTACCACTCTGTAGCCTATGTATCCTGCTTTGCCTTTATTTGTGGGAAGACAGAAAATTGCCTGGTTTCTGTATCCCTACTTGCACCATTTCACATGGGGAAACATTCCAAATGTAGTGTTGTAAGATGATTGCAGGAAATACTGAGTCTTGCTAAGCATGACTGTTCAGATATCCTCACAGTGAACATCAAATCAGATAAGCTTATGTGACTTCGTTTAACTTTTGTAGAGCTTTCTATTTATAGGCCTCCTTTGCTGGTTTCTGAACCATTGTGAACCTTCTAAAAAAAGAAAAGAAAAAAAACCAAACCAACCCCACAGAAGTTAGCAACCCTGAGTCCCTAACCCTGTTTGTGTTCCCTCTGCACCTTTGCTTAATGTTATTTTCTCTTTCTTTAAGTCATTCTAAAACAAGAAGCTTACTTAAAACAACACTGAAGAGTTTTCTGGTCTCTTTCAGTTTGCTTGGTTTTATTTGGATTTTGTGTTGATTTTTGTTGTGGGGTTTTTTTTGTTGTTGTTAAAAATGTATTACATAATATATTACCAGCAGAGTTAGGGGGGTTGTTTGTTTGTTTTTTTAATACATTATTGCTACTGCCTGATTATTTTGAGAGCTGGAAACTTGAACATAAGTGTAGGTACCTGTTGGTTCAGGAAAACCAGGAAATAAAATGAGGTGTTAGAGAATGATTTGTTTAGCTCCACTGACCAAAACAGGACAGATGAAATAAAAGGCAGCAACATAACAGGTGCAAAAAGAATTTAAAATACTTCCATTCTTGTTTGAGCAAAGGAATTAGTGTAAGGAATGTAGGAGAGTATTTTAGACTCCCTTCACTTTAAAGGCCTACCTGAACAGATTTTCTGAAATGGAAAAGTCATATATAAAAAAAATACACGGAAGTTTAGGAAGGCACTTTCTAACTTGTACATAACTTACTTTTCAAATTAATGTCAGTACCAGCTCTTGGATTTTGTACAAGTTTGAGACCTGTAAAAACTCCCATGAGTTGTTATTAAGATACTCAAGTGGTTTAATTCTCATCTTCTTGTGAATTGCTGATGTATCATGAAAATTGTGGTTGTACAGAAGCCAGGTTTCCAAATCATAGCATTTTTCCTTCCCTACTTCACTTCAAATCTGAATCAAGCTCCAAAGTCTTTCACAGCCCTCAGTGAGCAATGTTGAGTCATCTGTATTTTAATGATATACACATATGTGTTTAAGTTCTGTTTTCTCTTTAATACAGAGGTTCTGTTAAGACAAAAATCATACTTTGATTCCTGTGTATGACACAAGCACAGCCAACAGCCTGACATAAAGCAGTGAATAACAAGGAAGGATATTCAGACATTTTGGGAAACTAGATACCCCATTTCAAATGACTGTGATTATGCTTTTTTTCCTCGTTCCTTTCCCCACAAACATGACAGCAAGCACATTTTCTTCAAAAAAACATTTTGAGACTGTCAGAGATAATAGTTTAAGGTCAGATTTTTCAGATGGGCTCAGCATATTGAATACAGATGGGATGCTAAGCTCTTCAGGTTTTGTGTTCAGTCGGTTGTTTTGGCTTTTGTTATTTTTTTTCTTTAATCCTGCAATAGAAATTCTGAGTAGAGAATAATTTCAAAAACTCAGCTTCTATGGTTGTCTCAGGTCTGTGATAGCTGATTCTTATTAACATTTTGATATTTTGGAAAACAAAACAAAACATCTTGATGTTGTATTTTCAGGCATTCTTCTAATTGGCCAAATTCTGTTCTCTCTGAAGTCGGTGAAAATAATATTTAGCTTTAATCAATTACATCTAAGGTTAAGCCGAGGCAATTTGCACTTTTTTTCCTACTTGCTAGCTTTACCATTTGTCTATAGGTATATGTTCAGGAGTAAACCTCATCTGAGCTAGCAGAAGGTCAGAAGTGTTCCTCATGAGGGTTCCAGCTTTGTATTCCTGCACTATAGGTGGACCAGGCACAAGAGGTACAAAGCGACTTGCATCTTAGCCTGCTAAAATGTGTAGTAATTATGGCTTTCCCCTAAACCTCATCTTCCTTTTGGGATTTAGATGTTGGTATTGAGGTTTTCTACATACAGTCCTTTAGGACTGGTGAGGAGAAATTCACTTTGGTGGTATGGTTCAGCTCAGCTGTGTAAGATATCTATGGCAGGCTTTATGAATCATGTGTGATAACTGAATCATGTGTATGGTTCAGCTCAGCTGTGTAAGATATCTATGGCAGGCTTTATGAATCATGTGTGATAACTGCATAGGCTTTTTTTTGATTAATCCACAAAGGTCACCAGCTCACTGGCTGGTATGTGAATACCTTTACTATGGGTCCCAATGCTGATGTCAAAACCATTGCTGGACACAGTTGTCATAGATGGAAAACACAGTGGTCATTTGGAGTCCAAAAACTCTTCCCCTTTCTCTCAAATTTGCATCATTACCTTATTTTTGCACCACTGGCTTCACCTGGGAGGAGTAATTCACTGTTAATTGTTTCTGAATTCTTCACCTACAGCTCAGATGTTGTGTCACTCTGTGCTCCATTATGGCCATCTCCCTTTAAAATTGGTTGGATTTTTTCCATTGTGAGCTTGTCCTTGGGACTGTGCCACAGACACAGAAATGGAGTACTGACTGGGTCAATCGAAGACATCATGATTTAATGTTGTACCCACCTGTGATGTGATGATACTCTATTTGCTCATTTTCATTGAACTCGCTAGATGCTAATTTAGGAAACCTTTGCTTGGTTGGTTTTTTGTGTGTTTTGTTGGTACCACTATTATTTCAAGACAATGAGCAGAAGGAGATATTTGGTCTGTCTGCTTGGGGATTTTTCTCTCTCTTTATGGGAAGATTTTTGGTTTAAACAGATTAACCTAGGATAAAAGACTAGCTCCTACCACATCAGTGCTTTTTGCTCCTGTTAGTGTAAGTGGTGTGTATTTTTTGCCTTTGACATATCATAAGCCACTATAAATCTCTGAATTTTGTTGTTGTTTACAACATTGTCTCACATCTGCTACCTTGTAATTTTTTAAGCTTTTACTGAGGATGCCACCCATAGCGGAGCATCAATGTAAAGCATCTGTTGCAAGTTATCCAAATGTGGTTGATTAAAATCAATCTATTTTATGCATTAAACTCTCTTGATCTGGATTTCAACTTGTACCTCAAATTAATTGCCATAATGTTACATGTAAGGACAGAGCTGTTACAGACCTCCTGAAATTCAATCAATCCAACCTTGGTAATTGTTATTTATTCATTAGTTGACCTCGCGTATTTTTAATAAACCTCCAGGAAACCAGTAGAGTAAAGCTTAAAGAACTCTTCTGAAATGTTCCTTGTAGATTAGGCTTCCAGAGTGTCTGTCACTGAAGCTTGCAGCCTTTCTAAGCTTGAAGGTGGCTGGTTCTAAAGTTCTTTGTGCTTCTGAGGTTAGCAGCAATCCTTCTAGGATGTTTAAACAGGATTTACAGCCAAGCAGTAAACCAAACTAGCAGTAAAAACTCTCAAATTATGGTGCCAGGCAATCTTCTGAGCTGTACTGCAAATGTAATCGCTTTCACTTATGAGTACTGATTTATTGTTTCTGAAAGCAGGCCTGTACTCTGGTGGTATTTTAGGCAACTTATTGTGTTGTGGCAGTAACTGTAGCATACCTAGTTTTCTTCCTCTACATCTGTCAGTATTTACTCCTGTTAGAGGTCTATTTCATGCAGTTCAACAAAGTTAGCAAGATAAAAGCAAGTAGGAAATCCACCTGTAACTGTACCATTTGAAGGAAGTGATTAAGGCTCTTCATGAGCCAGCCGAGTGAAATGGATGGAGTTTTCCTCAGCCCAACTGGGACGCTGAATATGTGACTAGCAAGATCTTTCAAGAGCTCAATTTATTCCTATTGAAAATTTGAACAAAATAAAATTTTCATTACTTCGATGAAATCTTTGTAGATGGACCATAAAAGGAGAAGCTGATGTGAGATCTCTAGCCATACATAGCAATCTCATAAAATAAAAGGTTATCAGAAATTTGGGGGTGGGCTTGCTAGTTCTGTTTCTATTCAGAATGAAATGTTATGAATGTGAAACATTCTTTCTCTACCTTCTGACTTTGTCTATTTTTCCCTTCATGAAAGCAACAAGGTGATCTGACCTTCTTGTTTTCAGTGCTATGTTATGATCCTGCAAAACCTGGTTCAGTTTGTATACGGAGTTTTGGTACAGAAAGTCACTAGGACTTTGAAACTCAGTTGAGACACTTACACTGAATAACAGGTCTGTGTAAGCACCTGTAGCATTTTTGCAAACTGCAGCATAAAGAACTTAGAGTAACTTTTTTTTTTTCCTGAGACCATGTGCTCTTTATATTTCTGGTTTTCTATTATACTAACCCTATGTAGTTGGGAGATGTAGTTGTTGCAGCTCTGTTTAACCCTATGTAGTTGGGAGCTAGTTCACAGTGAAAAGGAAGGTTTATTCATTGTGAGACAGCTGATTATGAAGAGAATAGACAGATGCAATTATAGGTACTTGCTGCAGCACTAGGGCAGGAGGGGCTCTCCCAAAGCACTAAGTCAACATAAGACCTGTGTCAGTGTCCACCACCAGAGGAGACAAGTGAAGTGATATAGGCCCACAGCCAGACTTGCTCCCTTGATCTGGTACTTAGTGGGAACACAGATGGTCATCATCATTGACTCACAGAGAAGGAAAGGAGATGTGGTCAGCTATGAAATATGGTGATGCCTTTTGCTTCCTACCTGCTTTCAAATGGGTGCCTTACTCTTTTCTGGGCTTCAGTTTGTTGCTAGCTGAGCCTTCCTTGCTGCTTTGCTTTCCAGCTAGGTTGTGTGTCTTTTCTTCAACACATGTCCTCTTCTACATTGTCTAATGCTGCCTTACCTATAATCAATATACTCTTTGTTTACCTTGGTATCCGTGTCTAAATGACAAGTGCAAGACAGGCAGAAGAGACATAACCTTTTCTAATCTTGTGACTGAGATGGGATTTGAGTTCTTTACAATGTACTACAAAAGACTTCATACAATATTTGGAGTTTTATAATTTGTAGCCAAAAATAGCTGTGACAAAACCAGTTAAATTCTGTGTCTGCTTTTGTCACCTGGATTCCAGTTTTGTGACAAGGACCAGGGAAAAAGCCTGCTGTGCTGCAATAGTTCTATATCTCAACCTTTTTATTGTATTTGTTCATAAGCAAAGGTTTTAATTTGAATTGAGGAATTGTGACAAAAAGACAAGGAAGATATTTTCTGAGTGTATTTTTTACTTTTTTTGAGAACTGGTGGACAGTGGAGATGTTTCAGGTTAGAATCATGTCTGTGTCTAAAATCTTTAGTTGGCAGTTTTTTTACAACTACTTCACATGAAGAGATATGTAACTTACTGCTATTACCACTTAAAATAACATACTCTCTAGGACAGAATTTTCCTTCTCCGTGTTACTCTTTCCCAGTATTGAAACAGTGTTACTATAAATACAACAAATCCTTTGCTAAATGTCCACATAGAGCTGTTCTAGGAGGTTTAACTGGAGATCTATAAGTTATTCCATCAGCTTCTGTTTTAAGGAAGGTAACTCAATGTCTCTTAATTTACTAATGATGCATTGCTGTTTTACCTTGGCAAATCATGCAGAAGTTGGGTTTGTTTCACAGACATGAAAATGAGTCCATGCTCAGAGGACAGATAAAATGTTCTGACTTGAACCTAATTTTTGTAAACCTAAACCTTTAGTTACAGCTCAACAGTGGCTGACTTAAGTATTTCCTTTCCTAAAATCCCAGCAGCTGTCCCACTTGCTGACAGCAATAGCTGAATCTCACTAGTGCAGATAATTTGAGCTTAAGCATACATTGTCCTCTCACCTGGCATTCAGAAGGCAAGGAGGTGATAAGTGTTTTCTGAGGTGTTTTTGACACATTGCTTTCCCTGAGGTTGTGAACATTGATTAGAGAAGTGAGTTAGAGTCCAGGGAAAAGGATATTTTTGCTAGATAAACCTTCACAGTGTGATTTCACTGCAGGTCAAAGATTGCCTTCTGTCAGAAAGAAGAAACTGTATTAACTGTGAAGGAGGCCCTTGGAGTTAAGGGCTGGGGCAAAAGGCATCAGTTTTAGTGGAGGCCTGGAAACTATTTTACCCTGAAAAGCAAGCTTTGTGGTTTCAGATTTTCTTGTTTCCATGTGTAAAGGTGGGATAGACTCGGGTGTTCATTTGGGATGTGACAGCTCACATTTAAGTCCCTCTTCCTCTCAATGTAGCCCAGGAACATAGACTTCTGTTTACCACCTTCTGGATAGACATTGATCATCTCCTGGCTGCTCCAGAAGTCATTCTCAGTTTATTTTACTACATATGGGCTATTAAAAATAGGCAGATGTCCAGGCTGGTGAGAGCGAGTGAGTGAGCATGACTGGCAATGGGGGCATCTGCAATGTAAGAGTTACTCTTCTAGTATCACCTCTGAGTCAGGAAGTCTTCTGCCTTAGGGAAAGGGAAGATTGAAGTAGTAGATAACAGGAATACTCTGTTTTTCAGCTCTCTTAGTGGTTTTGAGCAGAGTAAGTACAAATATCTGCTGCTTTGCTTTATGACTAGCCTCTCACAAAAGAAACAAAGAGCATTGCCAGCTGGTCCCTTGTCAGGCCCAGCTATTGAGGGGAAAATTAGCTCATCTGGGTGGTACAGACAGCTGAAAGCTGTTTGTGTGTTTGAGAAAGCAGTTACAGTCTCTGCTCTTTGAAGTAGTACCTGCCACTCTAAAAAGGAAAAATTACATCTTTTTCAAGACATTTAAATGAACACAGAAATTATATCAAGAATCACATAAGATTTAATGAAATGTTCAGGGCTACCTTGTCCATCTTTTTTCTTTTTTTGCTTTTCTCTTTGTTGGAATTCTGCCACCTCAAACTTTCTATGTGAAAATCTCATTCCAAACCAGAAATACTTTGAGGTGGGAAACTAACAGTCAAAATTAAAATATCAGTCTCAGGAGCCTATTCTCCATCAATCTATGGCTATGCAGTCATGCCATAGATGTTTGGTTGTCATGTTGATGATCCTTCTGCAAGACTCAGTCTTCGCTTCGTAAATTGAGACTCATGCTATCAGAAGTTCCAGATTTGGCAAAATCTGAGTTCTCGGGTTCCCTTGCAGAAGGCCACAGTAGATAAGATCTGAAGTGATAGGTCTTTTGCATAAAAGAAATATTTATCCTAGGAATCATAACAATACCAATTTGGCTTCCTACTGTGATGCAGTACTACTTGGAACAAGCAAGAGGTTTTGTGGCATCAACTTTTGTTCAGAATAAGGATGAATTTTAAAATCTTCTTGGGACCTGTATCTCTAAAATACTTGCCAGGTTTCTCTGTTTAGCCCACTGATGGGCATTATGGAATCCTTGGCTCTGCTTTCCTGCCCAATGAGTAGAGGTATATGGATGGGAAATGAGTTAGAAATTTTTTTTTTTTTTTTAACAAGAGCTACCAAGCACACAATTTACCCTAATTAGCTGGAAGACACTTGTTTGCAAAAATGAAGGGGTCATACTTGGGGTAATTAGTTTTGGCAGCCTGCAGCCTCTCTGGGGGAGAGGGGAAGGAAAAAAAAACAAACAACAAAACCACAACAAAAACACCCCCAAAACAACCAAACTACTGTCCTTTAAAAGAAATAAATTATCTTGCTCTGCACTTGCCTTGAAAAAAGCATTTTGCTACTAACTAAAGAAAATGCTACACAAACTTCCCGTGACTAGGGCTTTTATTGTTGTTTGACAGGTGGATGCGCCTGTTTTTAATGATCCAGTTTTGCCTTGATTATCTACATTGTGTCATTTCTGGCTGAGCACAACCAAGCTAGTGAATATGTTGCTGCATTTGGATGTAGGCTACCTGTTGGTAGTTATATGTTTACAACATTATGTTAACAGCTGGAGTTAGCATATTTATTTTTTTTTATGGCTCCACTGAAGCATAACATTGCTTTCTGGGGCTCCCAAACATACTAATTTCTACAGGCAGCATCCTAGCAAGACAGGAGCTCCTTGCTCCTAGTGTCCTCCTGGGGGTAGGTGGTGCAAGGACTTCCAATGGTTGAGTGCCATCCTCCTGTCAATAACTGATCCCTCCTACTTGTCACTGCCACCTGCTCAGCAAGAAGCTGTGCTGTCATGTATGTCTTTTTGTTGTTGTTGTGTGTATTTTCTTTTTTTTTCGAAGAATTGAAAACACCCATGGGTTTGTGGATGCAGTTCCTTTGCTTTGAGATATGGCAGCTGTTTATGCCCATATGCTGCATTGTGGGCTGTGAATTTTGTTTTATTGACCAGCAAAGTTCTTTAGACTGGCTTTAAGTGAAGAGGGCACTTGCCAGGGAATTAGACAGCTGGGGGGCCATGAAGCAGCTTGTGATCCTCTGTGCTGTTTTGCCTGTGTTTAGAAGCCCAGAAAGCTGCGTCTGAGTGGGGGATATTGGAAAAGAAGCAATTGTAGAAGTAGCTGCTGTAGCAGCATAGCCACATTCCTTCTCCCTGGTGAGCAGTGAACTTGGCCCTTTAGGTCTCTGTGGCCCTTATCTTTATCTTGTTTCTTTCCATATCTGGAGTGGTGTCCCTCTTAGATGCTTAACTATTCATCCTCAGGGAAGTGAGATTCTCCCTGCATTCCTCAAAAGCCTTACGGTGGTCTCATCCTCCACTGAACATCTGGATTCCTACCTAAACAACTGTGCAGTTTCTGAGCATTATGGGTGCACTGGACCAAACAGTCTGCTCACAGGATATTGTCTGGAGCTTTTTTTTCTCATGCAGCACAGAGCCCCTGTGAAAACATCTATGTTTCTGTGGCATCTGGGGACTGGCAATGCCTTAACCCTGCTCTACTTCACCTTTCTTCTCTCAGCTCTCTCTCTGAGTCATAGCATAGAAGAGTGTGTGGAGAAGATGTAGGATTTGCTCATGCTTCTCAATCACTTCCCATTACATCCACAGTGATCCCTTTCCATTCAAAAGAGTATAAGGGAAGGGTAAAGCTGTGTTAACTGTGAGCATAGAAATAGAACATAAAATCACCTAGGCTAGGAGAGATCTTTTCGATCATTGAGTCCAACCATCAACCTGACTGGCAAAAATGATAGCTAATCTAAACTGTAGCTCTACCCACTTTTAAGTATCTCCAGGGGTGGAGCCTCAACTACTTCCCTGGACAGTCTATTCCAATGCTTAATAGCCACTTCAGCGTAAAAATTTTTTTCTAATATCCAGACTAAACCTCTCCTGTTGCTGCTTGAGGCTGTTTCCTCTTGTCCTGACATTTGTTACATGGGAGAGGAGACCAACTCCACCTCTCCAACACCTTCTTTCATGTACTTGTAGAGCGTAATGAGGTCTCCTCACTCTCCTTTCCTACAGGATAAACAACCTCAGCTCCCTTAGTTGCTCTTTGTAAGACGTACTCTCCAGACCCCTCACCAGCTTTGGTGCCCTTCTCTGGAGGAATGGCAAGGTGTGCCTGCAGGGGGTGCCACATGGACTTTGGGACAGCACACAAGCTCCTCTATGCAATGCCAGAGCTACCGTTCGTGTTGCCCAGACAGCAGTGATCAAAGGAAGAGTCAGTCTCACAGAAACCTCAAGGGGACAATTGTCCAGCTGTCAGCATTTAAGCTTGTGACAATCAGCAGGGAGCTGTAATTGACACACATGATCATGTTATCACTTCTCTGCCGGCTGACAAAGAAAGTGATGTGAATCTTCAGCAGCCCCTTTTGTTACTTTGCACGTGTGCAATGTGTGGCTACAGCTGGTGAATTCTTGGGCCAGTGTGACTACTTGCTATGCAATGCACACCGAGCCCTGAGTGCTGGGACTGTCTTTCAGTGGAAAGTTTTCCTTCTCATTTTAGGGTATGTTAACACTGCATCCTTCCATACCTCAAACTGGTAGCTCTGCCATGATGTTTTAGTGGGGAACTTCCTCAAAGCACCACGTCGATGTCCTGGGCAAATAATTTTTCACTTTTGAATGCCAATAGCATATGTGAAATGAGCTGTGCAGTGCAACACCATTACCACTTGTTAAAGGAGTGGGTTGTGCTAAATCCCATGCACATATGTCAACATCATCTCATCCTGCATGGTAGACTAGCATTTCTTCAGACAGTTCAGCATGACAGCCAGAGATCAAATGGCTCTCCTAAGACTGTCTCCAAAGCTAACCCAGTGGTGCCCAGCATTAATCAAGTCTGTTAAAGATTTCCCTTTGATGGGGAAATCCAGTGTCAAACCTTAAATAATTTAGTTTATAATTTTTTTTTTCAAGGCTCCTGTGGCTAATGTTGGTGGAATATTATTTCTTTTTCATTGCTAGCAAGAAAAATCTGAGTAATTATGGTTGGGATTGAGCAAAAGAGGAGTCAGAATGGTTAGGGAAGCATTTAGGAACCTTCACACAGGATAAAGAGGCATGAAGGTGTCCCTGAAATGCTAGGGAACAAGAAGCTGTCAAAAAAGCAACCTGGAAATATGGAACAGAGGGATGCCAAGGGCTGCTAACCAATGTGGGAAGCTAATGCACATACAGAGCTTATGTGTTAATGTTATTTGCTTGCATTGGGACCTAGGACTGGAGGGAACCTCCTGGTAGTTGGGTCCTGTTCGTTTTTGACACACAGCTCTTGTGCTGTAACATCAGGTACCTAAGTTCCCTGGCAATTCTTGCAATTTGAGTGACTTCTTTTTCCAGGTTCATAACAGTCATTTGGCAGTGTGGTGCCTGCTGCTCCAGGGAGCTTGCTGTGGTACCTGGGGCTGCACAGAGTGTCAGCTTCATACAGTGTCTGTCCCAGCATGCAGTGAATGCAAGCTGAAGAAAAGACATCTATCTCTTTATACTCTATGAAATATCAAAAGAAGGTGTAAGAGAACAGGAAGCACTCTGCTCATCACCTCAGCATATGTGGGAAAGATGCCATTTTCCTTTGGTTTTAATTTTTCTTCCTCATGCTAATGTCATTGTGTCTTTACTCTGTGGGACCTGGGGGAGGTCATTGATGCCATCATTATGGGAAATGTTCCTCCATACCACAGAACAGATTGAGACTTCCTTTTCCTTTTTTTTTTCCTTTAATTGAAGAGTTCTTTTTGTTCAGTCATCCTGTCCAGTGATAAATGACAGGTGCTATTCCTCTGAAGAGAAATCTCATTGAAGTATGAGCAAAAAAGTCTTTTTAGCAGGCTTTTTATATTAAAGATAACTAGCTGTATTAATGCTTAATTATCCATTATTTATTTTTTTAAATCTCCACTGAATAAAAATATCAAATGGTGATGTCATTGTGGCTACTTGGAGTTTAATCAGAATGTTTCAGACTGGAGAAGAGAAAGCTCTGGGGAGATTTTTATAGAAAACTTTTAGTACGTACAGGGAGCTTACAGGAAAGATGGGTAGGGCCCTTCTCTCAGGGAGTGGAGTAATAGGGCAAGGGGTCAGGGTTTGGAACAGAATGAAGGGAGATTTAGATTATATATTAGTAAGAAATTCATTACTGTAAGAGTGGTTAGGCACTGGAACAAGTTGCTCAGAGCATACATGGATGTCCTGTCCCAGGAAGTATTCTGGCAATGGCAGAGGGGTCATAACTAGTGAGCTAATGTCCCTTCCAACCCAAACCATTCTATGATTTATATTATTTATTTGTCATTAATAGCAGTAAATTTCTTCATTTCAGGTTATTCCCGAGACAATTTTCTTTCAAGGAGACAAGTCTCTGACTGTTAGATTTCTAACACAGTCCTTTTGCTGCTCTTTCTCTTAATTAGTTGATAAGTCATATCTGAATACAGGTCTAATGTGTCTCAGTCTTGAGACACAAACCCAACTGCAGTCTTTCCATTCTCCTTGCATTTGTAATCCATATCTTACCTCTGCAGCAATAATGCTTAGAACTTCCCTGTTTTGCTAGTTGTCCTTTGTGCTTTCCATCATGTCACAAATTCTTAAAAGCAAATTTTCTTCCCTAGCTGATTGCTTCCTTCTCCTTTTCACTGTATTTCTAACTTTAGCAATACTCCTTGGTCCAAACTTCACATATCCCCGTGAGATCTGACTTGTGTTTCTTGGGAAGGGGTCTTCTGAAGTAGCTTTGAATGATCCTCTGAAGTTTCTAAAGCAAATTAAGTTTGTCTGGAATATATGGAGAAATTTGTTGTGTTTTCTGGAGACACTCCAGTATTCTACACTGTATTTACCAAATGTTATATTGTGTTTTCCCTGTGGCATTCACATAATTTTGATAATTCAAAGTTACAGAAATTGGAGATGCATCATTTAATAACCTTCCTCCTTGTTGTTTGCTCAGATGACTGTGATGTGGTTAGAAATATTATGCAAATACCTTTACAAAAAATAGAGTAATCAGTTGGTGGAGAGAGGATGATCAGTGCAGGAATGCATTCAAAATAAGTGAGAAAAATAATATACCTTAGACTTGATTTCAGAAAATTCTGATAATTTCTTATTTTCTTGTGCTGTCTTTTTAACATTTGCAAAATTCTTGCTTCCTTGTTAAGTGTTAACCCAGGGTATTTTGCCTGACATCAAGTGAGAGAAGCTTAATATCCGGCTAATCTCTTATTAAGGTATTTTGTTCTCGCTTGTCATGAAAGATGGTCCCTTCTGTCTTTTATGTCTGATCTAAGATCTAGTCCTTCACTACAGATTACAGTTGGGTTTTTGAAGAGACAAAATAGAAGTCAGCAGCAGAAACAGGTGAAAAAGTGACTTTGGATTACTTCAGGGAGGAGGACAAGGACACCTGTTTGCATCTCAGTTTGAGCATTCTGCATATTTCATGAGCATATAAAGTTTTACACCATCAACAGAAGTATCTTAGCATATATGAGTGCTTGATGAAGATCAAACTGGTGGCTTGATCAGTCTCTAAGAGATAAAGTTATTTTTTAACTTTCTGGAAGAGGAAATCTAAGATATAATTTCACGTGGCTTTGGATAATTATAAATGCTCTTGGTAGATATTGAAGGCACTGGTGACTTGGTGATCAAATACTGGGAAAAAAAGTCTTGGAGGTTTCAGTCCAACATAACCACTTGATTATTTTTTAATGGAGGAACATTGATAGTAGATAAACTAACCCTGCACAAAGGAGAATAAAGCACTCCCATTGTTCAGGAAGGGAGTCAAACACACTGTTCTAAATTGCAATGCAGGAGATGCACAAATATCCTAACAAAGCAGTTGGGGATGATTGGATTTTTCTCTCCTCAGGTGATTAATTGAACACTGGTCAGTGAGCCACAAAGCTTGTGTCTGCACAGGGCTGCTCTCTTGTAGCTGTTTTTCAAAAGATCTATAAATTCATGGATTTTTTTTTTCCTTCTGATATTCAAATCTAGCTTGCTGTCCTGACTTTATAGATTTGAATAGCTTTACTCAGCTTCTACTCAGAGAAGTCTCTAAATCAATGTGTAAGGCAGACTCCATAAAGGATGAATGTGACTTTTGTCTCTAGTCATCTCCTCCCTCCCAGGGCACTTGCTACAAACTTTATTGGAAATTGCTCCTGGCAGAACATGCTGCTTACTTCCCTTTAATCCTGTTTTCATCTCACCTCATAATGACTTCAAGAATGTTTTTAGTTTCCAAAGCCAAGGAAACAGTTTCTTCTAAACAGCAATTGCATTTGCTCTTAAATAAAAAGAAATGCACTCTTCTGGCTAAGCTCTATAAAGATGATTTCACAATCTGTACTATATGCTTGGAAAGTGCAGCAACAAGACATGTACCATATGGTGCATGTGGTGTACCCTTGCCTTGAGTATTTCAATAGTCAGAACCACATGGTTGGTAATGAGCTTGTTTTTCAATAATGAGAATTTTTTTTTATTAGAGGGAGGAGGAAGTTCTGTGCATCCAAGAAGAGCCAGTCGAGGAAATGGTTCTGCCTCACTCAGCCAGTTCTCTCATAAACTTTTGAGTTCACATTTTCATAGTAGTCTATCCTGATGTCATCACAAGACCAAAAGAATTATGTTGACCCTAAGTACAGGGAATATCCTTTGTCAAGAGGAAAAATATGTCCTTTCTGACAGGCTGTAAGTGCTGCAAATCCTGTATACATTTTTTCATCAAGAACCATGTCACTAACCTGAGCAGAAGGTGGGTGGATTGTAGGAAATAGAGGCACCCTTTGGGCTGAAACTGCAAGAGTGTATGGGGTGAGCTGCACAAAAAATAAGGGGAAATAGCAGCACCCGCTATTCATGTATTGAACAAAAGAAGCCTGGAGTCTCACTGTAGTTACCTGATGAATGTTGTCAGTGCTTCCCAAGAGATGGAAACTGGAGGGACTCTTCCAGTACTGCCTTTGCCATGAAAGTTGTGATGAGTCACTTTGGAAAGCAAACAGAGCAAGGGACTTCCTGGCTGCTGATTCTTGCTGCAAGGAGATTGAAAGCCCCAGGCTCCTTCCTTTGATGAAAATGGTCCTGTAATTCCCTGAATTTTAGGAATAGTCTTTGTGCAGAATATTGGATTATCAGTTTCATTACTTAGGGAGAAAGTGTGCAGAGAAAATGGAAAAAATGCTGCCTTCTTCCTGTGGTTCAGCCTTACTGTTATGGCTAAAAACACCTTAAAGAGGATTTATGCCAGAATAAATATGTATTCTATTAAAAGGGAAAAATCATAATTGCTAATTTTATGAGTTTGAAGACGGGCATCAGGAACAGAGCATTTGACTATTAGACAAACAAGCTGAATTTTCTGAGCTTAAATTGACATTTTTTAATGAAAAATAGATTTATGTTCCAATAGCTGTTAAGAAATAGACAATTATCTGGGAGGCATCACTAATCTTATTAAAGTCCAGGCAAACATGAATACTTGAAATTGTCATTATCCAAAGTCCCCAAAAGTTCACAAGGATTTCTTACTGTGAGTTTTTGGTGGTGTGCTGGGGAAGATAAACAGCTTGAGACAATGAAATATCTGTGCACATCATGGCCACTATAATGCAGTAATTGCACATATGTACATATCCCTGTTAAGAACAAACTCTTGCCTATTTCTCTGCACAGAATCAAGCTTTGATTCTCTGCAATTTTCCCTTCATCACTTTTCAATCTCCAAAGGAGAACTTAAAATCTTGTTCTACTGATTTGGCAATGTCCCTTTTGCATTACTTTGCACTGGTGGTGTTGAGTAAAGGAGAATCAGAACCTGAAATTTTGGAGTGTGTTAGTTCAGAAAATTATCAGACAGAAAAATGTGTTCTTTTGCTCCCATGATGAAGAGGACTTGATTTACAAGTCCCAACCTGTATTTACATGGTTGATTACTGTCTTATTCCCTGGGATGTACAGACCTAGTTCATGGTCAAGGATTACTTCACCCTGAGGTGTGAATGAAAGTAATTTCACCACTAGTAAAATAGTTAGTGATGGGTCACTAGAGAAAAGATGATACAAATGTTTCCTCAAGAATACTCCATATTTCGCAGGACAATAAACCATTGAGGTCTGTGCCATGGCCTCCTCATCCAAGAGTTTCAGGATATATTAATTCCTTGTATATAAATATCACAACTCCGTAAAAAAAAAAAGGTTTTCAAACAAAATATCAAATAGTGTAACTATGAGTTTGATCCTGAAGACTTTTAGCAATATCCTAGCTTCCAATAGGAGACTCAACAAATAAAATGTTGATTTTGTTAGACAGCTAAATACTCCATGAAACTTGATAACTTGTGGTTTCTGCAGAAATTTTCCTTTTCCATTTCAATTCATGGTGGCTTTGAGGAGTTTCTGCTGTGAAAAACATTCAGTTCTGAGGATGGATAAAGATGTACAAGTGTGTTTTCTCTGCTTGAGGTGAAGGAAAGTGCTGGATTTTGTAGCTCTTGTCAAAATCAATTTGACCACTAGGTTTACCAAGGTATATGCTTACTTGCAGTTCAGTGCAGAAATCCTTAAACACTTTACTAACTTGCAGCTGGTCTTGGACGTGTTAAGCCTAAATCCTTCCTGGGATTGTGAGCTGTTGTCAGTGAAAATCTTCCCTGTTATTTAGATAAGGGTTTTGATGAAAAATCACTTGATTTACTAAGAAATCTGTTTAAGATGTTGTATTTCATGGGACAGACTCTTGACCTGTGCATGTCTTCTACTACTCACATTGTGTTACATCAGGAAAAAATGAGCTTGAGAAAAGCATCTTAGTTGCTGCTTCCAAAAGTGCGATTATAGACTTATTATTGTAGCTGTTTTATCCTCTTAACACACACCATTTTGTGCATACTTACTGTGCTTACTACAGCTGAAATCCTGATCTAAAAGCAGGTGGGCTGTAACCTGGCTCTTAATTTTTAATGTTACCTTGTCAGCCTCTTTGCTGACAGGTTTCCATCCATATTCTGAATTTCTGAACTGTATTCCACTGTCAAAAATGTATATTGAACTACTTGCTATTCTTTCAACCCAGAAGACAACACTACAGTAAAATCTCACCTGTTGTTAAAATAATAATTTACTAGTTACCCTTTATAGTTGTCAGTGATAGCTTAGGGATATGATCCATTTCTCCACAGCTCAAAAACCAGAAAGAAAATAATAAAGCATCTTGGCTTATCAGTTTTGAATGTTCTGCCTTTCTGTTGGCACAATTTATTTTTTTTTTTTTTTTCCATTTTCTGTTTTTCTGAGTTGGCATTCAGACCCCTGAATTACAAAGAACTTAATTTAGACTTCTTGAAACAAAATTCCATGATTACTTGTGGAGGGTTTTTATAGAGTAAAATTTCAGGAGACCCTTCAGTGGAATTGTAGCCTTAGAATTTGATCACCACTTTGAATTGATTCACTTATTTTCTCCAAAAAAAATGTCATGACAGTTCTGTGCTTTAGTGAGAACATCAGGATCTGAGTGGAAAAGAGAATATGAACCCTGAGTATAATTTTCTTGTGGCTTCTGAGGAAAGGTATTATTCTGTCCTACAACTACTCAGGTTATTTTTGAAGCCAGGAAACATTAGTTGGTCAGTGATGATCAGGAGAAAAACAAGCATAAGGATCTAAGTTGTAATAACCTGAAATCGGGTAAAAAGTGAACGCTATTTTTGGCTTGTCCCAGATTCCCGTGTACTTCTATTTCTCCTTCTCACCTGATGAGCAAGAATCTTCATTATGGATGGTTCACTCAGTGTCTGGAGGCAGGAATGGGGGAACCGCCGAGGGCCTTGGTAAAGTGCCAGCTTCATACAAACAATAGCAGCCACGAAACACATATTTCTAGGGCAGAGCAGAGTCTTGACACCATATGGTTGTCAGTGTTTACAAATGAGGTGTTAATAAGTTGTCAGTTGCTTACAGAAATGAAGGGAAATGGACTGGATGAGGGAGGAGGAGTGACCTTGAGTTAACGGGGATTATTATGACACTACAAAATGCATAATCCCATAGTTAATAACTACCTTGTTCTTATCCATATTCTCTTTCAAGTGTACCTTCCTTTATTACATCAGTGATCAAGTAGTTGGTGCATGTGGCTGGAGGCAAGGAATTAAAAGGTATAAAAAATACACACTAATTGAAATCCAGCCGTGAATGCCTGGCCTTTGTGATTAAGCCTTTTATCACATGGATTGTCTCCACCACAGGTGCATTCATACTACTGAAAAAAAGGGTTAGCTTTTCCTTTTGTAAAAAGGACATCTTTCACATGTCCAAACTGTATAGTCTGAGAATTTCTTTGACAGTAACAGGGCAAGTAGCGTGGATTTTACAAATGCTTTCTTGCATATGTGCAAAATCCTCCTAGTTGTTTCCTCTGTTCAGTCTCTGGTGGCAAACACTTTGCAAAGAGAGAGTTACCATGAGAGTTGGCATTGAGTACACGGAGGATAAGCTGCCTTAGGGGTTTTTATTCCTATTCCAGGTCATTAATGTGGTTCTTAGAATTTCTTTAAAACAAACAATAAATAAAAGTTCGAGTGGATGAAGCCAGAGCTGACTTGGATCACCCTGTATACTGCCTGCCTAGGGTTGCCTAAGTACACAGGCATAATGCTGGATTTCTCCAGGCTTTCTGCCTCTAGCAAACTTCAGCACAGGGGCTTGCTGAGCTAGCAATGGAACTCCTAAGGGGATTGAACTAGGAGAGTAGAACAACATTTGTCTGACAATAGGGGCACTGCTGGTGTCGTCCTTTACACAACCCTGCAGCAGAATATAACCTTGATTAGTGTGATAAAAACAGGAATGGCAGTGGTGATACTTACTACAGGTTACTTGATGGGTAGGCTGCCTGCAATGCCAGTGAAGTAATATTTTCTGAGGAGGGAGACTGTGGGTAAGACTCAAATTTAGGAGTTCACTTTATTTATGAATCTCTCCGGAAAGGATTTTCCAAGCATTATCCAAAACTTAAACCTCCCTGATGCTTTAACCAGACTGATAAAACATTGCTCCTGATAGCAGCACCCAAGTAGTTTTCCAATTCAGGTAGCCCACATCTGTAATGTAATGGACTTGTTTTTAAAAGTGAATGTTGATATGAGCTAGGTGCTTGATATTCCCTGAAGAAAATTATGTGGAGGAAAAGCACTGTATTCAAGCTGTACAAAATGTCAATTGCTGCAGAGAATGCAGGAAAATAACCCTAAACCAAGCTCACCATTCTGCTTTAGCACTGAATAACCCTGATAATGTATTTTAAATTACTCAGTGAAAGATATTTGGCTTCTCTCAAGGAGATTTATCAGCTGAGACAGGCCTTTGTGGAATGTTTTTGAACCTAAACTACATGACAGAGGCTAGTAAATACAGCCCACCAAAAGGAGAGAAGGGCTCTGGGAGCCATTAGAAATATAAATTATTTGGTTTTACTGCAGCTTTCAGCTGGAAGGCTCTTCCTTGATTTAAACAGATGCTTTGTTTTCCCCCTTGCCATCCTCCGTGTTTGCACTTGTTCTGCCAAATGTTCAAGTGCAGTTAAGGCAGGTAAATCAAACAGTTGGTTTGAGCTGCTCTTAACCAACCTGCTCATATTTCTAGCTCTGCAGTAAACGTGCCAAATGAATATGGCACTGTGTAGAATTCTGGACTGGAAATCCAGCTGAGAAATCTTCCTTGAGGGCAGCAGAAACTGGTAAAAGGAGAAGCTTGGAACTGGTAGTACTAGTTCTTCTACAGGAGCTAACAAGCACCACAAAAGCTCAAAAGTTGTTTTATCCTTCATGTAGCACTTGAGGTTTTTATTCTAACCTGTTAGGGCTTTCCCAAGTCTTACACAAATTTTTAACGTTTTATTTTCTATAAAGGAGTATGTGTTCCGTGAAGAAAGCCCTTGGCCTTTAAAAATAGGGAATTCAGTAGACTATAGGAAGAAATAAGATTTCCTCTTTCAGAAAGGATTTTCCAAAGCCCTTTTCAAACCAGCATGTTCAGTCTCAGGCAGGGACATGATAGGACTCACCCCATTGCAACTTAGACCAGGATTTTTTTTTGATGAATCCAAATCAACTTCCCTGAGACTGTGTTTGCTTTGAAGCAGGGCACGAAGAAGTGGAATCCTGTGGGAACTGTGCAAGCAAAAGTAACTGCACTGATGTACTCTTCAGTGGTTCATACGCAGCTGGGATTGTATAAAAGCCATTTTATTGTCAAGGGGGATGATGGCCAAAGCACTGTGGTTATATAGTAGTTTCATGGGACCATTAGGTTCCACAAGAGCAGACACTGTGCATTTTGAATTACTGTTGCCTCTGAAGCATAGTGCTGCCAACAGTGCTGTACCTTCATGCAGTGGTTGTCATTCAGCACGAAGACTTTGCCAGCTACTCTACAAATCAGTGTCTCCTCTATATTTTGTCATATCAGATCCTAGTGATTTAATGTCATCCCAATACAAATGAAAGAAAAACATTGTCTTACTGGGGGATTGGACTAGATGATCTCTTGAGGTCCCTTCCAATCCCTGACATTCTATGATTATAAAAAGCTTGGTAAGAACAAGAAGATAGACACTGTGAGAAATGATCTTGTGTTGCTGAGCCCTGGACTTCTTGGGAAGCTACACAAGTTCTTTCTGCTTTGTGTCTCTTTTAATAACTCTGAAATAGTTCAGCTTGGCTAGGATTTTATATTTTTTTGCCTATTGGTACATACAGGATTAAAGGCTAAGCAAGGAAGAGGTATGGTACATGTTATATTGAAAAGGAAATTATTCCATCCTACGACACTCGTGGACAGTATGTCAAATTTATTGAAGAAAGTTAAAACCCCTGTTAGTGCAAACTAAAAGAACCAAACCCACAAAAAACCCCCCAAAAATGCCAACACTAAGGCACAGAAAACCCCAAACCATTTCTGATTTAATCAAATGTGACATCTTACAGGCCTCAGGCTGCAGTATGCCTTCAGTCTAAGTTGGGGTAAAGAGTTCCTAGAATATTTGTGATCCACTTCCATTAGGGTAACAATAAATCAGGACAATGTGCAAAGACGGATTTTGACCCAAAGCAGTAATTTTATTCTGAAATCTTGTGTCTCACTAACCTACAGGATTTCAGTCTGTTCAGGACCATCTGCTGTACAAGTCCTAGGTGTCTTGTGATATGCCCTCCTGTCTTTGATGGAAGCATGGCATTCTTGGTTCTTCAAAACATCCTAGAAACCATTCAATGCAGCACCAAGTGGCATATATCATAAGGATATATATAGATAATATATTACATATACCACATGAGTCCCCTGGAACACGGGAATTGTATCTTGGTAAAGGTTGTTAACTGAAACAATGTCTCTGCTTTGAAGATGATCCAACTTGTCTCTCCTTTCGAGGTGAATGGCATCTTCTGGCACTGTACACCCCTGTCATATTGCTACCTGCAGAATTAATTTTATGTATATGTATGAACTGGTGTAAATCTAACTCAATTTTAGAATGGCAGTCATTTTAAGAAACAAAAGAACAAATGTAGTAGGATTTTAAGCACTCTTCAACAGGCACTAATTACTGTCAATTATTTCCTTCAAGACTGCACCCAAATCCCAGATGAATTTTCTAATGTTAGATTGAACTCAGTATTGTCAGCAAAAATTTGATACTACCTTACTTGAACTCACTGTCTAGAGGTGAGACCAGTGGGGAAAATAGAGAGGAGAGAGAGTAAGTAGATTATGCTTATATATTACTGGGTTTCCATCAAAATAAATTACTCCCCCTCGCCAGTTGCTGTTGAAAACATGGCTGCCTTCTGTATGAATATTAGGTCTTGTAAACACTAGAAAATTTTGATTTTTTTTTTTAACTGTCCTGATATTATTAAACTAGCAAGCAACGGTATAGTGAATGCATCTATTAACAGTGTAAAAGTACTTATGTCAATATGACTTGTTCCAGTTCAGCAGGAGAAACAAGTTATGCCCCCATAAATCACCTTAAGGTATTCAGACTATACCTGCTCTAGGGCTTTGATTGCAGCACTTCAATGACAGTCAAGCTCATGAGCTCCCTTTCTGCCCTGACAGTGAATTAGGATGTGCCAGTAGGCACAGCATTACACATGCCTCTGGTTCAGTTTTTCCCCAAGCAAGAAAAAGATAATTAAGAGTTTTCTGCTCTTGTAAAGTACAAAATCCTTTTGAACTCAAAAAGTAATCATGCAGAATTTTATATAAAAAAGGCTTCTTCTGAAACCCCGGCATTTAAATCCAGAATTCTTTCTCTATCTTCAGAGATCTTGCTGCTAGCATGCTCCTACCACCTTCTTTGAGACTCACCTTCCAATAACCAGTACTTCATCTTGCAGGCATGTTATAACTCATCACTGATGCCCTTGTCAAAGTGCAGAGGAGCCAGGTGGTGAATGCAGCTTGTAAGGGAGGACTGCTAGATCCTGAAAAATCATAGAGGTACTTACATGACAAAAATGAGAGAGGAAAGATATTTGCCTTTTATAACACTTTTATTAGTTTCTCATTCTCGATAAAATTTTTCACTAGAAAAAGAGAATCTTGGGGGGAAAAATATAAAAAAAAAAATAAATTCCAAAGGCACTCTTTCCTTGGTTGGATAACCTGTTTCCCTTTCTTCTTGAAAAGAAATAGATCATAAGAGTTAAGGCACTGATGAGCCCAATGCCCTTCTTTTGTCAAAAAAGGTAGAATTAAAATCACCATTTAGGAGTTAAGTTGCATGTCATGAGAAGTGACTGAGACCATTCCCCACTTCCAGAAAATTATCTATGCACTTTCATTACTGTGCTTCTCACTACAATAATTAAGGTGATCATGTAAAGACTAAGCTTCAGGAAGTCATTAAGAGGGAGCTGCTGAAGCTTTCAAGAGCAAACTGTGTTAAGCATTACTAGAAACTAACACATAGTTACAAATTATGTATCCAGATGAGTGACATATCAGATATCCACTGCTCTTGATTCTGAGGCTGTATATGGTCGAACAACAGAAGCAATTGTTCTGCAAGATGCTGACAGAAGAGGTAGTAGAGAGAAAGCTCTGGCCACAAGCTGAAGTTTAGATTTCAGGCCACAGCAGAGTGGTTCTATATTGTCCTGGTCTGAGGTAAAACAAACTGGTTTTCTGTTCAGTAATTTCAGTTTCCAGCTAAATCTCTTCTAACTGAACTCGTGGAAATTAACAGAATATTTTTTCAAACTGTGTCTGCTCCAAGAGTGGTAAGACCTGATTGTTTGTAATTTATGCTATGGAATGGCATGTAGAGAGGCTCTTTCTCGTTCTTACTGCTATAACAGCTGAGATTGTTTTTTGCCCCATTGAAGGACTGCAAACAGAAAACCATAGGTAGGTCACACCAGCTGGGAGGGTACAGGACAGGTGACCCAGAACTAACCAATGGTATATTCCATCACATCTTGTCTGTGTCCAATATAAAAGCCAATGGATCAAAGATATCCTGTCTCTTTCTTCAATAGCTAGTATCCAAAGCCATTTGTCTGCCTTTGATCACAACTTGTACATTCTGAAATCTGGCTCCTGCCCAGTCCCCATGTTGGGTGGGGGCTTGATCAACCATTAACAACAAATCTGCTGTAGTTGGGCCTGACTGGCCAATGAAACAAGCAGGTGCCCTCTTCTCTCTACTTCAGAGGAGGTAGAGCATCTCCCCTCAGGTAGAGAAGGATGAGAGAGAAAAGTGAATTATGAATTTAAAAAAATAAACCAAGTAACTTCATCAAAATATTAATATAATAATAGCAAGAAGAATAAGGTAATATATGAAATAGATGTAGAACTGTACAGAGCTCCCAGGATGTCAATCACATAATTTCCACACCCTGGAAAGATCCTAGACCTAAATTATAAATTTTTTAAACAATTCTAAAGAGTCACATCTTATCACTGTAGGAGTGGACACAGCCAGAAAAAGTATACTGCTTATTTCAGCGAGTTCAGTTAGTTAGAAGGAGCTTATCTGAAAAGTAAAACTATTGTAGAGAAAATCAACTCTGCTACCTCAAATGAGGACACAGAATCTTAACAGCACTGTTGTTATTGTTTGGATATTTGTACAGAGCCTTCTCTCTTCTGCCTTGAAATATGTTTATAGTAGTATTTTCAATGTTCAAAGCATGCAAAATACATTGTGCGCTAGATTTGTTGCAGTTAGTTCTTTGAGTCAGATTACTGCCAAGCAATTCCTCTGAAATGTAGAGATGCATACAAGATAGGGACCCAGACTGAGGCACTTGTTGACTTCCAAAGAGTTTAAATCTTGATTCAGACATTTTATTGATGTTTTTATTTGATATGATTTTTTTTAAGTCTCTTCCCTTCCATGAGTATGTCTGGATTTTGATGAATTTTTAGAAAATAAAGTATCCACAGCTTTCACAGCCTATGTAGAAGCAGAAAAGATTTAAAAATATTGGGAAGCCTTTTCTGATTTTGTAGGTTTCTTATTTGCATTTTTATTCCTAAGCTTTTGGGACAAAAATTTGAAGTTTGCATGCTTGCATGAGCGGAGCACCCACACCTTGGAGACATTCTAAGTCACAATCTCACCAAATTACAGATGGTCTGAACATTGATTATCCATGCCTTGTTTTTTTATTTGCATGATGGAGTATCACCAAGGTATTACTGGGCTCAATGGGTTGGAAATTCAAGATCTGATTGCCTTCATTTTCATCCCCCTCTGCCTTGGTAATCAAGCATTCATCAATGCAATCAGTTTTCTGGAAGGCTGTGCCCCCAGCTAGTCCAGTAGCAGGGCTGGCCTCTGAGTCTGAGCAGATTGGGAGGGGAATTCCACATGTTATCTCCTGTGCTATGTCTGTGACACATCTCATTCATTACTTTCCAGCCCAGATTCCCTCTCCTTTGAATTTCCCTTTTTCCTTGTTTTCACATCACAGTCCTTTATGCCTGCCCTATGCCAGCTCATGGTGCTCCCCCTGTCCTGTACAACTTTACTCCTGGTGCTTATCTCCAAATTCCTGCATAGCTTTGTGATCATGAAACAGGCACTGGTCTTCCTCCAACACTTCAAACATCTTTCTGTCATTTTTTACTATGCGTTTTACCTATTGATCTTGTTTTCATCTTAATATACAAACTGGAATTTCCTTAGTTTCTCAAGTTATTCTTGATCCAGGACAAACCCTGTCCTGTAACCATGCTTTATGCCAAACATGGTGGGTTGCTATGGCTTTTGCCTTCTCTATCTTTGTGTTAATTTCAAATTTAGTGCTTGGGACTGCCCTGTTTTAACTCTAAGTGCTCCCAACTGAAGTTTACAATTTTCTACATCCTCATGAAGAAAAAGTTCACTGAACCAATGTAACAGTATGCAGTAAAGTAAAAGCCTTCACCTCCATTACCCTTGAGCAGAAAAGCACAAGGAGCTAGACTGGTGTTTTCTCACTACTGATCCCATGGTCAGACAAAATGTTTTGCACTTCCCTCTTTGGTTCAGCTACTGGTCATTCTGTTTCTCATCCCTGTGCTTCCTTTTCACATCCCTATATGACATACGGAATGATCCTGCAGGCAGGCAATTTATGATAAAGGATCTTGCAGTGCATTTCAAATTGTTACTGTCCCCAAGACACATTTTCCAGACAGCTGGTTCAGCACGCGGAGGCTCATAACTCAATATCTTCCATCGATGTCTTGAGCCCATTAGGATTGTCAAGGGGATTTCGTCAGGACCATTTGCAGAAGGAAGGAGTGGGCTAACAGAGAAGTGTTTGACTCAGTTTGCAGCAAACTTGCTAGGCAATGCTTGTTAATAATAATGGTGATGATGACTGTTGTTGTTTGTTTCACTGGGATGTATGGCATTCAGATGTAGATTTTGGTCTGTTGTGACAGTTTTGTTTGAGATCTGATTTTCCCAGGGGTGCAAATGGATTGCTGTTTATACAATGCAGCTGTGTTTTGGGTAGACTGGTACATAAGCTCTGGACACGACTCTTCTCAAAGGCTTTGGTCAGCTGAAACCGTAAAAACGCTAATATGTAGCTTTTACGATTGGCATGAATGGTAGATTTTCTGCAAATTCATCAGAAAATTGAGTAATGCAGAATTTTTAAGCAATTATAACTAGTACCAATTATGAAGCTACTGTAATTATGAAGTTACAGAAAAAAGAAATAAAAACTCAGAAAAAAACCAGCCTCAAATAGAGCCTTGTATCTAAATTAATACTTCAGGATTGAGCCTTATCCTTCAAAAATATAGCTGATTCCAGCTGGACAAAGGGATATTTTATGCCATATGACATCATGCTCAGTAAATAAATAAACCTGGGGAGGTTGGAGGCAGAGTGGTGACTGCTGCTCAGGGCATCACCACATCATCAGGTGCACAACTTCATTGGGTATCACTTGCTCTGTATATTATTTTTTTATAATTTTCTCCCCTTTGCCTTTTCTGTCCTGTTAAACTATCTGTATCTCAGTCCTCATGTTCTGGTTTAACCTCAGCCAGCAACTAGGATCAATGCTCCTGTTTGCTCACCCCCCCTTCCCTTTCCAGAGAGGTTGAGAAAATGGGGGGAAAAGACTTCTTAGGCTGAGCTGAAGATAGTTTAATAGAACAACAATGGAAAAAAAATATAAAAAAATATACAAGACACAAGTCACTGGCACTGCTCAATGAATTGGTTACCTAAGCACTGATTTCAGATTCCCACTCCTGGCCAAGCTCCATTTTATATGTTGAGCATGGCATCCATGGTACAGAATAATCCATTAGCCATTCCGTTGTTCTGTCTGTGCTCCTTCTCGGCTTCTATGGGAAGGTGAAAAACTCCTTGAATACTACAAACATTGCCTAGCAACAGCTGAAATAATGTTACTGACTTTCTTTTAATACTGAATCTGAAACATAGCAATAGCAGGCATTAGAAAGAAAACTAACTCTATCCCAGCTGAAACCAGGACTCCACAAGTTTTACCAGTTCTCAGATTTTCACCTTCAATCTGCTATCAATGAGCCAATGACTATCTAGGTTTTAGCTGCCATCTAGGTTAGACCACAAAACCATCAAAGTTAGTACCATGACTCTAGCAGTTGCAAAAATCTCCAGCTGAAATGAGAATGAAACCCACCCTGAACATACTTAGGCAGTGGTGGCTTTCTGTTATTGGATAACATGGAATGAAAGGTAGCATTCCTCCCTGTGTTCACTGGGGGTGGTTGATGAGAATGGACATAAGAGTTGACACAATCCCTGGAAAAACTACAGCTCTGAACTTTCACAAACTTCTGTAGTGATAGAGGGATCCACCTAGTGGACACTGGTACATCAGCTTCTCGAAGGGAAAATAGTTCTAAATCATTACCTAATGCTAATATAGCTCTCAAGAGAGCATAAGAGAAAAAAATCTAGATGTGCACAAAGGCAAACCAGTCAAGGATGTTGTCCGAGATGATAACACTCTCTGTAAAAGAAGTAGACACAAATTCTTCTTGCTTTTTTTGGGAAGGTCTGGGAATGAGAGACCAATGGGAATGACAGAAACAGCCTCATTATGCTAACATATAGTTGAGGTTTCTTTTGGAAAAAAAAAAGAATACTATCTAACAACTTATTTAAAAATATCTCCTACAATCACCTTCGTCCTCCCTCCCCTTACCTCAAAGCCCCAAAACACCAAAACATAGTTTCTTGGGCATGCCAAATATTGACCAAGAATGTTGGACCTGATCAGAAGTCTGGAAGCCTTTGTTTTGTGAGTCCTCACCTTCTTTTGAGAGACCAGATTTTTAATTCCTCATCATGTTTAGAAAAGAATCATGAATATGTCTCAAGCTATCAGTTGCTATTTAAATCCCCTGGCCTTCTGTTGTATTACTCACTCCAACCTCTGCATGTGCTGGAAAGTATATATCAGTTTTCCACACACTTGAGAGAAAACACAGCAATGAAAACATTCACCCAGTACCCACAGATAACTGTTCATTGTATTTGTTTCTTTCTATCTCTGAAGGTAAATTAGATGACCTAAAGAAAAAGAGGAGGAGGGAAAGAATCAAAGATTTGAAATGAGTCAAGGAAACAGGGATGTGACTGCAACTGTGATGTTATACTAGTGTGAGAAAAGGAATGCCATCAGGAGGTAGAATGGCTACATGGCTGCAGAACCCTAGCTCTTGTCAGAACAACAGGTCCTCACCTTACTGTGCTATTGAGACACATGTTTCTATCTCATTTTCTCTCTGGTTATCCTTTTTCGAGGATCTTTCACCTCCCAGCACTATATATCATTACAGCAGGGCTCTGTATTTGTTTTCACGTTTGTGTGATACACATGAATCTAGACAGTGTGATATGTAAAGGATCTCTGAGCTGAAATACATAAATTCAGGCCTGTAGAATCATGAAGACAATGGAGACTGTTCCTCTCTGTAGAAAATATCTTTTTCTTATAGGAACTCAATTTGTAAAGCAGATCAGAGTAGGTTGCCATAATCCTATAGATCTATCTGTTGACCTTGAGGATCAAGGTCTTCTCTAAGCTACAGATAAGATAGTAAGGATTTGCCAGCGTGGGCTTGGAATGATTGCATTACTCACAGGTAAATAAACTGTTGTGGGAATGCCTACAATAAAAAAGAATGACAAAAGGGACTCAGCAACAGATGTCATCCAGTTTCTAAGCAGTCATTCAGCCTAAGAATTCATAATGGCATTCACGTTTGGGAGTGGAGAAAGGATTCTGTCAGGTCAGCCCATGTAGCAATGGCACCTTTCCACATGTACTACATACAAAGTTACATCACCAATAGAGTTTGAATGGGAACATACACTAGATGGGAACAGTTTTTTTGAGTTGCAGATTATTATTTTTTAAAATTGCATATTGTTGGTAGTTTAGTGCTGTACCTGAACTTAAAAAAATACCTTAATCCAGCCAGTGCCCTCATTTGGGCAGCCTCTGCACTATCATCTACTCCGGCATTTGGCTGCTGGGCCCACCTTTTCTGTTGTTGGTCCCTTTCTCTGATTTTCTCTATTCTACCAGCCTTAATATATAGCTGCAGACATAAAAGCTTTATCCTTCACTGAGCTGTGTTCAGTGGTTTATCTTGAACTAATCCAGTGTCAGCATAAAAACAGCTTTCCCACTTTGCAGGGGGGCTTTTGGCAACTTCTCACTGGCTCCAGACAGCAGGGACTGTATGGTGCTAGAAGCAGCAAGGCTGTGTATGGACCTTTAGCTCTTGGGAAAGCAAGCAAATCAATGACAAATCTTGGCATGGTCTCTAGTTCTCCTGGTGTGCACCAATTTTAGCACATGGATCTGCTCAGACACACCATGTTGGGAAGTGGAAAAAGCAAACTGTGCTGAATTTTGCTCAGGAGGTAAATGAGGCTGTGATCCCATAAAGGTGTAAGTGCATATATATATATATATACATATATAGTATTTTAAAATCTTAAGGAGTTTCCATAACTTTCTTTTTGAGTAGTTCAGGTGAGATGTATTTTTGACTTACAGGTATCCTGGGCTCTTATTGATTTCAATTAGAGCAACTTCAGCATCTTTGAGAACGTAGACACTCAGATGTCAGTTAAAGTCAGCATCCAATCCCAGTCAAAAAACTGGGAACAAAGTGAGGCTATTGAATTGTTGTAGGTCATGTGGTCCTCAGCCTCAGGAAGGAAATCAGGAATCCTGTCGAGTCCAGCCAAAAAACCCATTTCAACCAGTTTTCACTGCTATATATGGCAAACTAATAGGAGAGGAATTATTCAAATCAGAAGAGCGTTGTGCTGTCTGTGGGTGGCCTCCTTCTGGGTCACAGGCAGTTTCACATGGTTAACAGCTTGGTAGAGAACTAATTGATTAGGATGAGCAGCTCATGAATCCCGGAGAATTGTGAGTTTCCAATTTAGGTAAGAATCAGAAAGGTCAGATGCCTCTAAAGATCTCCTCCCATCCCTTAACTGGAGAAATCAAATTGACAGTTGTGTCACCTAGAGAACTATACTGCAAGCTGTATCAGAAGTGCCAGGAGGTGCCAGATTTTTGTGTTAATAAGGGAAATACTCTTATTATTTGAAGCTGTGATACATTTTTCTACATTGCTGGGAAACTGGGTAAAAGTTTCAGAAAGAATGCTTAAGCCTTATAATTTAACATTCTTAAAAACTTAACTAGACCTTGCCAGAAATTCTTTAGATTTCTCAAATCACTGTAGAAACTGCAATAACTGCAGTATTCAGAGATATGTTAAACTGTTACCCAGGAGCTTTATTATTTGTGTCCAATAGCATAAACTTGATGGCAAACCATGAAACTGAATGATTTTAACAATCCCCACATTTAAATCTAGGAGTATCTTGTGCCAGTAAAGAGCCAATACCACTCTTTATGCTAAAATTCCTGAGTTTTTCTCAGTCTATGCCTACATAACTGAAATGACAAGTCTTACACAAAGGAGGTCTTCAACCATATGGTCCATCAGCAGGAGACTTCTGCTCCCACCACATCCTTCTACTTCACCATGACTGCATTTTATGTACTCCTCTATTTTGTCTCATTAAGTAATTCATTTGGATGTTACCACATAATTAATAATTCAGAGTAATAAGCTTTAAATGACATACTAATTGTACTTCAGCAGTTGTATCATTGCAGCTGACCCTTTTTAAACTTTCTTCTGAATCCATCCACTTTTGGGTCATGAAAGTTTCTGACCAAGTAAATAACATTGTTAGTAGCATTGGCTTCTGAAAGGCTTGCAGAAATGTTTATCTTTGTCAAAATACCTGATGCTGTAATGAGATGGTATCATGTTCTCTTATTGCCCCAGAATTTGCAGTGTTTCTAGCTTGAACTTCCTAAAGTGTCCAAAGAAGCAGACTCAGAAATTAATTTATAGCTTGAAAGTTTCACTGAAGTGTATCTCAGCCCATCTTCTTAGTTTTTAACAGTGATGGTAAGTAGGGATGTCAAAAGACTACTCTAATGCTATACACATGTAAATTACACACTTCCCAAAGTCCAAGAGGAGAAGGAAGTTAGATAAAATTGTGATATTCAAGTTATTTTGACTGTCAGAGGTGTTCTGACACTGCTAGTCATAGCAAATGCACAATCAGGAGAAGCAAGTGAAGTATTAGTAGGGGAGAAAATAGGTAGAAATGTTGCCAAGTGCTTTGTTTATTTTTGATTTGCAGCTCCCGTGTCTCTTACAGTTTGTCCCTGAGCTTTTGGTTAAATCCAGAACCACGTGCAAATTTATGAACTTGAGCATCTTGAGGTGAATTAATCTGGGAAGTTAGTGATGGTCAAGAGGTCCATCTGAGCAGCTCCTTTCTCCTGATCTTAGGCATTTCTCAGTATTACTTAGTAATTATCTTGTAGTCAGAGTTCCTGAAGCCAGAGGCAGCTCTAAGGAAAGTTTCACATCCCTGGTAAGTGATCAGAGAGGAAACAGGGGCAAAATTTTCTCTACCAGCATGATGACCCTTCCTCTCTGAGGCCACTTTCCACAGGGATCTAAGTGAAATGCTTTCTTCTCACTGTCAATCCTGTCTGTGTGAAGAAAGTTCCCTCCTGTGCTTCCCTTCTTCAAAATGAAGTTATTGCCTACTAATTATCTGTTCTACCTGAACACCAATTTTTTAGTAGGAAAGTCAGGACTCTATACAAATTTACTGGAAAGCACTGTAATGAGGTTAGCAGTGCTATGGACTTCTGCTGAAATTCAGTTTGGATGTAGAAAGAGAGGTAGGGAAAACAGAAATGAGAATACATAGCAGGTTTGACTTCTTATATTTTTCTCTTTTGAGAATTTGGGCTGCCTGAAGGCAGGCAGGAAGGAGAAATAGTACAAAACCTTACATTTTTTCACTTTGTCTGCCATTTAGACCAAGTGACTGAATTAGTTTACTCCAGAAATTGATGTTGTTAGGTTGAGTTTCTAGCACTTGCTGCTAATGTCTGAAAATCTCATGGGTTGACACGGAGTGGTACTGAGAACTTGTAGATGACCTGAAGTGAAAAGCATTCCTTCCATTTGGGCTCCAAAGTGTGATTTAAATAAAATCAGTTGTAGGGATGTAGCCCTGCAGGCATGAGTTTGTGCCAGGTTACAGGGAAGGTAGACCAAGGCTATGTTCTATTTGTACAAATTTCGATCTGATGGCTCTTAGGTTCACGTGGTTATCTGCAGGCTGCTAAAAAAAACCCTCAACAACAACAAAAACAACCAAAAAGTGCAAAAAGGGGAAACTTAAAGGACTGTGAATCATGTTGCAGAAGCTGCTAATGATGGCCCTTCAGCTGCTAGCACAATGCCTGCAAATGCCTATTTAGAAAGAGAGCAACATGAATTCTAATGCCAGTGATCAGCACTCTTGTGGTTAGTTGTAACATGTGTAGTGTCATTTTCTAAGGTTAAATCATATCTCTTCTTTCCCAACCCAGTGTTCAGAATTACTTTTGTCTTTTCTTTTATAGCTCATTAAAGAAATTAGAATATTGTATTGTGGTACCAGGAAAGAAAGTTGACATGCTGTTTCTCAGGAGGAATACCCTTTCTTTCATGGAAACCTACAGGACTGACAACAGAATCAAGGGATAGGGTTTATTCCTGCCTCTCTTTTGCATGCATACATGGTCCTTTCTTGTAGGTGCACTTTATGTTCTCAGTCTTGTTTTTTCTATTGCATTTGTGAAGTAGAATTCTAGAGAGAGTCCAGCCACAAAGTCTAAGCAGTCCATAACGTTCTGGGGGTGAGAATTGCCCTCTGGTTTTGCTACAGCAATTTGGTGCTGGCTTCAACCTTTAGATAATGAAATTGAATGGGGGTTTTGTTGGGAGCCTGTCCTCAGAAATCAGTGATGCTTTTTCATAGAGCAATATATTTTTAACCAAATCCATTAATGGTTTTCACAGATATCAAATTATTAAAAAAACCCAGAACATAACAAAGCAAAAACCAAACACAAAAACAAATCACCACAAAACAAATGACACTTCTTAAATTTATATTAAGTTGTTGCCTACTTGTTCAGAATAGAAAATATCAAACTTTGTTGTTTTTCAAAGAGTGGATAATGTAATTTTTCTCCTGGGATCTGACCTTTACAAACCAAATTTCAGCCCAGAGCACATTTTCTCAAACCATGTATTATGCTTTTGAGTGGAGTTGATTTGTTTCAGTACTTCAGCAAGAATTAGACCTTTGGGCTCATGTTCAGCTTTATCATTACTGTTTGAAAGGCCTGATGTTTCTCCTGAAACTACCTGGTATGAAAACTCAAAATCAGCCACAACATTTACACTTTTCCAGTGACATCAATGGAGGAAACCTTCATCCCTGCACACAAGCACAATAATGAATCACTTAAAGGTGTAGGAAGATCTGAGGGAGGCAGTTTAGTGTTTTTGTTCTATTGTTCTTGAATGTTCCTGTAGTGAGGCCGAAGATGTCAAGTTGGAGATATTTATCAATTTGTTATTTGTGATTTATGTTTTTAAAAAGGAAAAGACAAGGAGTCGTTCTGGGGGCAGCAGGAGAAGTATTGCTGGAATGAGTTTAGAACCAAAAATAATTCAGGAAGGTTATGCTTCACTTTACCTGGAACATAAGCCAATGCAGACCCTAGCTCTTCCTCTTTACCAGCTCTGCTCCTCAGTGGCATCTCTGTTTCTCTGATTGCAGACAAACAGTCCAGACAGGGAGCTTATTAAATCAGTCAGACCCCATCCCGGTCCTGTATCTTTCTCTACAGCTGTAAGGTGGATCACAGGCGTGTTGTCAGATGGAGAGCTTTTATAATGAAGTGTGTGTTTTTGGAGAAAGCATATCTTCAGCAATATCATTAGCTCACATCATATGTTCAGCTGGGAGATGTCCCATCCCTTTGCCTCAGTTTGTCCCTCATCACAGTGTGACTTCGTTCTCCAAAAACCCCTTTAACCAGAAGAGGAACTAGAATGATAGAATGGTTTGGGTGGGAAGGGACCTTAAAAGATAAACTGATTCCAACCTATGGCCAGGGATAACTTTCACTTGATCAGGTTACTCAAAGACCCATCCAACCTGGCTTTAAACACTGCCAGGGAGAGAGTATCCACAGCTTCTTGGTGCAACATGTTACAGTGTCTGTGGTAAAGAATTTCTTACAACTATCTAACATAAATCTTCCCTTTTTCAGTTTAAAATCTTTAGCCTTTGTCCTATTACCTTATACCCCAACAAAGAGTTCCTCCCTATTTTTTTCTGTAGACCTTTAGGCACTGGAAGACTGCTACAGGATCTCCTGAGAGCCTCCTCATCTCTGGACTAAACAGCCCCAACACTCTCAGCCTGTCCTTGTAGGAGAGGTTCTCTGTCCCTCTGGACATATATACAAGTCAAATGCTTATTCACCATAGAGCCAAAAATATCTAAACCAAGTGGAGTTCCATTTGAACTGAGGAGGGAAGACTTCTGGTTCTGCCAGTTTTCATGGCACCAGCAGCCAGGCAGCAATCTCTGTGCTGTCCCACCAAACCATCTGCCTTAGGAGGTGGAGTAGCAGGCAAACTTTTTCTTGCCAATAATTTCCCTGCAGATTTCAGATACATTAAGCTAATGTTTTTCCAACATAAAATAATTCATTGGACACTTCCGTGCAGCTGCTGTTTTGACAACAGTGATTGACAGAAACAAGCTGGGAAATGTTCTTAGAGCTCAAAAGAAAGGCTGAGGAAGGCAAAGGCAGTGGCAAGATGGGGCGGGGGGAGGAACTACATGGAGCAAGACTCTGTGAAAAGGCTTCTTTCTATTTCAGTTATTATGCATAACGAAGAAAAGACCCTTTCCAAAGTTCCTTGACCCTTATTTCTCTTACTCTTCAGGACAGAACACACCAAACACACATAACAACTGCAGGATGAGACTACAACTATCACACTTTTCACCATGTCAACCACATCATTCTTCATATTAATGAAATCAATTTCTTCTTCTGTCCTTCCCTACTTTTTCATATTGCATTCTCTTAATTGGATTAACACTTTCTATGCTGAGCTCTGAGACTGCCATACCATGCTGAGTTAAAAAGACAGGTATGGATTGTATAAACAAATAATATAACATTTTTCTCTCATTACTGATATTGTAGTACATAAAGAGCTATCTCTGAACATGATTGTGGATAGAGAAGTATATCTAATGTATTTGCTCTGAAGAAATCAGTGAAGGTACCTATCTGATGACCACTAAGAAATGTGGTACCAAAGTAACAGGCTTAAGTCAATGGAGATATTATTTTTATTTTGACCATTATGTTGATATTTTAAGTTTCCTTATCAGAAAATGCAAATGTCCAAGAAGGATTTTTATAAGTCAGATATGTTGATTAGTTTTTTCTGAAGCGAACAAGATATTTTCCATTGACTTGTAAAAGTTATGAAGAAGATTGTGTTGGATGGATGGAAACAAATTTTTGTTCTTTATTTGCACTTACCAGCTTTGAGGATGATGTCTTTTGTACTCTTTAACCTGTTGCTGCACAGACTTTCATAGTGTCCACTAAAGCTGTGGTACAACTGCTATCTGCTGTTTGCAGAGCACAGCATTGCACAGTAATTTCTCATTGTTTTCAATGCATTTCTTCCCACTACTTTATTTGGGAAGTCAGAGGTCTAGAGTGATCTCCAGCTGTGAGACTATATGGCATTTTCTCACTTTTCATTACAGTAGTCTGAAATAAGCTAAGTAAAAACTCCTTTTCCCAGTGTTTGGCTATACCCCACACAGAAGCCCAGAGTATGAAATCAAAGGGGAGCTTTATTTGCTCTTAATTTCAATAGCTTATACAAAGCACAGCATCCTATTCTGCTGTCTAGGATTGTGGTAAAACAGTATAGCTCTGGAATTTTAATGCTACAGTGCAGAACTGTGCAGAAGAGAGGTGCAAAGAGGTCATTCGTAATCCGTTATTAAGATATGGGAGGCTTCCTCCAAATTATATTATCATTAACCTTTTTATACATACATATATTTTGAACCACATTAGCTTTAAATTTAGGCTTTTTTTTTTCAAATTAATTTAGATGACATATAGACCTATGAATTGTGTGTCAGAAGAAATACAGAATTTTGTGTTTTAACATGGCAGAGACAGTACCCCTTGCTGTGTCCTTGTTTGCAGCCTAAACTTCATCATTGTCACATTCGTCATACAGTCCTGACAGCCTTTTAAGATGTCAGCTTCCCAGAAGCATTCCTTCAAAAAATATCAAGGAATAACTGTCAGCTTCTGTTTTATCTAAGGTCCCTTCAGGTGTTTGTAATGCATTTTTTTCTTTTTGTGCATGCAAATGGTCACCTGTTTTCCTCTTTTGATCACTTGAAACAGGGAGATAATAAAAGTTAATGATATGAGAAAATTTTCATTAGGAGTGGAAAAACTGTGTGAACAATGAGCATGTTGCTGCAAATAACAAGGCTTATTTGCAGTATTTGTGAACAAATTGCAGGTCTGGGGTTTCGCTTGTTTGTTGCTTTCTGATTTATTCTCTTTCTAATAGAAATAATGATATATGGATGGTTAGGCTATTAGCAAGTTTATTACATAGCGACACAATAGTGAGATCCTTTTGGTCCAGAAAAAAAATTTTACTTGGCATATTCAACAGCATAAACACACTGGAGATACATTATGATTATCTACATGCATCTCTAAATAATAGGAAACTCAAGTAAGGTATAATTTGAGACAAAGTACTGAATTTTAGAGAAATAAATCCTAGCAATTGGTGGAAAGGAAATCCGCCCTCTAAGACATATAATGCTGCTTTTTGTGGGTTATTTGGCCGTACCTGTGCTGTGGAAACTCTGTCTTCCCTAGCTGAAGTTCACAGTTGTTCATGGTAGGCAGCCTCTCCAAATGACAGGAGTTTTCCTTGCACAGATTTGTTTCCAAAGAAGTATGTGCACACCTAGGGATTAGGTGCCTTGTTAATGCATTTGATGTTTGTTTAGATAAATCTTACATTTAACTGTAACCTGTGCCAAGGTAACTGCTGCAACAATTAGTAGAGATTTTGTTTAAGGTAGTGATGCCATAACGGTTGACTTAGCTCCTCCTGTCTCTTGGCTCTTTTGATGGAGACGTGGGGCTGCATCTGCAGCAGAATAGAGATTTTCACTCATTTATCCCTAGCAGCCTGAGACAGTTTACAAGCTTTATGCATTTGATAAGATCAAAGGGCTTGAGAATGAAAGAAGCTGTCCAAATTTATTAGCATTGTTATTAACTGGTATGACAGTTGATGGTCAGTGGTGTTTTCCTTGAATAATGGCAGGATGTTTCAATTGCATTCACAAATGCTTCTACAAATATTTGTGGTACATATGTTTGGCAGCTCTTTGAAGGTCTTGAAAGTAAATGAGATTCAGTTGTGCAAGGTGACCATGCATCTTGAGTGTAGTTTGCCACCTTTTTCTTTTTTTCCAAGTTCCCACTTATATCTTAAAATATTTTTGAACCGTGTATCTCATCTTTTTCATCTAGACCACAAGCAATAATGGAAAGCTGTCCAAGTTTTTAATTCAAACAATACCCCATCTTAGAATCTCAGCTGGTGTGCTGCAAAACTCCATTTGTTCCACTGACTGCTGGGAGGTTGGTTTGAACCAGTATCTTGATGTGAATTATTGTTAACTGGAATTCACAGAGGATTAGATCCTACAAAACCAACTAGCATTTCACGTCACTGATTTAATTATGATGAAAATTTCAAGCATGTTAACTAGCATTCTAACATCAAAGCTTTGAAATCTAATTTAGACAAGTACTGCTATAATTATTGGAATGTACACCAACATTTGTGAAAAACTAGCAAATCTCTAAAAGTCTGGTATGCACATGGATAATGAAGGAGGAAATAAAAAAATAAGGTCTGAAAACCCTTCAGAATTTGGACTTGTGTGTTCAATTTGCAGCGAAATTATTTTCTTCATCTGTACTGTATACATGGTTTGGGTTTAAAACACAATTAAATCAGGAAGTGGCATAATTTCAACCCTAATGTATTCAGCTAAATATGCAAAGAAAATAGATGCATTCCTGTTGTTTTGCTCGAATCCTGTATCATAATCCTTAAGAAGTCAATTTTCTTAAAAAAAAAAAGACAAACAGAACAGTTATGAAAGAAAATTGCTGTGATATTCATGAATTAGAAAACCTTTGTGCTTCATATAGTCAAAAGAACTGAAATGAGAAGCATTCCATTTAGAGATCATTTCATGTTTTCACAGTTTTTGCTTCTGCTATTGTTTCAACACAAACCATATTTTCTCTGTTCTGTTCTTCCTTGGATGCAAAACAATAACATTAGGTCATAAAAAATTCTTCTATTTATTGCTGCTTGACTTACTAATTCTCCCCAGACACTTCTCAGCAGAATTAGTAACCTTTCTCAGATAAAATCTATCAATGAATATGCCAAAAATCTTTGGGCACTTGAATGCAAAATTAAAATAACCTTGACTTATGGTATATTGTTTTCAATTTACTATGGGTTACCTCTTGAAATCAGCTTTCCCTATACAGTCAATAAACTAGTTAGTGCCCAATGGTCTCCTACAAAACTGCTATTTGCTTTCTGTCATGGTCTGTTGTAGTTGTACATTTTCCTCTTTCTCTGACTCCAGGGAAGATCTTTTTCCTTTCTGTTCCTTCTTTTTCTCAGCCATCTGGAAGATCCCCATCCATTTTTATCAGACAGCAAAGGTGAAGGCATTTTTGCAATGAAAACATGTTTGAGGAGAGCAGAACAACGTGCAGTGCCATGACATAGTGGCACTGGCATCACAACACATGTGAATGCTGTGCTTCCAAGCAAGGAGCATGTCATATGGCTGCATTTGGCAGGGTGTCACAACTGCTCCTGACTTTACTTACCCCCTGCTTCAAAAGTCATAGACTTCAATCCTTGTTATCTAGCACTATTAGGATAGTGGGTGGCAAAAGGCAATGGCGAATGGGTTAGAATGTCTTCAGGCTTTTGAGGAAAATTAGCTGTATCACTGAGGGTTTTTTGCTTTTAGTGAGGAGCACTAAAGTACTGCTCTTTCTGGGGCTTGACTTTCATGAAGTTCAGTTTACTTTTTGGATAGTAGGTACTGGGGATTGATAATAGGGCCTAATCTTCTTTCAGCATCTCATGATCCAAATTTGGCCCAGTGAACCGGGCATGACAGCTGCAGGAAGGATAACCCCATGAGCTGTTGGGCAGCAAGCACTGAGCCTTGGAGTTTATGATGACTGCCATCTTGTGATTCATGGGTTAATCACAGGGTTTCATTCAGCTGAATGTCTCTTGCTCTGCTTCTGCAAGCTAAGGGAGCTGCTGGCTTCAAAACTCATTAAGTGTTTTCAGGTAAAAAATGGATATGATTTCCTCTCCTTTTCCCTAGCTCCCCCTTTACTTTTCATAACAACCATGACTGATCATACAGCCTGTCATCTCTCTAGGACAGCCCTCTTCTCATATAATATCAACAAAGTGTGTGAGGGAAGTTTACCATGGTAGCTCTGCAGAACATCCCATCTAAGGCAGTAGTAACAGCAATTGACCACAAAAGAGATGTCTGGGAATTACCTGACTATCATCAGGAAAAAAAATCCACCAAACCAAAGTCAGACATATGGTCGATTCAAAAGTGTTTGAAGATGGTGCTTTTCCATTCTTATCCAAATCTCAGGGAGATTTGGAGTAGATCCAAGAAAAGGACACATTCCTCAAAAACCTGGCATGGAAAGGCTTTGTGGATATCAGTCTAAGCCTGACAAGATAGATCATGCACTGTGGAGAGGGGTTTGGAGTATTTTACTGGCGGGTGGTTGGTTTTTTATAGCAGTAGAAGTTATATGGCATAGGAAACCTCTTTTTGCTACTGATGATTTCACTTACCTCCTTACACTGTGGCTGCTGCACTACTCATGCTCCTTCAAAGGGGTGACTGCCAGTGACTGTTCAGCACAGCTGCTGTCACTCCACCAGCATCCTTCTCCCCACACTTTGAACTTGCCCATATGGGGGAGTGAGGAGGAGGGAGGAAGAGGCAGAGAACAGGTGAAGACAGAGGGAATAGAGGTGGTGCAAATCCAGCAGTGCTATAAATCAGCCCCATTACACAGAACCCTATGGGGCTCACTGGAACAACTGGTCTGTGTGCAGCATGGAGAAATCCCTTCCACAAACAACAGCGTCAGCAAAGAAATGCTCAGGAGTAACAATATGAAATGGAAGTCTTAAGTATCCACCCTGAGTTCTTACCACTGAAAATTTTCTAGCGCTTAATGAAGTGTGTCGACAGTGGTACTGCTTATTTAGGGGTACATTAAGTAAAAACTGACAAGGGACTTGCTTGTTTTGATCAATGCATTAAAAAACAATAGAAATAATCCTTTTTTGAATCCCTGCAGCCATCATGTAAAAGATATCTGCAGAAACTTTTTTCTTGGTAGTCCTTGTGTCCTATTTGTTCATTAGCAAACTAAACTAGTGCTGTTGAAACTCTTGCCATTAAATAATGCCATAGGTACAAAGTGTTAGTTATTAGTTTAGCCAAGAAAAGGACCAGCTTGTACACCTAGAGCACACCATCTTCTTCTCCAAAGTTGGGTCCATCAAATTCTCCATCATTAGAGAGAGGCTGGTGTTTGTGGTTGAGCTTAGCTGACCAGTTGTGGATGTTAGATGTGTTCTTCAGAGACATTTAGTGTACATTATGTACATTATGAACACCTACAAACCTCAATAACTCCTTGGTACAACTGTTTACCCTCTCCAAAACAGGGTAAGGGCTAAGTGCTGTGATCTACCTCTTTGTCAGAAACAGTGAGTCGGTAGCAGGAGAAAAACTTGGTTCTAAACAGCTTACAGTACAGTTTGTTTGTGCAGGAAGTGAAAGAGGCTGTCTGCAGTTTTGAAAGCTGAGGGGATAGTTCCTTTCATAGTCACTAAGCCACAGTAAGGATATTTTTAAAATAATCAATTATTCCAGTCTGAGTGAATTAAAATGTCCTGTTGACTCTGTATTGTAAAGCACGTTTGAGGTTTGCCTTCTTTTAGATATTTCAGCTGATCTGATTTAAGAGAATGTCCTTAATGTCTTGGTATGAGAAGAGAGAGAAGTGGTATGTGACTGAATTACACCAAGTGCCAGGATGCTGAGGCTCAGCAGAGATAAGATAACCTCACAAACAAACAACAGATGGCCGATGGCCTAATGCTTTGCTTTGGTTGAACATGACAGGGATTTATTCTTTCAACCTGGAGAAGGAGCTTCAGAAAGGCTGAAACTGCAGAAATGCATGACGTGCAGGCAGACACAGTTTGTTATGGGGATTTGGTCTGAGCAGATGGTATTAAAATACAGATCTATTATTAGGCATCTGCTTCCCATCTCAGTTATACCATGCGTAAGATTTAGATTAAATTCCCCAAGGAACGCCTGGATCACTTACTACTTGGTACGTGCACATCTTTATGTGTTCTTTGAATCCAGATGATGGGCTACATCCTGAGCTAGGTTAGAGATGAACATTTGTAAAGTGACAGCAGTGCAACTGGAGGTACTACCTGATTTGTGTTCTCACTGCATAGAGAACACCTTACTGATAAGCTATTAGTTTTGATTAATACACACAACAGGCAGAAATCTCTGTGTTGTCTGAATAAATGCATATGGATTCTCCCACTGAGAAGGCAAAAATGTGTAAACATTTTGTAAGTCCTGCAATTTAGTAGAAAGAACACAGATCAGAATTTCTGTTGCCTTATCTCAATTTTACCTAGAATGTACATATATGCCATTATTGCTGCTTTGAATGCTTTCACATCAGCACCTGCTGGACTTCAGACAGGAGCTATCCCACATCCTCAGTAAGGTTGGTAGGAAGGCACAAGAGTCCTCAGCACCTCCCCAAACCAGTAAGTTTCCTTGTACCAGAGAGCTGGAAATATCAACAGCTGCCATGACAAAAACCAGCCAGATTGGATCAAGGATCAGATTGTGTCTTACCAGCATCCCACACTTTCTTGCCTCACTTTGCCACTCACAATGGGATGGGAAAGGACTGTGAGATACCCATTTCCCTTAATTGAAACTCCTACTCTGAAGCCCTGGAGCAAAGAGAGAACCATCCATTACACTGCACAGCTCTCCACCTAGCCACAGTGTCCAAGACTTCCTGAAGGCAAGAGGACCACAGTTTCATCTACATCTATGCTGTCAAGGGACAAGTTAGGTACAAACTGAGGGAAACTCGATCACTAAATTAGAGAAAGCCCCCTGGTCCAGCATCTCAGTCACTTCTGTTCTGATACTTAGTATGATGTAGTCCAGGAGAGATCTTGCCCTAGATATATTTCAGGAGCATGGGGTAGTAGTATCTACTAGATTGTAGTAGAAGGAAGAGAAGCATACTGAACTTCAGCATCAGCAAAATGGCTGATAAATATGTAAAGCAAAATTCTGATCAGATGAAAAAAATAATATAGGCCACAAGTAGTACTTTTCTGAAGCAGTTTCAGGCTAGCATAAGTTGTTCTATTAATAAATAAAAACACAGATTTAACAAATTCTCTCTTGTCATATAGAGAATCTCAGGAATTAAACCTAACCAAACCACTCTGGTCATTTTTTGCTTTTGAATTCCTCTCTTCTTCTGCGAAGTAAGAAAGTACATTCATTTGCTGTTCTCATCAAGTTCTTTGCCATGTCCAAGATGCTGTGTTACCCACACAGTTAATAGTATTTTAATGTGAACAAGCTCTCACATCTGCTCCCAAATAAAGGGGAGAAAAGGTATAGAAATTCCAAAGTTTATGCAGAAGTTGTTGTGTTATCTCATGGTGAGCTGAGCCTGCATCCTACATCTGCTAAGGCAGATAAGAGGCCCACAGTTGGTAGCTGAAGGCAATGTCCAACTCATTAGTAATTCAGATCTTCAAAGGTGTATCAGGATGGTGCTGTAATACCATTGAAATCATCCTAGTACATGTCTTCCGGTGGAATTTATAGGGCTGCACATCTCTTATGCTGACTTTGCTGATCAAACCGAGCATATAGTCACTGTTAAATGATTTCTAGCTATGCCAAACCTACAGATAAACCTTTTTCCACACAGAGAAGTATCCCAGCTACTCCAGACAGTTTTTATAGGTAGAAAGGAAAGCTGGACACCTTTTCTGTTCTTTTCTGTAACTATAATTCATTCTCAGTGAGCTCTCAGGGGAAAGCTTTCTTCATCAGGACAGAGTGGAAAGGGAAGAGCAGAGATCTGAGATCCCAGTAAACCTCTGCATGTGGGGAGGTAAGTTAATATCTAGGGAACTAGTCAAGCTATTTCACTCCTAAAAAAAAAAATAAAAATTCAATGTCAGAGATCATTGCACTGATAAAAATTGTGTTGGGGGTTATTAAGCTTTGCATTTTCATTTTCAGTACTAAAACCCATTCTAAGTAGAAAGAAGAAATAAATACAAAAATAGGAATGGAGAATAAAGCCCCTTTCATGAAAAGAGATGTAATGAGCAGAGAAAATTGCCTCTTTTCATTACAGCCTTAAGCTTGACCTCGTGCTCTCTCTCACAAGCTGTATTTTTCATGATTCTAATCAGAAATCTTATATTCCATGTGCTTTTTCTTCCTATTGAAGAAATTCAGACAATGACAGCAATGATGGCGATGAGGAGCCCTGATTTATGGGATCTAACCTATGCCTGTTGTTCATCCACTCAAAGCTTCTAAAGAACCTGAAAATGTTTCTCTCCCAGCATTTTTAGTCAATTAACACTTTTCACCCTCAGCTGATGATATTTCAGATTGAGTAAACCATGGCAGTCATTGCTAAAGCGAAACCATCAGATACATGAACCCCAGACTTCTTTCATCTAAAAGAAAGGAAGGGGGTAAGCTTTATGGATAGGTAAAGCAAGTAGGAGTCTACCCACAGCTTGCACGTGGCATAAAAAGAAAATATAAATCTTTTGTTAATTGTGGGCACCAATTGTTTCTTGTTAGGCTTGGCAAGTGCATTATGTCTAATTCTCTCAGTATTTTACTGAGGAGCTAGAAACTTATGGGTGAGAGTGGCAAAAGTATTTATACCTCCTTCAGAAAGTAAAATAGAATAAATCCAGAGTACAGTGTTAGGCTTCAGTCAAAACCGAGGCATTTTGAAGAATGTAAGCTAAAACCTCAAATTAATGACATAATTCCACATCCAACTGAGGAGATCTAGAATGTGTAAGTGTCCAGAAATGTGCAAGGAAATGAGCCTGAACAAGGAGAAATACATCTAATTTTTTTTCAATGTCTATTACATCATTTTCTTTTAATATCAGAGATCAAACCATGCTACCTGTTAGTCTTTACCACTATGTACCGTTTTGGGAGCTGCAATCCGAGTTGCTTATCCTCATAGCCTACAGGCTTATTTATAATTTATATGCCACTATTTTCCAAGATAGAATCATAGAGCTGGAAGGGATCTTCAAAGGTCATGTAGTCCAGCTTCCCTGCAGTAAGCAGGGACATCCTGTACTATGGAGTGTTTGGTTTAGTTTTGGTGTCTTTTTTCATTTATTTCCTATGTATGTACAGCCTGAATTCCTGAGCATGCAACTGTACATTTGACTGTGTTAAAAGAGATTTCAAAGTAGGAAAAATTATTAAGATTTTATATGGCATTACATTAGTGGCTCATCTCATTATCATTCATGGGCTTTCTTGAATCTTTTTTCCTCATTCTTTTCAATCTCCCCTCACAAGAGAGAGTTTCTGGGTTCTTGATGACTCAGCCTGGTTTTATGTGAGATTTTATTTAGTCCTGATTTTTTTCTTTTATTTTGGAGATGCAAGTTCACAGTGTTTCTTTATTCCAGATTAAAATAAAGTGGATGTAATAATTTGAATGAAAAATGAATCTTTAATTGGGTGGAAGTCAAGCTGAGAGTATTCACTATCTTTTAGTATGTTTAATTTTTTTCTTTTTCTTCAGAAGATGCAGAATGAAAATACAGTGTTTTTTGGACAGTGAAATAATTGCTTTCTCTATCCAGCTTTTTACTGCAAACATTAATGTTTTACAACCAAAAATAAATAAAGAATAAACCTTGCTATTAATTTTTTCCCCCAAAGTGGAAAGTTGCTGTCATTTGATGTGTAACCAACTAAACTCCACATTAATTCTTTTAGTTTCTACCATTTGGGTACCTGAAGCAATGTATCTGTTGTTTTGGGGGTTTTTTTGTGCTGATTCAGCTTTGCATCACTTTAGTATGAACTCCCAAATCTGCTCTATGATGGGAGATCACTTGCCTGAATTTGAATAATTTAAGGTGCTCCTAAGAAACATGGTTTTGAAGAGCTGACGTCTTCAAATCTTGTTGACCCAGTGCATCTTTAACAGAAGTTGACAAGGCAGAGCTCCTGCTCTCCCAAGTCTCTTTATGTGTTGTTACAAAGCAAAATAACTTTCCCTACTCCTGCATCTGTCAGGATCAAATATTCATCTTTAGACAAGATATCACATCCGTTGTTTTAGGAAAAAAGCCAAAAAGGGTAACAATAAATCCCATAGGAGATTAATACATCCAAAGAGCCTGGCAAGGTTAATTCCCTGCCTGTGCACCACTGCCTCCCAACGAAAGATTTGCAATTGAAGAGGAGAGACCTTCTCTAGCAAATGTTTTCCATATTGACATGTTTTTTTATTGTTTATTCATGCTCACTATAGCAGGGAAGACCTATTTTCCTCCAAAGAGCCTGTTTATACTGCTTTCTAATTTTCCATTTCAATGGCTTTATGACTTGTCCTTCAGCTTTGCGGAGTTTTCTCTGCTAGAGGAGTTTTCTTCCTCTTGCAAGCTGAAAGGCACAATGTGAGGAGAAGTACAGTGTACAGATTTTTTAATTTTTTTTTTCAAATTATGCCAGACTGAAAAAAACCCATAAGGTGTGAGTGCATGTGCAGCTCCTGCAGATGTCCTGCTGGCCAGTCAAGTGATTTAAGCCTCAATTTAAAAAGCCCTAATGAAACAGGAAAGAGTATAAATGCAAAACCATTTCCAGAGCTCAGTGGATTCAATGTATTTTGCAGCTGTTTTGCAGGTGTGAGAGGTATGTCTGTGCTTATTTGGAGAGAGTGAAAGACTCCAGGGATGCAGGCTTGATGACATCATGGTTGAGCAATCCAGTTCCATGTGAAATGATGACACAGCTTGTTTCACTCTCTCAACCAAGTGGTTCTGATAATTTCCCATGAAAGCAAGGAAACAAAAGAAAAACAGATTATTTCCCTCAGGTGCTACTGTGAGTTAAACACCCAAAGGAAACCTTGTATAGATAATACAGTTGTATTGGCTCAAAGAAGTACAAAGAGTATGATGGAAGATCTGTAGCTGAGACCTTGTGAGAAATAGGCACAATACACCTCCCAACTTCTCCCTCTAGATAAGGGCATGGATAAGATGGTACAACTCCATGCAGGTGAATCTTTCATCTTCAGCACCATACTAAAGAGGGTGGACCAAGTTAATGAAACTCTGAAATTCACCTCGGATTCCTCAGTTGCAAATCGTGCTTTAAATTTTTATGTGGAATGGTGTGATGGGTGTAATATATGATTCCATTTCAGGTAATTACATTTTGTCTGCTTAAAATTCTCCCTGCAGTTTCCACTGGGAAAGCTATTCTTCATTTCTCCCTCCTGCACCCCCCCTGGGTAGGTACTACTTCTGTCAGAGAGCGGCTGCTGTGTGCCACCTCCACATCCTCCACGAGCATACATACCCAAATTGTGGTGATGTTATATTGAGCCCTGTAAATGCAGACTTTTGTCCTGCCTGTGGCTGAAATTTGTTGGAATTGCCTGGGTGTAGCTGAGAGCAACATTTGAACTACAGCTTTCCAGCCGTAGGGAATGAAAGGCTGTGACAATTTAATGTTATAGTCAGTCTTTGCATCTAGATAACTTTTTATCAAGTAACCAGAATCCTATAACTCTTCCTCGTTCCCCCAGTGAAGCAGATGAATATAATTTGATGGATTGTGAGACCAAACAACCTGAGGCAGGGAGAGTTGAAGTAACTTGCCAACTACTAGACAGCATTAAAGTTGTCAGATAGAATCATAGTATAGTTCAAGTTGGAAGGGACCTTAAAGATCATCGAGTTCCAAGTCCCTTGCCATGGGCAGGGACACCTCCCACTAGATCAGGCTGCTCAGTGCCTTGTCCAGCCTGGCCTTAAACACCTCCAGAGAGGGGGCATCCACAACCTCTCTGGGCAGATGAGTTCTTGCAATGTAGTCTGGGCTACCCAGGATGGTAACAATCTTCCTTCTGGATTACATGGTTCTATATAAGATAATAGAACTGGTGTAACTGGTATATATTGATATGGTTGCTGCCAGGTGAAAGAGAGAGTAACCAGAAGTAGATAGGGAGGAGGTTGTCTTAAAGCTCCAAGCAAACTGCCAGCACTTTTTAACTAGGTACCTAGTCAATGGGAAGACATGGCTGAAAAGACAAGTGGATACCAGCTTTTCCCTCTTCTGCCAAACCCATTCACAAAGCAAGCCCTATTCAGCAGCCCTCAGAGCTAGTCCCAAAGTCTTTCTGGGTTTAAACTCCTTTGTGGTGGCTTGCTGGGTTTTGATTTGTTTTTTTCTCTGCATTATGGTGCGTGCTAGCAGTTCTGCTAATATGGGAGCCTGCTTCCCATAAAATGAAGTAAGAAGACTCAGGTGTTTACTCTGTGGGTTGTACTGCTTCGTTCCTCTACATTCCTACAACTGAGCAGTTTTTCCTGTTTTGCTTCCCCTCTTTTCCTCCCCTCCCACCCCCAATTCCCTTGAAAATGTTTCCTTCTCAAGATATATTTACATTTTATTCATGACTCTGTCAGGATTAATTTCAGTGCTTCATGCTGCCTGTGACTCCTCATGTATAATGAATGAAGCAGCAGCTGCTGCAGCTGACAGCCTGGGCACTCCAAGGGCATATATACACCAGCATCATTGGCAACTTCTTACCAGAAAGGATTTTAATACCCCTGCTGTCTGAACCACACTTCTGGTCAGGGCATGCTTTAGGAAAGAGTTGTGGCAGCTCTAAGCGCAAAGTACATTTCAAATGACTTTCTTGCTCTTTAACTGCATGTATTGACAATAGCAATGACTCTGGGTTTATCAGTGTCTAAAGGCTGTAAGATGCTGAGTGTCTGGACTTGATTACCTTGGGATTCTGTGGTATTACCTAGCCATCTCATTACTGTAAGAAACTAATCCTGGATCTGATGTAGCACACAGACACGGTCACTGTTTTTCCTTCTTCATCACTCAGAATAGCTTACTTATAAGTCTTAAGAGACCAAGGGTGGCTTTGCATCCAGTATGATGACAGAGAGTCAGAATGATCTCTGACTCTGCCACTGTGTTCCTGGGAAGCCACTGGCATGTCTTGGATTGCCATTGGCACAATGAGTGGACTGTTTGGTGGATAAGAACTGACTGGATAGATGGTCACATCCAGAGACTGGCCAATGGCTCAATGTTGAGATAGAGGAGGGTGACAAGTGGTCACCTCAGAGACCTGCACTGGGACCACTAATATTCAGTATCTTCATCAACCACACCCTCAGCAAGTTTGCAACCACATGCTAAGTGGTGGAGTTGATATTCTAAAGGGATGGGATACCATCCAAAGCGACCTGGACAAAAGCCGGACCTGGACAAAAGCCAAACCTGGACCATGCAAACCTCATGAAGTTCAACAAGGCCAGGAGCAAGGGGCATTGGTTTTAACTAGTGCAGAGCAGGTTTAGATTGGACATTAGGAAGAAGGTTTTTACAGTGAGAGTGCTGAGACTGGAACAGGTTGCCCAGAGAGGTGGTGGAGGCCCCACCCTGAGACATTCAAAGCCAAGCTTGATGAGGCTCTGAGCTACATGACTTAAGGCAAGATGTCTCTGTTAACTGCAGGGGAGTTGGACTAGATGGCTTTTGAAGGTCATATACTATGGTTCTATGTCACTTGCGCTTGGTGTCTTGTGCTCTTTGCATGAAAATATGGGGCAAATAACTTCCTTTTCTTTTCTCCCAGCATTCTGCCTGTTTAGCTTAGAAGTTTCTTTAGAGATAAATACTAAATGTTTGCAAGGATCCTAGCACTCTGGCCTCTTGAATTTCCTGAAGGTATTTATGCCTGGCCATAATAAAAATAGTTACAAAAAAATAGTCTGAAAATATCAGATTGATTTGTTACTCCAGACATATATGGCACTTGTTTGAAGTCAAGCAGAAAAAGAACTGTAGAGGTTAACCAGAAAAATGGTATTTTGTCTCTCTTTTAAACGATGGAAAAATCAATTTTGAGGTAATTTAGAAAAAGATATTTGAGATTAACCTTTAAAGGTATCAAAATACCAGCATTTATAGATGATCAACTTTGTTTAAATAGAAAAGGTCATAATTTTAAGTTTCAATATTTCTAATTATTATGGACATCTTTAATTTTGAGTCCATAAATACTTTAAAATTTTGGTTTCTTTGCCATTTTTTGCTTATAAATCAACTTCCATCATGCCTCCCACAACGATGGCAGAGGGTGCTGGGCCAGCTGGAGGCTGCGGTAGCATTAGTGTTTTCTGCCGGTCTTGAGGGAGGCTTCGATTCAGGTAGTGGCAGTGGCTCGGGAGGCAGATAGATGATTTGTTCTGAGCCCACCGAACAGAGCCTCCTGTTGCCTTTTTTCTAGGAGTAGGAAGGGTTGGGCCCTGCTGGTGAGGTGTACACCATCAGGGCCGCCCGCGTCCTGGCAATGGGGCCCGGTGGGATGATCCCCGTGGAGCCTCCGGCCTGCCCAGTGCTGGGTTTCCCCCTTCTGTCTCACCGAGCAGCCACTTGGCCTGAGGGGTGGCTACAGGTACACCATGGCCCAGTGTCCCCGTTTGGTCTCTTCCCCAGGGGCTGGTAGTCATTGAGCCGCATGAGCCCTTTTAATTTACTATAAAAATAAGGTATTTTTGTGGCAACAAAAGGGCTGTGTCTATCAGCGGTTATAGGACATTGAGCTGTTGGAGCAGGCCCAGAGGAAATGAGCAAAGGGCTGGAGTAACTGCCTTATGAAGACAGGCTGAAGGATTTGGTTTTTTTCACCCTAGACAAGGCTCAGGGGGGATCTCAGAGTAGCTTCTCGATACCTGAAGTGGGCTGAAGAAGGGGGGGGTAGGACTTTTTAATGGGATATGTAATGGGAGGAGTAAGGGAAGCAAACAGTAAGAGGTGAGATTCAGGCTNTGATCTTTAAGGTCCCTTCCAACCCAAACCATTCTATGATTCTATGATTCTATGATTCTATGCCACACCTTCATCTCAGACTCAAACACTATTTTCAAATCATGTCAATTAAAACTTCAGGTAACAGACCTCCTTTCCATCTTCATGTCCTCTTGTGAATATAGCCCACAAGGCAGTGATATACAGTCCCCTCTAATGCTGTTGTTAACTCTCATGTTTCTTCTGGCTCATAAAGACTTTACTTTCTTCAAGGAAAAGAGTACAAAAAAACCCCAAACCACCAAAATTATAAAAAGGTAATCCATGTTGAGTTTTACAAGATGGTATTAAATACAAGAATTTATTAAAACTTCTTCCAAAATGCTGAGTAAATATTACAGTCTCAGACAATAATTAAATGCTTAATACCAGAGAAATTGGACAGATTAGCTGGGTGAAAAGTTATTTGTCCAGGGAGCAAGATTTTGTGCTCTGACTCTTGCTGACAAATTTTAACACTGTCAGTTTGACAAATGCAAGAGTTTGTTAATTTTTCACAGGTGGGAAAAATAAGGCCTGTGATGTACAGATGGTTTGTCATAGACTTAGTCACTGGAAACATCAGGATCATCACCCTTAGCCTGCAGCACTATATAGAGTCCAATGTGCTCAGCTGGCATCAACAACCTGAAATAGTGAGGCACCACCCAGAAGAAAGCACATATTTTAAAGATGGATTTTGAAGAGGAAATGGCCATGTCCTTCTCTCTGGCCACTCGTGCAGGGGAATGCAGGACCACTATTCCTTATAGTGTTTTAGCCAGGGATTTTTTTGTATCCAGCTAATTTGTCCAGTACTTTGTTAAAGAAGCTACATCCAATTACAGTGACTTTCTCTGATTCTACCTTTCCAAAGGTATTCTGTACTTGTATCTGTTTTCTTCTCTTCCACTGACTGAAAAACACAAGGTAAACTGTTCCTTTCACAAACAGGATCTCTCTCCACTCAAGAGGTTCCGAATCATTCAGATAAGCTGTCCCTTAAGGAATTCTTTACTGGTCTGTTGTACTCTTGCAAATTTTGTAACAAAAAACAGGTCTTAGAGAATTTATTGAACTGAAGAATCCAGGTGCTTGCAACTCGAAAGATGCCACTTTCCTCTTTGCAAGTGCTAATTTTTTTTTATTGTGATGCGGATGCTAAACAGATCTGATACTCCACACACAAAGCTGTTCATCCTCGTGATTACCACGTTCAAGGTAACTCTTTTGTGAGACTTAGCATCCTGGCCTTGATCTAGGCTCTATTGTTAGTGCATTCAACATCCAAATCCTAAAATGCATCCTGTATTTTCATATGGGTACTGTGTTCTTTATTGGCTCCCACAATGGTATGTGTTGCTGCTGTGCACAGTTAAACACTGAAGGAGTGTTCTCCATCCATGTGGTTATCACTATTTTCTGTACTGCATTTTCAGCTATAGAAATCTCTAGATTCATAGTTCTCATCTTGTGAAAGCCAAGCCTTTATTTCCTCTTAGGGAAATAATGCCAGTCACACAAACCCTGACTCCTACAAGATGCTGAAAAAAAGACTTATTTGAGCATAAGCCACTTTTTTGGATCTCAAGGTGCTTTTGATTTTATTGTATCTGATATTTGTCAATAACCTGCTTTTATAGAAAGCTGTGAGACCGCCATCAGAAGTTGTAAAAATATTCTTAGTTGCTGAGAGGGCATGAGTGTAATATAAGTCTTCTAACTTTCATATTCTTACATGGAAAGGTCGTTCTTGTGTTGAGCATCTGTGAGGAGAGTATGTTCTTTGTATTGAATGTTTTGCTTATCCTCCTTTCATTTATTCAGATGTATTTATATCATAACACCACAGGCTGTTTGGCTGTTTGAGCCTGGCAGCAAGGAAATTGTATTGTTCACTTTTCTGCCATGGAAAAATAAAATTCTGGGGATTGTCATTATAGTCATTAAACAAAACAGTGTGTAAAGAGCACAGTGGATTTGCCTCTGGACTCTCTTCCCTGCACTGAGTTGGGGAAGATGTGTGTGGCTCACCTTCTTGTGACTTGCTTCAACAAGGCACATCCAAAAGATTTTCAGTAATAAATCAAACTCAGGAAATTATATTGATCAGATTTTAAAAGAGGTGAGAAGAAAGAACCAGGCAATAGGAATTCTTGTGTATACGTTATATGAATTATGTGGGTTGCTCTGCACTGGGTCAAACAAACAAGGTGATGTTTACTTTGGAATGAAGATTTATCCTGTAATTTGTAACTATGAAAAACACCGCAGCAAAGACTGTTGAACTCCCCGTAAATAGTTCCAAGTTAGAAATCAGTTTTCAGGGGAACTTCAGGAATTGTTTGTCTCCCCATCTAAGTGAGTTTGTTTTTTCCCTTCTTCACATTAAGGAAATAGGCAATGACTTCTTCAATGATGAAAGAAAGTTTATCTTGCAGTGGTACTTCCAAGTCTGTAGAAGAGCAGTTCCCTGGAAAATAGTCTAATTCCTGCTGGGAACTAGATGCAGATGTATGGCTATATACATATGTCTATGTAATTATTTTAATTATCTTTATTTTCAATTTACTAGCAATCCCTAATCCAAAGCATTACAGCTTAAGGAAATTCAGTACAGCAATAATGAGCTCATCACAGATCAGGACTTTAAGCAAGTAGATTCAAGTGAATTCAGGAACTTTTTCTATATTTTTTTAAACTATTACTTGCAGAATGGTCCCTGAAGAGAACCTGGTCCGCTCACTCTCTCAGACAATCACTTGGGAGTTATCAGGGAATCCAAGCCTCTCTTAATAGGCAGCTTGGATGAAACCACCTTGTTGGAAGGATGAGGGAATCCAACAGCACAGATATGCAGAAGTCTGTAGTTGTTCTCAGCACTAAAGAGAGCACTAGCATAATTAATTTATAAGCATGAGAAGCAAAATTATAGCATCTCTAGATCTACACACAGTTTTGGGTTTCTGTATTTTCTTTTTACTTCAGGATTGATAAGATCATTGATGCTTGAAGTCTTCATTTGCTTTTAGAGATTCAGAAGAGCAAGACAGAAATTAGTGGAAGTTATCTTGATGGTCCAGTGGCAAAAGAGATCAAAGATACAGGAGAAAAATTTCTTAGACAAACATCTCAAATCCTAATTATTGCCACCTTACATATGAAATATCTACACATGGGCCTTATCCCCTCAATTTTCCTAATATGATGCTTTTGTATTCAAACCTTTAGATTCACTAACTGTCCTTTTTGAGTAAAAGGAGACTGCAGGCAGTATTTCTTCAAGCAGTATTTAGAGTGCAGTTGATTGCATTAATACTTGTATATAGCGTGTTACATAAGCAGAAGATGATTAAGACACATTTGTTGAACTGTAACAACTGTTGTTCTTACCAATAATAACAGCCACCATTATGTATGCAAAATGCAATCAGATGCTGTGCTTCAGGATGTCAGATGATTACTTCTGTTGCTGAAGGTATATGCAGAGGAGAGTCAGAAAGCAGTTTCTTGTCCTTACAAGTGTTTTGCAGTAATTAAAGGGCTGAAGGAAGGTGGACATGATGAACTGCTGGTCTTAGAGAGAACAATGCATATTGTTAAGATCTAGATTAGATTTGCCTTGGTGCTTCATCTGGGTAATTAACACCTAATAATTACTCCCTCTTCTCTTTGTTTTCATTGTGCCATGATGGATTTTGCAGAAAACTGAGTTCTCCTCTGAAAGACAGACTTTGTGCATAGTATCCTGCAAAAGTCACAGGATGAGTAAGACCTTAAGATATTTCTGGTTTGGGGACAGAGTAATGGAAGAAACTGTAGTGAAATGAACATCAATATGGCCTCCAGTAAGCAGTTTCTCTTTCCTGAGATGTCGGAGAATTGTGTCTGTGATTAATAATTTCTTACTGGACCATCTACTGGGAATATCGTCGCTGTGTTTTCTCTGTTCCTAAATGGATAATCTTCATAATATCATGCAGATCCACATGCTCACCCTGCTACCCACCTCCTTCTCCAGGATTTCTCAAAGTCAGCTGCTGAGGCAGGTCAATCAGCATTTTCCTTTCACTGTGGACCATAAAGATAGTCACAGACCTACTCTCACACCAGCACCAAGCTTCTACAGCCTAACTCTAGAAAAAGAGGAAGCAGATTTAGACCAAGCAACTGTCTGTGAGTGATTAGAGGCAAATGGGATTTGGCAAATATCAAGTTGGCAGGAGGCATTAGAGCAGCTCTTCATCAGTGGGTTCCCCATGGTGCTTTGAAGGGTCATTGTGTGTACTGGCAGGATTCTCATGCTTTCTTGTTTCCACCTTCCCAGAGGCATTTTGAGGAGGAAGATCATTCTCTGCCACATAATGACTTCTTTCCTCCCTTCACGCACAGCACACCCTTCCCCCACAGGCTTGTTTATCATGCTGAGCCATGATGCAGGGTTTTGCTCTCCTGTTTCTCCTCTGCCCCCCTTTCTCTCCTTACATAAATTTTTGTTGCAGAAGCAGGGCCTCGAGAGATTTTTTGATCAGTGAAATACTTGGGGCTTCATGAATTGCTTCTAAGTCTAAACGAACTCTGCATTTGATAGGACACTAGTGAGAAGCAGAGGGAATGCTAATGCTAGGCTGATGGAGGAGGTCCTACTTAGGGTTTATTATCCTCAAGAATGTCGAAGGCACAGAAATAAAAAGTCTTTAGCTCAGCATTATGACAGAAGCATCTTCCTTTACTCAAAGAATGGGGGTTTTGCTCAGGAGACTATAGCGTCTGTGATGGTTCAGTATTTTTTGGTCATTTGCTTCACACTGCAACAGATCCAAGCAAACTTCTCTTGCTGGGAAAGGCATTTATCATACTGGGGCTGTGTGGTGCATCTGGAGACTGTCAGAACAGACAGGCAACCAGAGATTTGAACTCCCCCTAAATTGTTATATTCCATGCATCTTAGCAGTTAGAAATGCCTGCAGGTATAAACTCAGTCAGAGAAAAATATTAGCATGGGGACTTGGGTGAAATTTGGCTCATTTGTTTCTGGGCTTTATTGAAATATTGACTATTAAGGCTGTTTTGTACCACCAGCAGAGATAAGGTTTGCTGTGAAGAGTAAGATAAGGGTCAAAGAGAATTTATTTGTAGAGTAGGAGGGGGAAACAAAATCAGCTAGCAAGATTCAGGCTGTAGGATGGATATTCATCAGGAGCGGAGAGGAACAGCAGAACAACATAAAGAATTTTGATTTCAAAAAGCTGAGATAGCTTTAAGAAGGCAACAGATTTTTGCTGCAATGGGAAGATACAGCTCCTCCAATTAGAAAGACAGGCCAGCCTTGGGTGGATTATTTTGGTGTGTGCAGGCCCACCACACAGATGTGGTGCAGTCTCCATCACAATGAATGGAACCATATCCATGGCAGTGCTAAATTCCTCGAACTTCTTCTTAACTTTCTCAAGTCTGCCTTTGCTGGCTGAGGCTGTCCTGGATCATGCTTTTGGATGTGGAGTTGTGCATACCTGCAATGGTTGCTAAATAAAGTTGCATTCCAGTGCCTCTATGCTGGAAGTAGATGTTATACAAAGCTGTGAATGTGAATGTGTACTGATTTCTGCTCACAAAATCCCAGGCTTTGTCAGTTAATCTGTAGAGGAGTTTACTTTGTTCATGCATTCTGTCTGGTTCATACACCCTACCACCATACGTGCCGTCTGGTGTATTACCTGAGTCTAGTTTTGCATGCTTAGCCAGCAGACATAATATGTTGAACAAATTCCTTATGAACTAATTACTCAGTGCTTAAACTGCTACATTTGACATCCTTCAACCCTCATAAACATATTGAACTACTAATGGGATTATGGATGCCAGATTTGCTGTGTCATTCCTAAAAATTAACCTAGGGATTTAATTGAAGCTACAATCCAAAATAAGAACAACTGAAGGAGGTATTGAGATGAGAAGAAATATTTTTGCTCAAAAGATTTTTTTTTTGTACTCAGAGTTCATTTTCAAGAGTTTGCTGAAACCAAATGTAAAGGACACAGGTGCAATATTTCCCCTAGTAGTGTGTGCAAATTTATATACTGTGGTTGGGCATTTTCAGCAAATACTTTCACATTCTTGGATGAGTTTTTTACAAATTTTCAAACACAGCTTAGACACAGATATCCAGAACAGTATTAACCCTTTAAACTCAGACACAACTCACAGTCCTTCTAAGGTTTATCCTATTGCACAGAAAGTTACTGGGATAGATATGTAACTCATAATGTTGTCGACTATAATTAGAAGCTCTTCTCCAAGAAGACTGTATCATGGCAAGTCCCATTGATAAAGTTCTATTACCATTAACAAAGAGTGCAATTTTGTGTTTTGGTTTTTTTTAGATTTAGTACTTTCTTTACTGCCTTTGCTGTCATGCCCCCCCTTTTAATTTTTAAACCCCCAACATTAATACATCACTGCAAATAAAGGGCAGGATTTTCTTTGGTCATCCGAACTCTAGAAAGCATCCACATAGTCCACAAGAACTACTGGACTCAATCTTAGCCTAGGCAAGAAAGTTTCTCTCTGGAAATTTTTATCTATGAAAGAGTTAATGTTAGGGGTAAATTATATATTCACTTCTCTGTGTCAGTTGGCACTGATCTGAATGTTAATGAACATTGAGAGTTAACAGATGCTTCATTGATATTTATTGTACCTGTTCCTTTCAATTGCTAATGTATAAATTGTAGAAAACAAATCAAATGAATCAAAGTAGAAATCTGTCTCTGGAAAAGAAGCCGTGTTGCTTGGTAACAAGTACCCGGTGCCTGCCAGACATTGATCATGATCCCCCTGCTTTGTGCAGCATTCCAGTCAGAAGATAACTATTATCATGGGACTGCATAAAGTTTATCATGCAGTTGCATAAGCTGGCTAAATGAATAGTTAGAGATGTTCCTGGCTCCTCTGTAGGCTCTTCTTGGGCCATTGCCTTTAGATTCTTCCTTTTTGTAGAGTGTGATAATTTCTTATTTCTACACGTTACACACACTGCTAATCTTCCTTCTCTTCCTAGTTCTTGCAGTCACCTCCTTTTGTAGCTGGAAGGGACTTAGCACTGCCAAACTGTCCTGTAATCTGGTGACAACATAGCATATCTATTCCTAGCAGGGCACCTTCTGGGGCTGTGTTCCCTCATGAACATCAACTGAGGAGGAAGATTAGGAGTAAGAATTTCTCCCCTAATCCATCAGACAGGAAGATGCAGGAAAAAAAATTTAAACCCCCAACAATCCAAATATAGAAGTAGCTACTGCCTGTAGTAGAAATAGTTCCCTTCTTGTTGAGTTACTGAGTACATTTTTTTCATTCAAGATTCATGGATTCAGAGATCTATTTGTAGCGCCCAAGAGCTGTCAAAAATAGATTGAAAGTTGTGAGAGCATGAGGTAGGTGGCAGAAGCTGGGAACTTTCACCCAACATCCAACTACACTTTCACTTTCTCTGAATACTCCCAACAGACAGAGAAGATACATGAATATGTCACAAATGAAAAGGAATAATCATCTGAGAAACAGGAATCGCAATAATATGCTGTATGGCATAAAAGAATAGCTAAAACTAAGTTCTGGAGAGACTAAGATAAAGAACCTTAAGTCTGAGCAGATAAGAGAGCTGTTGAAGGAAGCAGAAAATGAGATGCATCTTTGTTCAGGGCAACTCAGATAGGTGGACAGAGGAAGTGACAGCAAACCCCCATCAAGGGGAAGATGTCAATGTGATCTGGACCAGAAAGCAGCATTTCAGAAAGACAGGGTTAGGACTTTTTAATAGGATATATGATGACAGGACAAGAAGTAATTGATGCAAATTGGAAGAGGAGAGTTTCAGGCTGGATATAAGAAAGAAATTCCTTACGGTGAGGTTGGTAAGACACTGGAACAGGTTGCCCAGAGAGGCTGTGGATGCCCCCTTGCTGAAGGTGTTAAAGGCCAGGCTGGATGAGGCATTGAGCAACCTGGTCTAGTGGGAGGTGTCCCTGCCCATGGCATGGGGGTTGGAACTAGATGATCTTCAAGATCCCTTCCAACTCAAACCATTCTATGATTCAGATTCTTTCACTGTCCAATGCCTTGTTAAACACATGGTTTGGTCAAACTTCTTTTGAATTTAGAAGATGCAATGCACTCCAAGAGCTCCCTATGGTTTCAGTAGGGAAGGCCCAGGAGAAAAATCAACATTTTGGTAGTTATGTCAATCTATGTTTTCTTGAAGAAATGCCCCAATTTAAGTTTGCCAACTGCTTGCTTACTGCAGTCAAAATGCTACAGCAACAATAATCTGCTGATTAATTTTAGATAACATATCTGTAATAATTTATTTAAGTGTTTTTCTTCTCTGCCTCTGTTTTTCTGGGTTTCTATGTATGCATCTCACCCATGCATCCCATAAGTGATGAAAGCCCAGTGAAACCTTACCCATGTACTAGGAACTGTCATTGTTGTCAAGGCAGAATGTATTTTTCCATGTGTCTGATCGAAGAACAATTTGTACTGTATATATTTTCTGTGCTTAACACAACTGCCTCTTGTCAAAAGCTAGCAAAAGGTAGAAACAGGTTTGCTCTCTACAAAAGAGGATGTTTTGCTTGGATGAATGCTAATCAAATGATTAAATTCAAGCCAAGTTTCTCTTGAGTAGAGTGTTATGGCCCAGTTACAGGGGATTACTAATCAACAAGTTTTGGATGAAAATCAGGTAGTTCAAGACCTCTTTAGACTAGCAATCATTAGGCATAATATAGCTAATTATAACCAATGGGATTGTATGCCTAGAAACCCTTTCTATACTAAAACGTGCTACATAGCATTATTTTGGCACTGTGTGCAGACTGGCAAACTGAAGCCTTGAAAACTGAATGTGCTCCAGAAAAATATGTTATATTTTAATCTAGACTAGAGATTGGTTGGTCAGTGTTAGGAAAACTCACATATCAAAGGCCTCAGGATGGTCTAGTTGTTCCATACTAAGAAACATCCAAGAAATACAGAGAAAGAACCATTCTATAATTCTATGAAAGATGGAGATTGTCAGACTGTACACAGACTAGGAACAATCTTGCTGGGCTGAGTGCTTTATTTGTCCAAATACACCCATAATCCCAGATGAATTAGCCTATAACCCTTCCCCCCCCGATGTCACTCTTGTTCTTGAGCCTGAATCTGGCTACTTGTGAACAGGTCTGCACAGTGCAGGAAATGTTGCACAGCCTGGAATAAACCTTGAGCCCAGGTACTTTCTTTTCTTAATACAACCTTTTCTGATTAAAGTATTCCATCTCTATAGAGCCATTGACTTAAAGCTAAAATCCACTAAGTCACATCCAGATCTTGAAAGCCCCATTGCTTCATTCTAGAAGCAATATTCAAAGCCTGAGTAAACAGTATTTTTGTTACGGGACAAATGTGGACAATATGTGATATTTTGGTGAATTTCTGAGAGATAGAGTTCCTCCTTTAGAATGGCTGTCTGTACACCTTTCCCAACACTAGCAAATTTACTTTGAGTGTCTGTTCTTTGTACTAAACCTTTGTTGACAGAAGCCTAGAAAACCAGGATTTTCACTGAGAAGGTGAATGGGAAATTACTCGTGTTTCTTCTTATACAAATGTTATGGGGCATCACCTGCTCATTATTTGGTTTGTGTTGAAAATAAACTGATGGAGGCCATTCTTAAGCTTTCAGGCAAGATGTGTTACTCCTTGCCATTGGGACATTAAATACAAATGCTATCTTCTGTCTCAGAAGGTCATTCTGCAATTTTTTGGGGTCTCTGAGAATATTCTAGAGAAACATTAATAAGTTATCGATCAGATTTTCACTAAATGTTTCCTTTTGATCTCCATCAGAGATAAAAAATTGATGAGATGACTCCTTATTCACTGTCTCTAAAGATATTCAGTTTGGCATTTGACATTGCACTGTTCAGAAAAATCACTGGCTGGCCAAAACAGTCAGACATTAAAATAATCTTTTATCATTATTGCTTTCTCATATAGGCAATGTAAACTATGCTACTAGTATTGTGACAAAGCTTTTTATCCATGTTCATATCTCTAGGGTACAGTAGCAGTTAAGGCATTAGACTAGGAGGTTGGAAAGCTAGGTATTTGTTTCAGAGATGTTTACTGGTTTCTAATATGGCCTGAAGCAAAATATTTCTCTGTATGTTTTCATCTGTAGAATGATGATGACTGATCTCTGTGAAATGATTTGTCCATATTAAAATGGAAAATGCTGTTTGATAGCACAGTTCTTATTATCACCACGCATAATGTACGCCTTGCAAAATCAGAGCATTGTGAAATGCCTGCTATCCTCACTTACATAACTTACTCTGTGGATTCCAGGACATTTCCATCTAAAGATGCACATCAGATGAGTACAAGTTATGGATAATGAACATTCCATATCTTTTTTGTGGTACTGGATCTAGCCACCAACTGGTGCAGCAGCCCTAGGAAATTGTATCAAGGCTTGTTGATCTTCCCCCTGCAGGATACTCGCCAGTGTCACACAGGTGTCTGTTAGCCAACCAGCCAAAAGAGGAAAATTATCTTCACTTCAGTAGCTCCCTCACAGCCTGACTTCTGCCCAGACAGGCAGCACTGCTGCTGCAGGTCCCCAAAGCTTTCCATCCTCTCACTTGCTGCAAGGCTGAGTTGTCTCTATTGTATTTTCTGTAACTTCGAGGCATCTCTGCTCTGTTCTTTTCATGGCATCATTTCTATTCATAGTGCAGTGTTGCTATTGGGCCAATGAGGCTATTTAATGAGCAGATAATCTTGTTCCTTCATAAGGAAAAATTACTCAGCATTACAGTTTATCCACAGAGCAAACAGATTGTCAAATAAAATAGCATATTATACCCTAAATAATTAAATAACCACAGAGATGTTTCTCACTCTGCTATTCAGCAGGCTGGTGTCAGCTGAGAAAGCAGATATTCCAAATGATGTTGGCTTCTCTTTTAAAGTGCAGTTACAGAATGAAAGCAATTGTCAAAACGGCAGTGTGGGGTTTCACATTTTTTCTCCTTGTGACTTCCTGAGCAAATTTGTTCCATTCATAAGCCACACAATGATTTTTCTAACTGCCAGCATTGTAGCCTCAGACTTAGAAGATTGCAGCAGGATTCCTCTGTTTCTCTTGTGTCACTACAAGAAGAGATACCACAATCACCATTTAGCTGATAGATCTGTTGATGTTAACAAAGCAAAATGGATTTTTTCCTCGCTTCTCATAACAATAAGAGAGTGATTTTTTCATTTGGTTGGCTGTTTTTCAGTTTGTTCCTCTTTGTCAGCAGTGGTGTGAAGCAGGAGTGGTAGAACAAATGTAGCAGTTTCCCCCAAAGATTCATGGTAACGCTTTAATGATGAAAAAGCAAGTTTTCAGCTGGTATGGCAGAGATACTTGGCTCATTGTACACTAGATAGATAAATAGTGTATGTTTTGAATTTAATGCAGGAAGATGCTGTTTCACATATGCAGCAGTATATCTATGTATTAAAAATGCTTCGGAAGTATCTGTAGTCCTGACTTAGATTTCAAAAGTCACCAAACCTATATATGTGTGTGTGCATTTATGTTCTACTCTACCCCTGGCACATTTTCCATCCCAATATTTCAAATCTTCCATTTACAGTCACAGGCCTCAGTTCCATCCCAGGCTGCTTAGGTTTGTAGCCTGCAAGTCATCAAAAGCAGAAACACCTGCTGTGTCCCATTGGAAGGAGGGACTATATGACTGTGATATATCCAGCATGTGCTCTTTTTTTATTATTTGTGTCAAATTGTGAGCTATATGACCTTAAAAACTGCACAACCCTCCCGATATGCAGGCTCTCTAGCTTAAGTAATATTTAGAGGTATACAAAATGCACAAGTACTGACTTTCTATCACTTCCAGAACTGTAGACATAACTAAATCAACTGACTTCACAGGCAAAAGAGGTACAAAAAATTGTTGCAATAAAGATTTTATTACCCTAAAGTATTTCTAAAGTAACCTTTTCCCCTCTCACTTAAATGGGGAGTAAATGGAATACATGATACCGTGGCAAGAGTATTTTATTGGCATGCTTGAGTAAAGCAGCCATTTCAAACTCATGCCAATAAAAGGCCAGCTCCTGCTGCCATTACTCATTTGTACAGTGCTAATGACTTTGATATGATGATATGCTTGAGCAATTTGAGCAGGATTCAGTACAAAATATTCATTTCAGGACTATTTATTGGAAATTTGAGGTTTTTATCTATGCTATAAATAATATCTTGGACTATGAAAAATCAATTGACATTTTAACATACAACCCACATTGCTAAAAGAATGGCAGCATCTCAGGCTACTCATTTACTTTTTCCCTTCTGTCTGCTGGACCTGAAGTGGACTGCTCTGCTTCATTTTGAATTTTCCATCAATCTCATTTTTCTGTTCTCAGTTCAATGATGAATGCATCAAAGCCAGAGCAGTTACTGTCATTAGCTCCTCTTCATGACTTTGCTTCTCATCTTGAACCAATTCCAAATAAACTCCAGCCATGGGACATCTGCTGGGGCCTTATCTGTTGGAGTCCCTTCTAAAAAGCTTCTTGTTGCCCCATGATTCATCTCTCTGATGCCATCACCATAAGGAATTGGGAGGGATTATTCTGTGCATCTCCAGTCTGGGGCTGCTGAAAGCTGATTTGGTCTCCACAGGGGATAAACTATTCCTGAGATCCCAGAAACACCAACCCATGTGGTCACTCCAGCCACGTGAATTCTCCCCACTGGCTTGTCTCAGAGTGCCCAGCTGTAGAGGCTCAAACAGAGCCAGGAGAGCTAATGCAGATTTGCAAAGAACATCTCTGCAATGCTCAGGGCTTCCTGAGAATAACTGCACAGCTGCAGTACTGAGGTGAAAAAGTGATTTCAGGCAGCTAAGGAATGGGTTTATCAGGCTGCTTCTCTGTGCTTCATTCACCCACTGAGAAATCAGGTTATGACTGGGACAAACACTGGTCATAATAATGAGTGCCATTCCTATATCTAAGCCCTTCTAACAGCTGTAAGGCTGCTGTTTCTCAATCTCTAAACACACAAGTTTAAAGGAAGAGTTGCATCATTGGTTCTCCTTTCTCATTCTTCTTAACTCATCCAGCTCCTGCTGTGCTGCCATTTCCTGTTATCAGACACTTGTCAGTCATAAACAATCAGTCAGCTACTTCACAATTAGCAGGAAGAAAAGATACAATTTTTTTGTGTTGGTCCCAGATGTTTAAAGCTAGGAGCTGGCCAGAAAAGTGTTATACACTTCAGTCTTCTGTAGCATGGCTTGTTTTCTTGGCTATGTCCTGTAATTTTTAGTGCTGACAGAAGAGGAGGATGTCCTTGATACATTTCCTTTGATGGAGTGGGGCTTAGCTACTGCTGTCATTGGCTGCCTTTGCATAAACCTTGCTTTATTCTGTGTATACAGTTTCCTTGCAGGCATTTGGTACAGAGATGCTTCAAAATGTGCTTGTTAGAAGAACAAGAAAATAATTTCAGAAGTGCTTTCTTTCACAAGGAAAAGGTCACTAGTGCAAGGAAGAGTTAGGCCCAGAGCCATGTGCACTGGCAAGTAACCCTCTCCAAAGCAATTGTTGGATGAAGTGTTTGTTGCACATTATCAGTTTGGCAGCAGGGGTTTTCTTTTAAGTAATTTTGCATCTGCACAGGTGGGTAACTGAGATTACAGTAAGTGTCTGGTCTGTGTAATCAAACCTGCACTACTTATCAGCAGTACTGAGAGCTCCCAATTGTTACTCGAGGTCTGTTGCCTGTGTTCTGGTTCACATGCAGAATGAGAGCCCATGCTGCAGAGTTTTCACTCCAGCAAAACAGAGCTCGGAGGAGAGGAAGGATTACATGGACATCAGCTGCGAACTTACGATGTTCTTGTGTTCCTAGAAGACATAGTAGAAAAAAGCAGCTTCTCCCTGGAGCTTCTTTTAGTTTATTTAGAAAAATTGGTTTTGCCTTTCAACACAATATGTGGCTGTCTACACCCTCTTTCTTTATTATCTTCTGTTTCTCAGCACACCACAAGTGTGTGTTGGAAACCAGTGCACCAGACTCTCTTTTTGGGCACCTGCTGAGGGTAAGAGACAGTTTGAAATATCATGTAACTACTGTTCATAGAAGGTGTTGATTTATTTTTAAAGAGTTTAGCAGTTAAAATTCATTACAAGTGATTCAAATAGTTGGTGGTAAATGTTGATGGGAAAATATTTGTTTGTGTAAACCAGGTTTCAACAAAGGGAAAGCTACTGTGACTCAGTCATTTTACTTCTCTCTTGGTGCGCTATCAAGTGTTGGCATTTTTCTCACAAATTTTAGCTCTCTTGGCAAACACCAATCAGACAGAAATTGTGTTGTCACCTAAAAGGGGTGTCAGTCAGTCACCACTTTTTCATTTTTAGGGAAAACTGATGAAGGGAGATTAAATTATTTCCCTAAGTTAAAGGGAAAAGGCAGAAGAAAAATAGAAGAAACACAATTAGAATTTAATTCTGAAGCAACTACTGTTGTGTGGAAATGAGATATCTGAATACTCAAGCCCACACAGTACAGGAGCTCAGGAGTCCTGTGGCATGAGATCCTCTTACAGAAGGGCACTCCTGGTTTCTCCTTTACTTTTCTCTCAACCAGCACGTTCTGTTGATGAGACATTTTGCTAAAACACCTCCCAAAGGTTTTGGGACAGTGTGCTTGCACTGCATTGCAATCACAAGGCTCAGTTCCCACATTGAGAGTGAATGAAACTCTTCTCTTGAAGAGTTTGAGAACACAGCTTCTCCAGTTTCTATTAAAAACATGTTAACAAGAGTTGACAATATCCATATAGATAAAACACAAGGTCAATAACAGCAAATGGGTGGTTCCTGTGGGCTGTCTTGAAGAATAGTAAAGAAGCTTTTTCCCAGATGGTATGCCAAGCAAACTGCTCCTCACAGCTTTATGACTGGTGATATTGGTATTTTATGTCATATTGAATTTAATGGCTCTGGACAGAAAACAGGCAGCAGCATGAATGGGCAACCAAGTGATGCTGGTTTGCCTTGGGGGAGGAGTAACAGCGCTGCAGGTTAGACTTTTACCACTTAGGATATGGCATTAAAGAGATATAATTGAGCTATGAGGCTAGAAATTATTAGTTCCTTTGCTTCTTGAAGAGAAATTTAGTGCTGCTGAAAATTGGCAGATTGTCAGCCCTTGAGTCCGGAGTCCTTTTCTTCATCAGAGAGCAGATATTGTATGATCAGCAACAGTATGTTCTTGCTCCCCCTGAAAACTTGCAGGGAAACGACTCTGCTTACTTATAGGTATTTTTCATTTTAATTTTTTAAAATTGAGACTGCCTTCAGGATAGTCGATTTTATTGGTGATTTTTGTGTGTGCACAGAGTATATAAGTTGAACTCAAGCCTGACCCAATGCAATTCATCATTGATATAAAAGAGATTTATCTGTTGCTCTATGAATAATTGTAAGAAACTTTTGACATATGCCCTGTAAGCTGCCAAACATATATTTGACAGCATTATCACCTGAAGCACCAGCCTTCTATCAGGTTCACCAGAATGATACTCTCTTTAAAGTGCAAATGATCAAATCATATGACTTCTGACCTTCCTCAAATGATTGCAACTCATAGCATGTCTACACACTACTAAGTACCATGACCGGACTCAGCTAGACTAGTAATGCTAACAAATAAAAATCTCCTTCTTGAAAGTTTTGACCTTTCTGGAATTGCAGGTAATAGCTGCCAGCTTATAAATGCCCTGAGCATGTTCTTTGCCTTCAGCTATTTCCCTGAGACACCCAGGGAATAAAGGTGTAGCCATCAAGGCCAAAAATGTCCTCTTTTTCAACTGAAATAATGCAGCAATAAAAGCTATAGGTATGTATGAATTTACTAGACACTGAAGTTTAAGGTATTTTTTTTCTATTGCATTGCTTGCCTTATAAAGGTATTAGATGCATTCAAAATAGCTTGCATTCTGTCTTTCCTGACTAAATGATTATTTGGTATTTATTTGGATATTTTTCTTAACTTAGATCCTAGATCTTTCGCATTTGTTACATTATTGGCTGCTTTTGACTTGGAAGTGATACCTAAGTACATGATGGCAGTGTCTCTGAGGAAAAGCACTTAGTCCAGCTAACTTTACTAAGCCTAGATATTAACTTGTTACATGTCTGCTGTAAGCTGATTGTTGCATTTTCCCCCACTTCACAAGACAGAGAGCACATAGTTTCATCTGTCTGTCTTTTTTATAAGATGAATTATCAGAAGGAAGTACCTGTTTACTCTTTGCCTATAAAAGTAGCTTACTCATTCAGCTCTAAATCAGAGGCCTTTGCTTTTACGAAATTAAAATTAGGTGACATCATTTCTACCCCCAATGTGCAATATAGTCATTCAAATTTGAAATAATGTCACCTAGAGGAAATATTCACCTTCTTTGTCCAAAGATGATATAGTCTGTCAGAAGATTTGCTTTGTCTGAGCTATTATTTCTCAAAAGACAGAAGAAAACCTAAATTGAATGTGTATCTTGAAAGGGATCACTTATTGAGATACACTCCTTTCTCAGCTGTTTCTTTTCATCTGCCATGAAAAAAACCAAACTTGTCTTTGGTTAGCATGGTAGATCTCTTTCACTTTTAAAACAAAAAACTTCTAACTTCATACAACGTGCACACTTCAAAGTTTGTATTAAAATTTAACATTTTCGTTTGGTGCATCAGAACCATGCAGCTAATGTTCTCTGGTTTTAGATTGGTCCTGACTGTTAGAGATGGGGAGCTTAGATCTTCTATACCCTGCTGAGAATGAATGTTTAGATATTCAGAGAAATTAAAGTTTAAGGGATTTCCAGAGATTTCAAGAATTAACATTTCCTAAAACAAAAAAAAGTCCTGAAATCATTGGTTGCAATTATAAGCTAAAAATGAAAGGAAGACTGTGCATAAAATGAAAGAGCAAAAATGGAGAATCAAAGTTTGTGCGCTTCTAAAAAGCCTTTAAGAGTTAAAGGTCAAAACTAATCTGTTTCTCCTATCAGCTTAGTCTTAATAATAAAAATAACTTAAATCATAGCAGAAATCTTACTACGCTGACTTATAGTGTATTAAGAAAGGTTTTAATCCTTAATCCACTTGGCTGTGCATGAGTATGAGCATAACACATGCTTTGTGGAATCCCTCGTGTTCAAAATCTAATCCAGTAGCTGGGCAGTGGAAACACAGTAGCAGATGCTGAAAAATGTGATAGCATAAGTCCTCTTCTCCATCCTCTTGTTAGAGCAGGACTATTTTTGACTAGGCAGTGTAAGCCTATCTTTCCTTGTTGCACATGACAGACCTCTTCCCTTTTCCTCAGAAGATTTCCATAAGTCGTAATTTCATTTTTGAATTTTAATGAAATTTCTTATTCATTTTATTCTCTTCCTTTTCCTGAGAAGACTTCCATAAATCACAATCTAATTTTAGAATATTAATGAAACTTCTTATTTCTTTTATTCACTTCTTTTTTAGACCTCTTATTAAAAGTTTCCTTACCCTTACTTTCCAAGCCCATGTATTTGCACTGAGGGAGTTACAAAAGACATTAAATCTCTTTGTCGTTGGTTCACTTTTAAGGTGTTTGTCAGTTAACTCAATAAAATACAAATTGGAACAGGCTGCCCAGAGAGGTGGTAGATGCCCATCCCTGGAAATATTCAACAGCAGGTTGGTTGGGGCTCTAGCAGCTTGACCTAGTTGAATATACCCCCTTTTCATTGCAAGGGTTTAGACTAGACAACCCTTAATGGTCCCTTCCAACATAAGCCATACCATGATACTAAGTTTTATCCTGGCTTATGGACACTAATATGAAATATGGATGTGTAGGGAAGGTACATACCATGAGTTTCCTTCACTACCTAATATTCAAAGGACATTCTCTCAGCCTCCTAATCATATTAAATGCATAATGAAAAGTACATGGGGGAATCCAAGGAAAGAAGTTGAATCCCAAAGGCAATGCTCAGAAATCTGCTTAAACATAGAGGCCCCAAATATGGGTGAATACAGTGGATTACAGCCATAACATGCTTTCAAGGGTGGTAGGAGGGGAAGGTGAAGGATAGAAGCCAACATTACACCACCAGTAACACTGCACTTTACATACAGCATGTTTCCAGAAAGGTGGAGAGTTCTTCAGTCTTAAGTAAGTTTTGCAACTTTAAGCAGTGACATATTGTCTCAGAAAAAGCTGTAACACCCCAAGTTTGGTTTAACTGTATTTTTGGTTGGTTGGTCTGGTTTTCTTCTGGACAACTGGTCATCACATGCCAATGAGCCAAATTAATTTTGGGAAATTTTATTGCATACATATTGCAGCACTTGTTCTTTTCTCTCATGCTTAGAAACAGCAGTTAGCTTAGCCTCAGAGAAAAATAACATACCAGTTTACAGCTTAATGAACTTTTTCCACCTGATTGCCGCAGTCAGAGCTCCACTCTGATGGCAGGAAACAAAGTGAAGAAGATGGAAAAGTGAACATATATATTTTCCTCTTTGCTTTTTTGTTAAGTACTTTACAGCAGGATTTAATGTCAAGTTCTAGCACAAAGGTCCTATCAGAAGAGCACTGGCTGGCAGCCACTACGAAGAAAATTGACCTGCTCAGCCATCACTTAAAGTGTTGATAGTTCTACAGTGAATTTAAGTAGCAAATGATGGTTCTGTTCACGTGATGGTGGCTGAAGTTGAGGGAGGAGGACAAGGTGGATCCCTGAAGTAGCTGCAGGACTGGGTGTGCTTCCAGCAGTAAGGCCCTGGTGGACAACAGTGTCCAGGGAACCTGCCCTGCAGCCACATCATCTGCCCAGGCAGCCTCTCCTCAGCCTCGAGGAAGAGCAGAGGGCTGATCCCAGTTGACCTGGAGCTCCAGCTGTCCCATGGCTTTAAGAGAAAAATCAGTAATTAGTTCTTAAAAGCACTATTTTTACTAGGCCATCAGTATTTCATCTAGTCACCAGTTATATAAGATGCATAATAAGGACATTTCAGAGCAAATGGTACCATGTCTCTAACTTTAGAATTCCACACTGCATGCGACAGGAAAAAGTATTCTTATCATAGGATTAGAACATTTTAAAAGTATTTACCAACCACTAAGAACACCAGCCACACATTCCTTTGTTGAAACCTTGAAACCTCTTTTGACAATATATTGTGTGAGTAGCATGTGTTATGGCTGTGGAGTTGAAAAATCCCCAAGAACTACCTTGATCTTCTCCTGTCTGCTTCCAGAAAAAACCACAAATGTAAATCTTTGTCATAGATACCATCCTTACGGACAGACTTGGCCCTAAAAAAAGAGGAAGAGCAGCTGCAAGTCATCATGAGTTTGTTACAAGTATTATAAGAAAAAGTTGATAAATGAAAATCATAATCATATATGAACTTTCAGTCTGGAGAGGAAAAGGCTCCCGGAAGACCTCACAGTGGTCTAGCCCTCCTAGACCCTAAAGGGGAGCTGCAGGAGAGATGCAGCACTCTTTCTCAGGAGTGTAGCAATGGGAAAGAGGGATAATGATTTTAAACTGAATGAGGGTAGATTTAGATCACAAATTACTTATTATAAGAGTGGTGAAACCCTGGAACAGATTGCACAGAGACCTGTGGATGCCCTTTCCCTTGGGGGGTTCAAGGCCAGGCTGGCTGGGGCTCAGAGCAACCTGTTATGGTGGGTGTTGGAACTAGAAGATCTTTCAAGGCCCTTTCCAGCTCTAACCATTCTGAGATACTGCTGCGATTTTTTAAAATTTGGGGAGCTCAAACCTCTTTGTTGCCCTAACCTTCTTCCCTTGGAAGTCTTTTTAAAAAACATTATAATTCACCAAATCCCAAAGGCAAGCAAAAGCTGGGGAATCTTTTTAAAGCCTTCTAAACTCAACCTCCCAGCAGCACTGAAAACTTCAGCCCAGTACCCAGACTGTTGTTGCCAGCTCTGGTGACTCTTGTCTCAGGGAGGGTGGCCCTGGGGTTATTTTAGTGTGTTGAATATAGCTGAGTTTCTCCAGTGCTGTTGGATGAAGAGCACAGTTATCTTGTGAAATTTGGCATCAGGAGGGGGAAAAATGAAAATGAAATCTCTTCTGTTGAGCTGTCATTACAGTTCTCACGGCCTTTTGTCATATAAGTAACTATGAATTAATGTAGTTAATTCTTTGTATGTTCTGTTTTCAATCAAAGGAGTCACCAAGGAGAATTGACCCATATGTGCAAGATCAGAATTGTACAGTGTTATTAGAAAGTGTCCCAAAATGAGTAGGATGTGTATTCAGCCAACTCACAAAGTTTTTACAAAGTGCTGTTCTGACTGTCAAGCTTTCACTGGCCAAATATTCACTACAGAAAACTTGATGGTCTTCTTGACAGTAATGTCCCTGGGACTGCATCCTATTATTTCCTCCAGATCAATGGAATAGATAATTTGAGGCTTCCAGAGCTACTTGAACTATTCTAGCCCAAAGATTAAAACCTTGTTGCTAGAGAAAATTCTGTGCCTCACCCTGTATTGACCAAAGTGATAATGTGCTGATATTTATTTTAATGGATAAAGATTGTGCTTCAGGGCAGCTGGCTGACATTTGTTCATCTTCTTGGGGATGGTAGCATCATTTATGAAGGATTTGGCCTTTTTCTACTTGTTTTATCTCCCAGTAGGGGATAGAGGATCACTTTGCATCTGAGGTGGACAGTACTGTTGACTAACATTATAGAGGTGCCACAGCTCTTTTCCCTAGTAACTTCAGGAGACTTAAATGGAAAGGTCAGAGCTTTCTTTTGATGTTGAATTTCTGTTGCTTTTCAGTACACTCTTGAAGGATTCAGTGGCCAGTTCCTATCTGTTAATACTTAAGTTAAATATACAAACATGCTTTTTTTCTCAAGATAAGGCAGTTATTTTCAGGGGGTCACACAAGGAAATTCTGCAAAGCCCTTTTTGTATATTAGAAGTCTATCCTTCAGCTGCTCTCTCTTTGTTCACTATGCTTCATGAAGCAGAGAGCCACTCCTAGTAAAGCTGTGAGCAGTAAAATAAAGCCATCAAATTAAAATTAATTTCCAATTCAGCTATTAAAACTGGTATGAAAATGGAAGATGAAGCAGTTAGAATGAAAATATTAGTGTTACTGTTGTAAGAATATAAAGAATGTGTATATCCTGGGAAAATATCTGTTTACTAGGACAGGGAAGTTGGGTCTAGTTTCATCCTGTCCTACTTCATCCTATCCAATTCTGGCAGCTGAGAGCACAGCAGTCACTTGAGCCTATGTCTGTTGTCAAAGGATGTAGATGAACACCTCCAGGTGACAATTAAGTTTTGGGGTACAACAAAAAGCCCATCTCAGTTCCCTGACAGTGATTTTAGCTTTAACATACTCTCAACCTGACTTACTCAAATAAGGCCCAAGAATTAGATGGAACTATATGGATTAAAGAAAACTGAAACTTCACCTGCAAGGTGAAGTTGGCAGGGGGTTGGAACTTGATGATCTTTAAGGTCCCTTCCAACCCGAACTATTCTATGATTCTATAAAACAAATTGTTTTGCTTCTAGATATACAATTTCTTTGAATAGATGAGCTGGGAGTCAGATGAGAGAATGTTTTGGTTCTGATCGTGAATTCTGTGCCCCATTATCTGCACAATAGGCTGGGTGGGGAGAAGCAGAGAATGTGAAACCAAACATTTAAATAAAACTAAACAAGAAGTTGGATTTAGAATAAAGTGTAACACAAAACCATGGTGAATTTTCATTGATCTACTGAAAACTGATAAACAAACCAATATTTTTATTAAAGTTATTATAGCTTTTCCTGTCAGACAGCTATATACTGTTCTGCATGAACAGAGCTGAACATTCCTTAAGAAAAGCAAAAACTCATGAAGTAAAAAACTAATTATAACAATGGCCTAGTGTTTGGTAATCTGAAACAAGAAAAAGAGTATCAAGTTTTGAGGAGTTGCAAAATATCAGTTGGTCAGAATCAATACTGGTGGCACATGAAGACAAAAGGAAACACAGCAGCATTTCTATCACAGGGTGAATGAAGAGATGGTCTGAAGAAATGAGAAACTGAGGAAGCAATGAGTTTTTAGGCAGATACCTGATGTGCTGGGGATTAGAGCTACAGAGAAACAGCACTGATGAGGCACTGGGAGGCACTGATGAAAGGCTATCCCCTTCCTCCTCTACCATGACCACTAGAAAAAAATCACAGTCCAGGTCATAGACATCTGCCAGACCCTGAAATAAGCTAGCAAAGTTCTTTCAGTGACTGCAGGCTCAAGAGGGCTGTTACAGCTCACACCTCTGTATTTAACCTGCTTTCCTTTCTTTTAATATCTATAAAGTCACATTCAGGATGTAGTTTCATGCTAGGTGGCTTATGGATGTGAAAACCCATATCAAATAGAATTGATCAAAGCCACTGAAGAAACTGAGCCTGGCAGCAACTTGTCTCTTGGGTGAATTTTGTCATCAGGTGCCCCACCTAAGAGAAAGGCTTTGTGAGATATTCTGCTGCGCAGTGATAGAAACGGTGGTAAATAGCATTAATAGCGAGTGACAGTCATATCCTGTTTTCTCCACAGTATCCAGCTGTGAGTCAGTTGCCTTCATTAGATGAAAGTTTCCTTGGACTCTGCATAAGGCTCAGTTCTGGGCTGAATTTTGTGGTGTGTATTTGGGAGCAGGGATCTATACCTGTTGAGGCAAATGGACAGAGTTGGTTATGCACATACACATAAGAGAACATACACAGAAAAGAACAGAAAGGAAAGGAATGAGCTTCTGTGAAACCTGGCACGTGCAGGATTTGTGCAACAAAACATAATCCATAGAACAACTGCAAGGGGAAGCAGTAAATAAGCTACTTTATTAAAAATGTAAATGACACTACAGCTATAGAGCAAGTGCCAGCATTCCAGATTACTTGGGAAGATGACAGAAAAATATGATTGACAGGATCTTTATGCAGTTTAAATTCTTCTTTTGTAAATATCCAAAATATAAAGCTGTGTGCTACAGAAAGTGTTTATTAAACCTAAAAATGGGCAATTCAAACATTTCCATGAACCATAGCACAATGATAAGTGAGGAACAACTGAAATAAAAGCAGCACCAGTGGCCATAGTATTCTTTTCTGAAAGGCTGAGAAAAGGGATTGCTTCTGTGATCTTAAATGTAGGGATTGTTATGATAGATAAACACTTGAAAAGTCATAGCATGGAAGTGTAAGTGATAGAGCTGACAGGATTAAATCAGTCATTGATCCTGGACCGATGAGATACACAACAGAAATTCTAAATAACTGATGTGATTCTTCTGTGTGTGTACATAACTATGCGTCCAATTCCCTGTGCAAATAGCTTACAAATGCTTTGAGATATTCCATGATTACTGCCACTAAATAATATGAGTTGTGATCTTTATTAATCATTATTTTATTACTGTTGTATTAAAGCTCTGGAAATAGACACATCAGATGTAAATCAGCACAGCTCTGTTGACTTTTAATTTGATCATGCCAATGTGCATCACTGAGGAGTAGTTCAGTATTTGGACATAGATAGAAAGGAATCTTCCCACACAGAAAGAAGTGTTTATCTTTTACCTGTGATATATTAGTATATCACCTTCTCTCTCTCTATTTTTAAAATGTGTAAAATGAAACAGACATTTAACTGCAAAGTACCAAGCAAAAATAAATTAAAATACTAGCAGGTGGTAAAAATTAATTCAGATAAATACTGGTTTTATTATTAAATTTCATCATACCAGCTTTTCCTACCTGATGAGCTGGTCCTCTGTGAAGCTAAGATAATAGAAGCGTGAGATACATCTTTGCTATGGGATAAAGTAGGTTTGATTTTCCATGTGAATGACGTAGCTTGTGCTGCGAATTTGAGATCATTGATAAGACCTGATTGGAGAGTTACTCCTCCTCATCTGGGAAGCCTTGCAGAGTGAGGGATGCTGTGCCAGAAGGGACACTGCCAGAGGAGGATGCAGGAGCTCCCAAGGGCTCCAGGGCTGAGCCAGAGCCTCCTTAAGGCTCTGGGGCACCTCCTGCAGCAGCATGGCTGTTTCTTTGGCAATCCCTAATCAGTTTCTACAATGGCAGGGCTCACAGATTTAATTTTCAAGTGAATCTCAGCTCATTTATCTGCTTTCTTCTACTGAATTTCTCCATGCAGTTTCCTTAGCACTGGATGTTACCCCATTTAGGAGCATTTGGGGTACTGGGTGTTTGGGACCCACAGGAACAGCTATATGTTAGTAAGGGGTCTCAAAGCTGTTATTCCTGCATGCACAGTATCTGCACTGCCTGGGGATCTGGTTCTTCTGGATGAAAAGAGCTATAAATGTAGGGTATTATTAGCACATGGCTTTGTAGTGAGCCACCCTCAGGCCACATTAAGGTTTTTGATGTTTCTCAGTTGCAGCCTCTAAAGGGATCTTAACATGGCTTCAGAAAAGGAAAGAAGAAAAATAAAGAAGCTTCAGTCTCCTTTTAGATGTCCTATAAAAATTAAAACAATAGTATTTTGATTTCTGTTTCGAGCTGATTTTTTTTTAAGATGCGGGCTGAGCATCTTGATTATTCTCTTTTAAAAGTGACCTTGATCTTTTAAAAATGTAAATTAAAAGAAAAGATCTGGTGACCTTTTTAGGAAGGTCTCCAAAGAGCTGAGAGGAGCCATCCCTGTCTCCCAGTGTTGCAGGAATACCTCCTGCTAAGGAACACAATATCAGACTGCGTTAAAAAATGCCCCGAGGACCGTATTGATGAGGGGAAACTCTCTCTCCACGGCCTTTTTAACATTCAGCAACAGCCTAACTTGTTTGTTTCCTCTGTGTTGGAAATGTCAACAAATGTCACCCAAGTTCTTTGCTTTCCTTTCTTATCTTTTGACATATTATTTGATATGTGTGAGAGAGTGCAGAGTATATTAATAAAGGAGCTTTATTCTCCTGTGAATTAGCTCAGTGAGTGTAAGGCTGTACTGAAAAAAGGTTTCTTCTATTAGTTTTGCCATTAGGAAAAAAAATAATGCTCTACAAAAGACTTACTGAAGAGTGAGATAAAAAGAAGACTTGTTAGCTCATAGTGATCTATCCTTCTGCTAGCATGGGGTCTGTGTTCATTCCTCCAGGATTTTGCTCATGACAAATTTCGGGTGCTTTGTTCAGATGATTTAAATAGGCTTTTTAGCAAAGTCACTCCCATTGCTTTCCTGGGAGACTGTTTCACTGTCAAGATTTCTTAGATAAAATTTTTGAAAGTCCCTAACTGTATAGAAGTTTCAAATATAAATTTCCTAAATTACTTGGTTTTCCAAAAATGAGATTCCCAAAGGATCTCAATGATACCAAGACCCTGTAGGTGCCCCACTTGTTTTTAGAAATCTGTCTGTAGTTCCTAAACCACCAGGATATTTTGAAATTGTAACTTTTACCTTTAATGAGGCAGCTGATATTCAGATTAAATTATCCTTTGAAAACAGTAATTTATTCTACATTATGGTGCTAGGTACATAACATAATTAGAATAGGTAGAATGTAACATTTAACATTTATAAGGCACTTTCTGTACTAGTATAATTATTTAATTAAGACAGAGCTGCGGAGCACCCAAGGCAATTTGGATTATAATTTGCACATACTGTGTTGAATGCATAGAAAGAAACAGTTTCAGCCAAACTACTTCCAAGTGTGTTGACAGGAGAGAAAAACACAGAGAGATGAAAGTCCACTCTCAGAGAACTCACCTAAAAGAGTATTAGGAGACTTTCCAAAGGACAAATACCAGTTGAAGTTAAGTCCTTGGGCATGACAAGATCATATTTCCTTTTCATCTTCAGCTGCTTTATACACACTAAATTCTGATGATTTGTATACCTCTGTGATCTGATAAACAATTCTTTTTTGTCTTTAACAGTCAGATGTTTCAACTATTTGTAGGCAGTTAGTCATTGCTATATATATTTCCAAGGTTTGGTTTTGTTTTGGGGTTTTTTAATTCCAATCTGTCCTCCTAAAAAAAAAAAAATAGTTCTATTAAAACATCCCAGGATCCATCTGTGAAATTATAAAACATTTTAAGACTGTGAACTGATGATGTGCTGTCTCCTTAGTGAAATGTGCTCTGACTGCATTTTTCAACATTCAGGGTGGGATGTGATGGCAAGGTGAAGCTCTAGGCAAGCAGACATACCACTGGCAGCAGTCCTCAGTCTCCTGCCTTTCTTCCAATTTCTAGCCATGGAAATTTCCATGAAAAAATGGAAAACACAAAAACAAGGCTATGAAAGGCCAAATGCATACCTCATCACTCCCGGATTTCTAGTATCAGATATTAGGAAGCTCCTGAAAAAAATCAATTTTTGAAATTGTATAATTTGAAACAATTGCTTTTATGAAAAGGTAAATAAATCTCACAGGAAAAGTAGCAAGTTTTGTATAATTCTTCTATTAATTTGTGACCACTTTAAACTACACTCCTAAAGCCCTGTAGTTATCTTTCACCTTACTCTTTGAAGAAAAAGCTATTTACAAATTTGTATATGTTTGGGACACTTAAGATGAGGAATCTCATCTGATCTTAATTCCATCCACCAAACTTTGTTAGAACCAGCATTAATTATTCCTATTGATTATTTTAAATGAAAAATTATAAACAAAAGTTTAAATGTTGAAGAATTCAATTGGTTCCAGTTACAGCACACCTTCAATAGAAGTATGAGTCAAGGATTATCTGGTTCTTTGCATTTGTGTCTCTGCTGTCAAACCTCTTGTTCACCTCATTTCTATATGAAGAGAGTGGAGGGCAGCTTGGCAAAATCAACCCTGTCACTGAAGCACATTCTGTCCATGCTGACAATCCCCTGGGGAAATAACAGCTTCTTGCAAGGAACCAATACAAACACAGAGATCTGGAAATGCTGGAAAGCTGTGAATTGGGCACCTGAAACAAAAAGGGACCTTTTGCATTTTCTGTCACTGTTTTGTGCTCTGATTAGTTGTTCACTTTTCTTTGGAAAAGCAGCTGCACTGTGGGACTCTAGGCAAAGTTTGAGTTGCTTGTATTATTTCAGTATATTGCATCATATGGGAAGCAGTTGGCAGATGCTTCCTGACTCATTGGTAAAAATGTAACTCACACTTTTACTGGATTTTAGGGATGGTAAATTCCTAAAAAATGAAGGCTCTTAAGCAATACATAATTTAATAAGAGAAGTTAGATTGCTTTCATGCTTCAGGAAAATGGCTTTGATTGTCAGGTTATGAACAGTTTGACAGAGGAATTATTTTGACTGTAAGCTTTGATGCAGAGATGTAAGCTTTCTGTATTTGAGATGAAACATGCTGTAAATACTTTGGGCTTGTGTGTCACTGCAGCGATGATTAACTGATTCCAGAGGTAGAGCAAAACTTGTTTTGTTTTCAGGGCCTAATGTACTGGAGAACAGTAAAGCAATTCACAGGTATTCCCACAGGCTCCATCTCTGATTTAGGGTGTGCCTTTCTGTTTGCAAGTTTCCCCTTGTGGTTTTCCTCTATAGTTTTTCATTGCAGTATCCAGTTGTGTTCTTCAGCATGAACTATGGTCCAAATGGAACATATGATACTTGAGGGAAGTATTTCCATATGTTTTATTAGGTTCAGTCTGTTTTCTGAACATGCCTGTGCCACCCCTGTATTCTATGTCTCTTTACACTATGCCAGACCTGCATCCTTATTGCTGGAGATGGAGCTTTTCTAAAAATAATGGAATTCCTCAGGTTGTATTCACAGGCATTTTATATTCAGCACTTTTTCTGGAAAAGACATTAATTCGAGATGATTTTTATGCTTTGCCTTACACCAGAGAAAACCTACATGTTCAGGCAAAGGGCATTGCTGCATTGAACCATATTCACTGAAGTGTCAGGCCAGGAAAGATGACTAGTCAGGACGAGCCAGAGGTTGAACTGCCTACTTCTCATTCCTCTCCATGCCACAACAAAGCTTGTTTTATCAGTGTTCTCACTTTCTCTTGTTAGACTAATGAGTATGAGTCTCTGTTCTTCCTCCTCCTCCCCACCCATTACACTCCCACTCCTATGACAGGCTTAGGAAAAAGTGAGATCGTGACTTCATTTGCTGTCACAATTTACCTAAACTAAAAAAACAAGCTTCCATTTTTAAATGTGCAATTTCAGTTGATTTCTGAAGTCAGCAGCAATCTTGAAAGAGGGAGTCTAGGACCATTGCTTCCCTGGCCATCATTTGGTTGCAATCACTCTCATTAATTCTTACAAGAGAATGATTTCTACCAATGGCTTTACCATATCTAGACAGAGCAATGGGATCCTCATTTTGTCTGAACTACAGACATTGACTCTTCGCAGTTCTGTTTGGTATCTAAGTCAAGACTAGAAAGTGGTGGATGAGAGAAATTGTTTGCCTGTGTTCCAGAGAGAGGTATTTGCTATAGTAAGTGCTTGTTTGACAGAATCATCTTCACTAGGAATTAATTTCTTGGTGAGGAACAAGGGACTGTCAGGTTCTCTCTGGATTTCGATACCTATCGCATTAAAATCCAGGAGGCCAGCACCTTTTCTCTTGTGGTAGAAGATATCACAGAATCACAGAATATCAGGGATTGGAAGGGACCTCAAGAGATCATCTAGTCCATCCCTCTGACAGAGCAGGAGTACCTAGACCAGGTCATACAGGAAGATGTTCAGGTGGGTTTGAAATGTCTACAGAGAAGGAGACTGCACAGCCTCTCTGGGCAGCCTGTTCCAGTGTTGTATCACCTTCACCATGAAAAAGTTTTTTCTCATATTTACGTGGAACCTCCTATGTTCCAGCTTGCACATGTTGTCCCTTGTCTTATCATTGGATTTCACTGAGAAGAGCCTGGCTCCATCCTCCTGACACTCACCCTTTACATATTTATTGACATTAATGAGGTCCCCCCTCAGTTTCCTCTTTTCCAAGATAAAGAGACCCAGCTTCCTCAGCTGTTCCTCTTAAGGGAGATGCTCCAATGCCATCCTAGTTTTAGTGTTCTGCTTCAGGGAATAGATGCTGTAGTTCTGAAGCAGCTCTGGCTTCATCCAGAGGCTCACTTTCCTTGACACTTTTCAGCCAGGGTCAAAGTATAATGGTTGTGCTGATCTTATTCGGGCTGTAGCTTTTGGCAGCAGGCAAGGACAGCGGGTGCTTGCTGGCCTGCTTAGATTTAATATCATCCTTGGGTAGAACTGGACAAAGTAGATTGCAGCATCTGTAGATCCTGTCAGGCAGAGAGCTGTGTTTAATTAGCTCAGTCTAATTCAGAGAGACCTTTGCCACTCCTCGTGCTCTCTGAACACACACAGCTCAGTGGCACTGAGATATTACCGTGCAGTTGCCACTGAGCTCTGCATGCTTCTGGATCTCTTCAAACTGCAGACCACATGGAAGCCATGAATAGTAATAATCACTGTGGACATTTTTTCCTCTTGCCTTTACTGGATTTTCCCTCCCTGTGTTAAAAAAATGTATTTTAGTTTCTTTCTGCTGCAGACAGGAAGCTCCTACTGCTCTGCTGAACAATACAGCTGCTTGTGTGTTTACACAGGGGATTTTTCCATGTACATCAGACTGATATAGTAGAAACAGAGCTAGGTACCATGAAGATGGCATGCTTTAACTTTGTAAATGTTCTACAAGACTCTGCCTTTCCTCCTCAAAGCTTGAAACATCATTCTGCCTGTTTCCCAAATAGTGGATGACAAGGGGAGGATTTAAGAAGGGAAAGTCTGATAGTGTTGGAGGTTGTTTTCATAGCAACCCAACAGATATTAAATATACAGACCTTTGGGATGTGAGGCAGTTTATTGAAAAATGCAGCCTGTTCTTTGAAGATGCTTATGAATAGGGAAGCAAGTGTGTCTGTTGTAGTATGAAAATGCCTCTAATTGTTGTCCCTTGATTTCATGTTAATGCAGCTAGACCTAAGGTCATGGAAGAGTGTATTGTATCCACTGCAAATAAATCAGTGCAATTAACTGCTGATATCTGCAAACGGACCTTGAAAGCTAATACATAGCTGCTTCTAATATCAAGAATCTAGTTTAGAGCAGGCAGTACAGGGATCTGGCCCTGGATCAATGAAGGAAATGTCTTGAACAAATTGGGACCACAGAGGTCAGCCTTCTGAAAAACATAATTAAATTGAGCCTGAACTGGAAGACTCACACATCAAAGAACTGCACTGATCAAATGATTAGGGGATAAAGGAAGAGGGGGAGCAGCTGAAAGGGAGGAAAAAAAAGCAAAGAATATATAGACAGCAGCTTTAGAGGTGGTGTTCGAGAAGCAGAAAGTGTTTAGAAGCATAAAAAGGAAATACAGTCAAAGGCAGATAAAGTAGAGAAACCAAAATGTTTGAAACAAATACCAGGATGCGTTGGCACACACTAGAAATCAAAGAGCATGTAAGGAAATGAGGAACAATAAAGCATGCAGAAAGACAATATTAGGAATGCAGCAAGAAAATCCTTGGGTAATGGAGCCTATTGTTTGCAATATATATTTAAATGCAGTGTAAAGCAGCTGGCTGCTCTTATCTGATAAGATTGTCATTCATTGAGTAGTTGGTAAGCAGAAACTGCTAAGTGAAGCAGAATATATGTTTGAAATATTTGGGGCTTATATATTTTATTTTATCACATGTTTTCCCTTCATTTTAATTTTAAGAGACTTGTTCTGTTTTGCTGACTCGGTGCAAGTGAAAGGTTCTATATGGGGCGCCCCGGGAAGTGAAGCCTTTTGTTTCCTCATAAATAAACATAGAAAGAAAAAACATAGCAGAAAAGCAGCTATCTTCATCTTACCTTCCACCCACCTTCCTCTAGCCTTACCTGGAAGACTTTCCATCTTCCCTGGGACAAGGTCTCTACAGACCAGTACCATGTTTGACAGGAAAATAGCAGTAACTTGTCCATTTCACATTCAAAACCTTCAGCATGACTGAAAAATGGTGATACCCTTGTACTATTGTTATAAATAGTAATAGTCTAGAGGTGCCTTTCATTTCCCATCCATTTGATTTCACAGTGATGTTTCCCTGTGTACTCATTTGCACTAGTGAAGTTTTCTCCTCAGCCACAAGATTTAGAAAGATACTCTATGAAGTTCCTGCAGGTGAAATCTGAGGCTCTGAGCTATGGTTAAGCCAATGAAGTAGAAGAATGGGAGATGTCAGGAAAGGGAGTAAAGCTTCTTTCAGAGGCTTCTGTGCTGCAGGTACTCAGAACAGCAGATAGGGCACCTGGGACTAGAATCACTTCAGCTGGGGACAGGTATCCACTGACTCTGACTCTGTTGACTACCAGCTTCAGGATTATATAGTGAACCAGTGACTGAGCTAGAGAAAGGGCTATGAAAGCAGTTTCTTATCTGCAGTATTCCTTTGTGTGCCATGTCTTCATGCACATGCACAGTCTCCAGGTACCTTACAAATCACTGATTCATAGAACACTTTAGGTATATTTGTTTTTCAGGGGACAAGGAAAAAGTTAAATGAAATTTATCCAAGGCTATGTATCAAGTCAATGGTAAAGTAATCCAGGAGTTAGCATTCAGGCCAGATGAAACCAAGGAACTGCAGTAAAAAGATTACTGTGCAGAAGAAAGGGCCTGAGAGCTGTGTGAGACTGTGTTATGTCATGCAACAGAATGGAAGGGATCACATGTATCCTTCTCAGATATCTTTATTTTCTTACCAAATCATAAGCCAATCACAACAACAAAACAAAGGCTGTATTTCTTGTAACAGGGGGCCTTGGCTACTGAATGCCCATGGTAACATGCTTAGGGATCCCAATCTAGGATATTTGGCAAAACATTTACTTTTTTTTAGTGTGGATTCAGTTTGCATTGCCAGTGTTCCATAGCATCTCCAAATCTTTGCATGTGACTTTCTGCACCCAATTAAATTTATGAGAACCACCAAAAGAAAATACCTTCTTTTTGTATGTGTGTCTTGTTTTTCCTACCAGTGCTTCTTTTGTGTTATACATGAAAGGAATACTGCAGCCTGTATTGCAAATAAAAAATACTTCCTGAGGGTTATTGGGCAGACTTTCTCCCCAGAGCTAAAAAGAAGGGTCAATAAAAAAAGGGAACAAACCCAGATAAAGAAGAGAATCTTAATTTTAATAATCCCCCTTTTCCTTTGGTGTGAAAGGAAATAAGAATATATAGAGGCTTTTTTAAGATCCAAGGTAAGCTAGAGATAAAGGTGAGGAAAGGCTGCTCTTAAGGCTCAGAGTCAAGGAGAATTTGGATTCAGATGATGAGAACAGGTCATCAGTTGTATTTGCAGGAAGCTAGAAGGTCTGTTGGTGGACATCTGTCTTTCACACCATAGGCAATATCTCAGAGATAGATGCTCTTTAATACCCTTGCAGCTTCTGTATGTGTTCAAAATGAGTAAGAGTGGAATAACTGGTAAGTTCAAAATTATGCTGATAAAGCAAAATGCAGGTTTCCTATAAAGAAACAGACAAATAAATGAACTGAACGGCTAAAAATAGCAAAGGACTCAGCTTAGCTGACTCATGGGTTTGTAGATGAAATCCAATGAAGGCTGGCAAACAGCATTAAAATAGAAGGCAAAAAAAAATGTTGGGTGACATCAAACCAACACACAAAAAGAATGGATCTGCATGTGCTCTGGAGGAAAAAACCTGAACCAAATGAAGCCATTTCTAATTAGTGCTTTTGAAAATGCTATTCTGCATTTCCTGTGTCCCTCTCATAGGGAAATCACCATCCTCCAGAGATGTGGCTGCACTTGAAATCTCAAATAGACCTGCTGTTGGTGCAACACATCCCTATGCCTGGAGAATAGATTAATTCTTTCCCTGGGCAAGACCCAGCAGCTACTTCCAGGATTCTTTACTCCCCACCTGTGGTTTCTCATCTGTTGGCTCAGGTAATTCAGGGAGAGTGGCTCATTCCTGAAGAAAAGCTACATTGAATGCAGCTGAGGTACAAACTGATGCACATGTACCTCATGGTGTTGCCTAAGTCTACAGTTGTATATTGTTAATGGCCTCTTTCAGTTTGTACTTGTATGCTTACACATAAATGCCTGCATGTTTAGATTTTGCCCATATTAAAAAAAAAACACAGGTAGCTAAGCAATTTTGTGTCCCAGCAAATCAGGCAGTTCAAGCTCATACTTTCTAGACAATGAGGGTGGAATAATGAGAGCAGAGCTACTTTCCTAGGTAAAATCACTCATGTCAAAAAAATATGGCTAAGATTATTAAGGTTATAATGCACCACTCACAAGCACTGGCTAAAGCAAGATAATTTTTTTCTATTTGATCAGAAATTTTACCCACTGATATGTATCAGTCCATGTTGACAAAAAGTTTTTATGAGTTTTTTCATGAGACCACTTTAGAAAAGGTATTAAATGAAGCATTCAGAATATTTGTTTCTAGTGTTTCTCAGAGGTAATGCTTTCATTTTGAAATTATGTGTTTTGCATAGGTATTTGCCTAAAGTAAAATGATTTGTAATGAATTAGTAAATCAAACACACTTTTTGGATTTAGGCTACAGGACTGGATTCATTTAGTTACTACTATCAGCATTCAGGAATTAAAAATTGAACCATAAGCTTCAGGACAGATACAAATCAAACTGACCTTGGCATTGAAGGTAAACATCATTCCAGAGTAAAAATTCCTGCTTTCTGCAGCACAAGAGATTTAGGCTAATTGATGAGTGGTATTTTAAGCCTATGTCTCTTTCACTCTGCTCTCTGTGTGTGAATGAAGGCTTTTTGGTCCAAGTTTCAAGTGGCATGATGCCAGATCAGACAAGGTCTAGGGATTAGTTGTAATGAAGCAGCAGCACCTGTACATTTTGAGTGGAAACTCTCCTATTTTGTTAACCAGATTGCTAAATAATACTCATATTTGCTCAGTGTGTTTGCAGAAACAGAAGACCCCACTAGAGCAGCAGTGCAGCTGTTTTCACAGAATGGTGCTACTATCTACTGCCAGTTCTTTAAAAAATACTTCAGAAACATGGACCTTAAGGCCCATTGAAGTGAACTGGAAGTTTTCCAGGTCTGCAATACTCATCAGCAACAACATCCCTGAATGGTCTGGAATGCACTTTTCTGTGGAAAACAGTAGAAAGTCTATTTTGCAAAGGATATATGTCCCTTATGGATATACTCCTGAATTATATTAGGAAAGTAGAGTGAGCCTCCTGTTTGTTTGGTGCTAAAGAGTCCATGGAGATCAGACCACCCAAAGATCAAAGTGGACTGCCTTTTGTCTAAAAAGGCTGAATCACATTGAAGCTTTTCCAGCAGCCAGGATATTAATATCTTTTTTCCTTGTGGATTCTTTGGTTCACAACAAGAGGTAGACTCATAGCATATGATTTCCTTCACAGAGCTAATGAAGTCACTCTGCTTTCATTAAACTTACTCTGTGTTCTTGAAATATATGAGTAGTAAATAGTCTGAGGTTTCTGCACTTCAGATTTTATCTAAGTGATGAAAATGTCCCAAATGCATCGTGGGGAAGTGCCAGACAGGCAGATGCTCAGAAGTATACAGAATGTGTTCACTGAGATTTATTTTTGCACAAAATGAATCTTAAAAGCTTGACTAATTTTGCACATTTCTGGAAACCAAATGGCTTATAATGATGTCATCATTTCAGCAGAGTATGAAGCGGGATCTTACAGATCTAACAATTTTCCCTCTCTCTTGGCTTTAGGGCTTGTGCTGCATTTCCTAGGAGCTAGGGTTTAGGTGCATCTCAGGATACAAGTGCTCTAGGATCATCAAACCTATGACATACATACTGTCCAGAACCCCGGGGTCCATGCCCTTGGCAGAGAAGCTACAAAAATATGTTTCTTCTGAGCCAAAAACATTTTGAAAAATTAAAATCGTTACATATACACAAATATGAGCATGTGCACTCTTCTGCTGCTCAGAATGCCCTTTCCAGGTGATGTTCATACATTGCAAAAAAGTGACTCTAAGAAGGGAATTTTTGCCATATATTTCAAGAGCTCACCTAAGCAGCACTTGCTAGTTGTTTAACTGTCAAACAGAAACAAGGTGTTAATAGTTTTTGACTGACTCTGAAATTTGTCTGATAGGATTTGAGATTATTATTGTTCATTATGTATTACAGAAATGTGGAACCTTCATAGAATCATCTAAGGTTCCCTTTTTTTGGCCCAAGTATCCTCAAATGAGAAGAGGTGAGTAATTGCAGAGGTTTACTGGAACACATACAGATTTATTCTTTTAGTTTAAATGGAAGAAAATGAATGCCTTGGTAAAATAGGAGACATGAAAAGATAAAAATACTTGTCTGCATGAATGCTGTGATGCTTCTGCGCATCCTAAAAATGCATACAAATAGAAATTTTGCCAATGAAAACCTGTAAAAGACTAATATCTTCCAGTATAATATAGTACTGCCTGCCTAAAAAAAATATTAGTTTATTTCCTTGGAGATCTGTTGCAAAGAATTTCTCCCTATTATCTAATCTAATTCTTCCCTCTTTCAGTTTACAACTGTTGCCTCTTCTGTCACTTCTGTCCCTGATAGAGTCCCTCCCTATATCACCTGTATTCACCCTGCAGAAGGTTTGTTTCTCTGGAGCCTTCTCTTCTCCAGGCTGAACAGCCTCAGCTCTCCCAGCCTGTCTTCATAGGAGAGGTGCTTCAGCCTCTGATGATATTCATGGCCCTCCTTTGGACCTACTTAAACAGGACCATCCCTTCTTGTGCTGAGTAATCTAAAGGTGGACCCAGTGCTTCAGGTGCTTTGCCCTCAGGGAGTGCAGCGACCAAGGCATACACAGAAGACCAAAGCTAAAAAATTGTAGTTTTAATTATCCTGAATTTGAGCCTGTAAGCACATAGGTGAACATCTGACTGGAAACATCTGAAAGGTCTCATAGACGCTTGCAAAGATAGCAGGGGCTTAAAATCCCACTCATGCTGCAGTGCCATTTGCATTCCTAACTGTTATTATCATCCCTTGGTTAGTTAAAAACTAATACCTGCAGGAAGTAGACATGACCTATCTTTCCCCACAATTTTTGGCAATGTAAGGGATGGAGTTTAGGGATAATTCTTGTCCTGACAGGGTCACATCTCCTCTTGCATACTCTAGATCAAACTTCTGAGATAATATGAATGATACCATTGCAGTAGTTAGAATCATAGAATGGTATGTGTTGGAAAGGACCTTAAAGGTCATCTACTTCCAACTCCCCTGCCACAGGCAGGAACACCTCCTGCTAGACTAGGTTGCTCAGTGCCTCATCCAGCCTGGCCTTAAACACCTTCAGAGGGGGGGTATCCACAACCTCTCTGGGCAACCTGTTCCAGAGTCTCACCACCCTCATCACAAATTTCTTTCTTATATCCAGCTTGAGTCTCCCCTCTTCCAGTTTGCATCCATTATTCCTAGTCCTGCCATCCTGGACCCTATTAAAAAGTCCTACCTCTGCCTTTCTGTAGGCCCCCTCCAGGTATTAATAAGTCACTATGAGGTCCCCCCCAGTTCTTCTCTTCTCCAGGCTGAATAACCCCAGCTCCTCCAGACTGTCCACATAAGAAATGTGCTCCAGCCTTCTGATCATCTTCGTGGCCCTCTTCTGGATGCTTTCCAACAGCTCAATGTCATTCTTCAAGCTTTGTAGCTGGCATGTAGATTTCCTAGTTACAGAGTTCCACGCAAAACAGAATTAAGAGCAGGAAAAGGGCAGCTCTTAGAAAAGAAAATCCAGTTCCTCCACAGCATCTACAAAACTGAAGAAAGTACATCAACTCACCTAACACAGCCATTGGAAGCTGAGTCCCAGAGCACTTATAGACAGTAGAATCAGAGCCACTATCCATCTACCTCTCTTTTTTATTCAGCATTTCTTTTTTTTCCCCAGCCTATATGCTGTAGCTATAGCTTATTTGTCTGACAGTTACCTTGTACTTGGTGCTGTGGTATGCAAAGGTTATTGGAATTTATATGCTAAGCTCAGTGAATGTAGAATTAAAAAATGCCTCAGAGACATTCCTGAAATGAGATGCCAAATCTCTGAAGTTGTATCTTTATGAGGAAAATTTGAATACAAAACACCAAGGTTTATGACTCTTGCACATATTAATTCATACCAATACATGTTACAAGAGGACTAAAGGGGCTATTTTTCATCTTGGGCTGAGACAGCAACTCTGCCAGATTTACTGACTTGCTATGAGAAATCTGCTTTATCTGACTGAGAAATAGCTTTAAATCAGAATGGTGAGCTTATCACAAGGTAGCCCATGAAATGCTTAGTGCTGCAGGTCAAGAGAGATTTTGGGAGCAAGGTTAGTAAACTGATCAGCAAAACCAGATCCAAAACTTGACACTTTCTGTCTTAGATGAACTGAAATCAAAACATTTTTGTTACACATTCATTCCTTTGGAAGCAATCATGACTTTGTGGGAGACCCTACATTCTAGAAGATACTATTTTAATTCTGCAAACTCAAAAATTCTTACCTCATTTGTGGCCCAGGTACATTGTCTGTCTAGGGAGAAAAGGAAAATGAGCTGCCCTGTGAAAATCCCAGATGTTCTCCTTAAAGAGCCCTGACCACCTCTGTTCCCTCCAGTGTCCCTTTGGTTTGTGCCATATTTGCTGTGTCTCGAACTGGTCACTTCGGGACTTTCTTGTAGAGAAACCCAAGGCCCAGATGCTTGAAATATCAATGCTGGCAACACATCACATGAAATTTGAGTAACCAGCATTTCAAATAGTTTCAATAGCTGGAATGACAGCAACCATATTTTCATGCTTGTGCAGTTGTTTGTAATTTGTCCTCCTGCTGGTAAAAGCACATGTTGCACTCTCTGTGTCTTTTTCATGGACACGTGCAATCACACACATGCAGATGATGAGCTTTCAAGTCATCCACAGATGGTTTCCCCATGAGAGTTTACTGTGCCATTTAGATCTCCTGCTTCACAGCCCTTCTCAGTATTGCAGTCCCTATTTTCTGTAATTAACTCCTGTTCCTCCTCCCATTTTTTTTGCAAACACTTTTCACACTGATGCTTAGAGCCAACCATCTCCCCAAAGCTCTGTGATATTTAACAGCATCCAGAAAAAATGTGGTTAGAGAATTGGGACACTTAAAGGAGACACTGCTCTCCTAAGTGTGCATTCACATTTTTTGAATAGATATTCAGAGGGTGGAAATGTAGATGAGGGAGAAGCTATGAAAGGGCTTATTACTAATTAACTGTATCTATTTCTCACCCTTTTAAACTGTTTTTTGTTTATCATTTCAGCTGGTAGTGTAATACACTAAATTAAAGCTGCAGAACACAATTATAATTAAGATTCAAAAAGCCAAGTGGCTGTTAGTAAACTACCAATTGATAATAATGTAAAGGATATTTATAGTTCTTTCCTAAGTACGCCACAGATTTGCATCAGTAACATACTAGCTTGTCTCCAGAAATTTTGTTCTGTAGCCTTTTATTTACTATTGAAGGTAAGATTACTATTCTCAATCTGTCTTTTCCTAGAAGTGTCTCACTTTCATCTTGTTTGCAGAGTTCAGCAAACACAGATGCTTCAGTCCTCTCCACTCCTATGAAATAGTAGTAATAGTGTATAATTGCTAACACCAGACCATGCAGAAAACCTTGCCATAAAGAGCATGTTATACATAGTTCAGCATTCATAACATTTTGCATTTCTACAGCTTCCTCTTTATGAGTCATCTTGCATATTCTATAGAGAAGAAACCAAAACACCTTAACCAGGAGAAAAATCCATCTCTGGGCAGAGACTGAAACAAAGGGCCCTAGTTTTTCATTCCTTTCACAAGGAGGTGGAGCAAGACCAGTTTAAAGATATTAAAATCACTGTAGTGATTGATTTTGTTTTGTGTTTGGTCTGTGTTACTGGGAATTTAAATTAACCTTTCCAATTTCTTTTAAGTATTATAAGCCATCTGCATGACTGTCGTTTCAGCTGTGTGATGATGTGTAAATAATTGCAATGTGACTATTTTGTCAAACGTGTTTCTTGCATCATAAGTTTGCTAAAGTTTGAATGGCCTCATAGTACTAATTATTGGAGTCATTATGAGACACTGTGTATTATACTGTCATGTGTACAGCAGTAAAAGAATCATCTTAAGCACAAATGACTCTTTGCCATCCACTGTTGAGGCATTGGAGAGGCAATTGATGAAGCATGAGGGTGTCTCATCTCCGGTTGTGCCACAGTTGCTCTTTAACCATGAGTGACAAAACCTCCTAAGCACATGAGCACCTGCAGAATTGATAAGAAATATGGCATGTACTAATTACCAAGGACAATGATGCAAAGTTTCATGGTGGGGGATATGGCTTAAATTAAGGCAAAATGGCCATGTTGGAATTACAGTGCTTGAATTGTGCCTGCAGCTACCACCACATGCAAGGGTAAAAAAATTTAGAGTACAGTATCTTGGCACAAAAGCCTGGGACATCCTGTATTAAATATGTCTCTTTGTGAAACTGCCTGTTTGTCAGCTCTCTGAGACAGCAAGATGTGGGCAAGGGACGGACAGAAAGAAAACAAGTTTCCCTGTGTTCTCCACATGTAGGAAGAAGGTCAGCTTAACCTGGAAAAGCATGCAAAAGTTGTAAAAAAAAAAATAAAAAAATTCAAAGACAAAAAACCAGGGTGCAAGAGAGAGGCATGGTCTTTGGTAAGAACCTGCTGTCACTATAATAGAAAAGATTGCAGTGTGAGAGCATGAGGGGAGCAAGCTTGCCAGTAGCCTAAAGTAGCACAGGTTCCCCCTATATTTCTTCTCTTTAGTGCTAGAGGATGTCATCTTTCCTATGGGTTGCCTGACTACAGGGCGAATCTAGGGGATGATTATCTAAGTGTTTTCTGCTTCCTATGCTGCCTGTCATGAATTTTGTTATGGGTGGGCAAGTGAACTGTGTCACCCCAGGACTGGCCAGATAATTACATGCTCATTACTAACCACATTACTGAAGAGTAAATATGCAGTTATTTTTATGCATAAAATCAGCTCTTTCAACCCTAAGACTAATTCCACATTATTATGCACCAGTATGTAATTACTATAAGACAGCTTCTACCCTCAAAGAGGCAGGCACTATTCCAAATGAAATCTTTTAGTGTTTTAAATAAGCTGCGCAATCTGATGGCGGGATTTATCCTCTACCAGTTACCCAATAAAAATTACAATACTGCAACTAGAAAATAGGTAGCTACAAGACCCTATTACTGTGGATAAGCACTAGGAATTTCTGTCCTATTCAGATGTGGAGCCAAAATCCCCTTTTTGTTTTTTGGGCTTTTTTTTGCTATAAAGAAGTGTATTATGTGGAGAAACATGTTGCTGTAATATTTAACCTTGACATCACAGTGTGCTGATTGCTTTAGGTGTGAATTCTGAGAGGAGGTAGATAGGTAAAACATAAGAGAAAATATAGCTATGCCATAACTGCTGATGTGACTTGTAACTTTCTCTGTTTCCTACAGGTACTGCTTGGTGATTTACCATGGAAAAATTGCTCTGCAGCATCCTGGTGTTTGGAATGGCTGTCATGGTCAATGCTTGTCCCAAATACTGTGTCTGTCAGAACCTGTCTGAATCTCTGGGGACTTTGTGTCCTTCCAAGGGTCTCCTGTTTGTACCACTAGACATAGATCGAAGGACTGTTGAACTCCGACTTGGGGGCAACTTTATTATTAACATCACCCGCCAGGATTTTGCCAATATGTCCGGACTAGTTGATCTTACTTTGTCCAGAAACACCATCAGTCACATCCAGCCCTACTCTTTTACTGACTTGGAGAGCCTTCGGTCGTTACATTTGGACAGCAACAGGCTGCCTGAGATCGGAGAGGATACTTTGAGAGGCTTAATTAACCTTCAGCATTTGATTTTAAACAACAACCAACTAAGCAGCATCTCTGACGAAGCCTTTGAAGATTTTTTGCTGACATTGGAAGACTTAGACCTCTCCTACAATAACCTCCGAAGCATTCCCTGGGAATCTATAAGGAAGATGATAAACTTACACCAGCTCAGTTTGGATCATAACCTGATAGATTATATTACAGAGGGGACGTTTGCAGATCTGCAGAAATTAGCCAGATTGGATCTAACATCCAACAGACTTCAGAAGCTGCCCCCTGACCCTATATTTGCCAGATCTCAAGTAATACCCTTGGCTGTTACCCCATTTTCTCCACCTTTGTCTCTCAGCTTTGGGGGCAACCCACTACATTGCAACTGCGAACTACTGTGGTTAAGGCGACTTGACAGAGATGACGATATGGAAACCTGTGCTTCTCCTCCAGGACTAAAGGGAAGGTACTTCTGGTATGTGCGGGAGGAAGAGTTTGTTTGTGAGCCTCCTCTTATTACACAACACACCCACAAGTTGCTGGTTTTAGAAGGGCAAACTGCTACACTAAAATGCAAAGCCATTGGAGATCCCACTCCCATAATTCACTGGGTGGCCCCTGATGACCGTCTCATTGGGAACTCTTCAAGGACAGCTGTCTATGACAATGGCACCTTAGATATCCTCATCACCACTTCCAAGGATTATGGGACTTTCACATGCATAGCAGCCAATGCTGCTGGAGAGTCCACTGCAACAATTGAGCTCTCAATTGTTCAGCTCCCACATCTCAGCAATGGCACAGGCAGAGCAGCTCCACCAAAATCCAGGCTCTCGGACATCACCAGCTCCAGCAAGTCTAATCGTGGAGAAACAAAAAGCCCACCAGAAAGGGCTGTCCTGGTGTCAGATGTGACCACTACCTCAGCTTTGGTCAAGTGGACAGTGAGCAAGTCAGCTCCTCGGGTAAAAATGTATCAGCTGCAGTATAATTGCTCGGATGATGAAGTCCTGATCTACAGGTAAATGCACTTGCTGGTTTATCTTTTGGTAGTGGTAGGAGGAGGAAAGCAGGATATGAAATTTTTTCCTCTTAAATCACTGTTCAGACTTTTAACAGGGTAGCAGTGGCACTGCTGCCTGTAGCATTAGCATCATGTTTGTCAGTTTATCTGTTGTTCTGTTCATCACTTTTCTAAGTCATACAGTACAGTTCTCTATAGTCTTCAGTCTCTGACAAAAGGTGTTTTCAGTAATATTTCCAATTTAGGAAAAAATAGTACTGCAGTTGGTATCCTCCTTACTAGGCTTACCAAAGAAAGAAAAACTTGACAGACTAGAAGTCAGAAGTTTCCCTTTCCACCTCCTGTAGGTGGGATTGAAACATACTACTGAGAGAGGAAGCGACGTGGGAGGAAGTTTGTGCTGTCTCCCCATAACACAGGCTCTAATTATTCTGTGATTCAGGATTCAGTGTTGTTAGCAAGAGTTTTTTCACTGATGTAAAAAAACCTCATTCCTTACTTCACTAATATCTGTTTTACACAACTGTAATGGCTGACAGCTTTGGAGTATTTAGTGTTTTATAGCATAGTAAATGAGAGAAGAGAGAGAGCTAATTTCAAAACCAAGCCCTGGATGTTCATTATGCTCCACCAGTTCTGCAACTCTTCTGACTCTTAATGATGTAGAGCAAGAATTGCTCTTACAGTGAACCTGACTTTGAAAAAGAAAGAAGCAATAAATGTTACAGATTAAAAATGGGAAGGAAACTGCTTAACAGTATGAGAAAGTAATGTTTCTTTCTTGGAAGAATGATGGATGCAGTATGTTCATGCTAATGATGAATCCCTAGAAACTACACTTTCCTGCCTTTTTTATTGCAGCGGCAGCAGTGTGAGGTGCATTGAGCCGAGCATTGTCTTTGGATATGTGTGAGCTACCAGAAAAAGTCAGAATTTCAGGGCTCAATAGAACGAAATACTTAAAACTCCTATAGCTTTGCAAGCATCCTGAAGCCAGAAAAGAAAAATTTGATCTGGTAGAGTAATGACGGGATTTGTGTTTTGGGGGCAGTGAAAGAACTAACTCTTGCCAAAACATAGTTGAAGACATTGATTTCCCCAGTAGGCTTGAGGTTATCTGCTGGCCTGGAGCCTACCCCGTCCTGCTATAAGAGCTGAGCCACCAGTCAAGTCATGGTACTCAGCCTCTAGATCAGACCTTGCTATGTATTTTGTAACAGTTGTGCAATTTTCTTTAACCCAAGAAAGTTAAAACAAGAGGTAGTAAATGCTCATGTGACATTTTTCACTCATTCTTGTCCTACAGTGAAATTGCATTTTCAGTTTGCCTTAGGAACTAAATGTTTATTTGAGATAGACAAAATTTTGGCTTAGAAATACTTTTATCCCAAACAGTTGTAGAACAGTAATAATAAAATGGTTAATTTAGCTACTTCAGATTTAGTCACTCTTTGACAAAAGTAGGAATATTGTCCAGCAAGTATAAAGTGCATCTTTTTTTAAAATAATATTTATTTGCATATGGAAAACAACGAAGGAAATTGAATTCTGTTCCTCGGTTATAACAATATGTTGAAACAATCAAGTCAATTAGCAGGTGCAAATTAGTTGCCTTACTCTGCCTAATGTACTGTGGAATTGGTGTGTTAGCTTTGGGACTTGCAAATACATAGAGTTAAGTAGAACAAAACACTACAAGAAAACTAAGTAATGATACAGTAAGAGGAATAGAATGCAAAGAAAATATGCTAGCATCACTTTTTCCTGAGGCAAAGCTTTTGGCAAAAACTCAACAGTATTTTCGATTCTGAGCCCAGAGGAAGTCTAAAAAAGTACTCCTTATAGTCATATGAGAATTTGGCCTAGAGAACAGAAAATCTTTGCAACCAGAAAAAAAAAAAACACATTACTGGAGATCATCGGGAGCTGGAAGCGATTTGATGAATTGATTTGCTGAGGAGCATGGTTAGGGTAAATAAAACAAAGCAGAAGTTAAGATATGCAATCTGGTAGCTGGGGGGCAAGAATTAGGTATTGTGGGAAGAAATGAAAGAAAAATCCTGTCTTGCAAGCCTGGTCTAAAGAAACAAGTGTCTGCCGAGCTCTTAGGAACCCTAAATGCTTATGCTGTCCCCATGCTGCCTCTGAGTGAGGTTTTGGCCCTTTGTTGCTCTATTTGATTGTGGTTCAGTTTTCCAAAAGCACAGCAAGGACAGTGCTATTTCTATACATCTCCCATTGGGCCTTTTTGAGTACTCATTGATGATGCATAGCTCTTTTCATTCACAGCTCTCAGAAGCACTCCACCAAAGAAAACAAATTTTGTTTTCCCACATTTTGCACCAGGGAAAAATGAAGTGTGGAGATACAAAGTGAATTGTCCATCATCTGAGGGTTAACCACGGGCACTCATTATATCAAAACCAGCTCTCATGACTTGCAGCCAGGGAACAGCTCAGTCCCTTAGAGTTCATTAACTAAAGCTGTTTGCCTTTAATTGGTCAGATGCATGTCACTGCAATAAGTGTGCAGAAAAACCTAAGGGAAAAGTAATTCTACAGCGCTCTGCTCTATAAAATGCTGTGTATGTGCTAAATGGGATGTGAGACTGCTTAGATGTTAAAATGATGGGCACTTACTATATGTTAAGGTATGTCAGTGTGCCAGGACTTGAAGGAATCCTACCTCACTACCAAGAAATTTAAAAAAAGACAAAATTTTGCTGCATTCTCTGCTAAGAATTTTTCATGAACTTACTCATAGTGAAAGAGTGAAATTGATTCTTCCCTTCCTATTGATGTTAACATCTCTCATGATCATTACCAGGACACCAGTCCTATTCTGACTTCCATCCTAGTTGTGGTCTTCATCTGACTTCCATCCTAGTTGTGCAGGTGATACAAAGGGGACCAGAATGGGCTGTGATGGTCCCATGAAAATTACAAGATGGGGGAGATAGTGCCAGGTGTTGTCTGTTCTCCTGACTTCACTGAGCTAAAATGGCATCAGATCTGAAGTTTGGCTCTGGATACACCAGTGCCATCGTAATGAAGATCAACAGGAGGGATACAGTTTATCTTCCCCATCTGACTTCCTTTGCTTTTGTTTTCTCAGGGCCATTGCTGAAGCTAGCAGCATGTTTTTATCTCTTTCAGTGAATTCAGAATGCATGCTCCTGACACTGATGTAATGAGCATGGGCCTGTGTCAGCACTCTTCCACACAGCTTCTCAGAGTGAGAAGGAGAAGCTGAAGGAAAAGGAGAGATAGCTTGTGCAAATGCCTCAAAGGTGCAGCTTGGTCAATGTCAACTTGCAAAGACAACATCTGCTCCTAATACTGGCACCAAATCAATATCCTGAGGCTGTTCAGAGGTGACATGATGTATTATCTTTCCCACGTCATTGATAGAAGGGAATATTCCCTCTTTAATGGAGTGTGCACTTAACTCATAGTGGTGTCTCAGAGCTTCATTTTTGTGCCTTGACCTGTGCTCAAATTGGAAAAGATCTTATTACAGGGGCCTGTGCTGGAGTTGTGTGTCACACACAGGTGCTCCCAAAGAGCTCTTTCTCCCTCTCAGATTGTTTTTGCCCTCTTTTTAGTAATCCTGCTGTATCCCCAAACAATAATGGGATTGGTTCATCTGGAACATAACCAGGATTTCTCTCTAGGCAGAATGAGAGTTGTTTTGCTTATGGTTTGGCAGGTTTTTGTTGACACCTTTTTTGTTTTACACTGCTTGTTCATTCTAACTTTTCTTTCCTCTTCACTCTCTTTAACTCATCTTTGTGCTGTTTGCACCCATCCTGCCCTGGAAGGAAATTGTTGATAATGTTCTGAAGCCACCTCATGGCTACCAGGTGCCACACAGAGAAGATAACTGATTGCTAATATATGTCTCCTGTTCATATACACAGTTTTATGAGATCAGGCCCCTGAAAAGAGGAAATTTCTCTGAGAATTGCAAGTATTTTTTTTTTACTATTGTCACATAATAAGGTCTTTTGCCTGTCACATGTAGCCAGGGTTTGTGCTGCTCCAGTCCAGGGAAGTGTGTATATGTGTCACAGATCAGTAAGTAGCAGTATACCCCAACTATTTATATTCCAATGTCTTTATTAATTACTTGTATGATGGAGCTGAGTGTACCCTCATCAATTTTGCTGATGACACAAAACTGTAAGGAGTGACTGATAGACCAGTGTCATGCAAACATCTAGAGGGACCTTGAAAGACTGGAAAAATGGCCACATGATATTCAACAGAATAAAATCCTAAATTCTGCCCCTGTGGAAGAACAACCCCATGTACCAAAGATGTCTAGACTCACCTTTCAGAAGTGTTTTAGACATTTAAGTACATCAGACTTGTGATCAGGGCAACTTAGGAGCTGTCATACTTGATTAATTTTGAAATACAAAAATTTGGGAAATAGTATGCTTTCCATCTGTAACCAGGGGTGATAGCACAGCCTTGCCTCTTTGGGAGGAAAACATTGTGGAACCAGGAGCCCACATAAATGAATAGGGAGGCTGTTGCTTTGAAGTAATTGTGTGATCTGCAGCAATAGGGATAGTCATGAATGATTAAGATGAAATATTACATAACTGCAACACTTGAATTCAAGAACGGCATCTGGGGATGGAGATTGTGCCTTTTCTTATGTGTTGAGCACCCTACATGATGTGGGACCAAATCTCAATTTTGGCCATCGGGCATTGGTGTAATATATAAATTCACCAGTATTTCAAAAGATTAATAAATCTGCAAATGTTTTGTAGAACTTCCTAGGTCATATTAAGCCTGCTGGCTGTGTTTTGAATTAAAGCAATGATACAGCTACTTAAAAATGTGCATCTGAAGTGTGACACTACCATTGATTTATAAGAGATTTAGGTCTGTGGGTTTTTTCTGGTATTTCCTACTAAGAATGATAAAAACAACCACACAAATTAAGAGTTACTGCGGCATTACAGCCTCCCTAGCTTATAAATTCAGCACTGGGGGAAAAAAAGTATTTTATATATCTTTGAAAGCTTATTTTTTCCGTATATATTTTATGTAGCAGGCAGTCTAAGCATTAAATTGAGAATGAATAGCTCCACATCTCCAGCCTATTTAAACAATGGGGCCATGGATTTGATTACTTAAACAATATAACAATGATTTACATTTATGCAGCTCCTTTTGCTGCAAGGGCTGTACAGACTGGCTGAACACAGATCACTCCACCAACCACTGCTATCCTGTCACCTCGCAGTTAAATATTAACTGCAGTTTGATAGTCAGGTGATAGTGCAATTCCATTTTATGAGCATAAAATAGCTTCAGCTTTTACACTTATGGATACTTTAGCTTAGTAGGAAGTAATTAACTGAATTTGAATTTCCCACAGCATAGTGGGATAAATGTACCCATGCACTCTTCTAGGCCATTGCATGTCAATTAGAAAATGCTTTATGACTAAGGTGCTGCAAATTTCAGAAATATCAAAGTTGTCTAAGGATGTTCTCACAAACAGAAGCGCTGCACTGAACATCATGAAACAGAGATGATACCACTCTCTATATTGCTAGTGCTTCTTGCACCAAAAGCCTGCTGTGTGGAGGTCTACCAGCTAAAGACTGAAAACTGAGGAAGTCCTGGCCTGCTACTGTTAAGGCAAACAATCTCAACATCCTGATGCTGTAGTAAAGCATGATTACATTATTTTGTCTCTGAAGAAATTTAGAAATATATAGCTCTGGTAATTTTAGGAAAGATAGGATTATGAAAATCCTGGATAACCATCCTTATTCGTGATTTGGACAGTGTGTTCATACAGAAAGGTTTGTATTTGGAAGTGACCTTAAAGATCATCTTGCCATAGGCAGAGGTACCTCCCACTCCACCACTATGTCACCACTCTCCAAGGAAAGAATTTCTTCCAAGTATCTAATCTGAATCTACCATCTCATTTGGTGCAGAAAACAGCTGGTGCAAAAAAATCCTCCTCACCTTCAACACATGAACTGAGCTATTCTGGTTGCATTGTATCCAGGATACGGGCATTGATTTGGTCAAAGCATTTATATAATTAAACACTGAATAAAACAACTATTGGGAGGAAGCACATCACATGAAGACATTAATCATTGTGTATTAATAATTTTTATTTCACAAGTTGAGACAGCAACTGTACAGAAATAAAAACGTGAAGTCACAGTCCCAAAGAGAAACAGAATTTATATAAGCAGTGCAGGGAAAGTCAGGCATGAACATTTGGTACTTCTGGTCATTTGAGACTGGTTTGCAGCAGGAGTGTGCATTGACATCTAGCGGACCCTTAGCAGGTGCTTTCTTGCTAAGAAGCCTCAAATATAATGAGGAAGATGCTTCACAGGGATTATGGGATTTCATTTGCTTCTGCTAAAAAAAATTCTTCTACCCTTTTATTTTTGTTTCATTAGTCTTAATGGGAGAATTAGACAGGGACAAAGGATATTTTAAGGGAGTTCTTTGTCAGTATCTTTATATGTTTCTTCTTATTTCCCCCAAATTATGAAATAAACATGTTAAGAATTTCAAAAATAAAAAAGTAGATGTACATCTTAGTATTGTCACTAAAGTTGTCCTAGATTGATGTGACAAACTCTCATCCACCTGATTCTTGCACAGAAATTCACTAGTCAGAGTCAATCCAGTTCATCACAAGTAGAGGCAGACACTACCACGACCGGTATTTTCTCTCTTGATAACACCCACAGAAAGGCAAATTACTAAATGACCACTTATCCCTACAGGAGATATGTGGTTTTATGTGAAGTCTGTGAAGGCATGTAAGAGGGCACTTGCTGCCCACACCACAGTGCCCCAGAAAAGCAGAGAAGGGCAAGACAGCTTCTTCTGCTGACTTGGAGGCATTCCCATTTCCTTCAAAGCTTAACAGCTGTCAAGTAACATTTAGTGGAGAGATTGTATGTTACAGTTCTACCCCTGAGCTCTGCTTTAGGACCTGAATACAAAGGCAGAGAGTCTGATTCTCAGCTCCTGTTGCGCTTCTGGGAAGTAATCCCACCACAGCCAGAGACATTTCACAGGGTGGAAAGGAAATCAGAACGGTTTTCAGCATTTGACAGCAGTACTCTCATTTTATCTCTGCTGCTAATTATTTATTTAGCTCATCAAAGGCTCAGCATTTTCACTTGAGGGGAATTCAGGATGAGCTAATGCTTGCCTATAACATCTGCCACATCCCCTCTCTCAGCTGCTTAGAGCACAAATGCTAAGAATTGTCCCCACCTATCAATGCAGTAACAGGCTACACATCTGATGCCAAAATGAAATGTGGAAAGAAGATTTTGATTAAGCTTCAGGTGAGTCAATGATTTGATGTCTAAATGAAAAGTTTTAACATATTCAGATTCATACTACTCCTGAATATTAAGAAGCCTGCACAGTTACCACTGTCTTTATTTTTAAACTAAGGCAGACTCACAGCAGTTCGTGTGCTGCTCTGAGCAAAAAACTTCCATTTCCTGACTGCTTAACAGTAACAACCTCCTGTGTCATTTGATGTCATGCAAAGTAACAATAGTTAGTCATGCAAAATAATAGCAGTTAGCACTGATAGTTACAAATGTTAACTTATCAGAAATTACTAGTCTCCATTGACACTGATGAACTTTGTTTCAGTCTGAAAATATTCCAATTTAAGGGTTGCCATTTTATAAGAGAGGTAGATGGAGAAAAAAGGAGCTTAAATACTTTTCTTGAGGTAATTCAGTAAGCTAGTGGAAGAAAGAACATTCCTACAGATTCACAGCTGTAAGTAGTCCTGATTTAGCTTTCAGCATGTTCCTAATGAAGTCCTTCCTCAAATTTAAAATGTGAGGGCAGAAAATACAGCATTTTTCTTGATGTTACTGTAGTTAAATTTAGATTGTAAATCTGTTTGACTTGAAAAATGCATCTGCAGGAGTATCAAACTCAGATCAGGACGTCAATGTGAGAGTCTATCCATACAATAGAGGTGTGTTGACTCTTTAAAGAAGTTGTAAAAACAGTGAGGCTTGATTTCCTCCGTAGTTTACACACATAATGCACATCCGAACACTAATGCTTCACTTATGTCTTAGTTTTCACTTCCTCAGCTGGTACCTGCACCAGGTTTGTCTCTGGTCATGACCTCTCATGTTCCTAGTGGTTCATCACAGATCCACTCTAATCCCTTCCATCTGGGTTCTTTTTAGGAGACATGAAAAAAGTATCATTGACCACAAAAGTTGATCACCACTCCTACCCTTTCTAAATCTGTCTCTGAGAACTTCCTCCCTCTCCTTACTTCACCCTTTATTTTAACTGGGACAGCAGCAATCCAGGTAATCTCCAGAATGCTAAGAAATCTCCTTCAGTGGTGACTCCCTAGCAAAAGCAGGGTTTGAAAAAGATCTGCTTCAAGGAGAGGGTGATTTCTTTTTCTCCATGGGTGCTTCACAAGAGAGTTGCAAATAGAAGGGAAAAAAAAAACACGTTAAAAGCATATTGTATACCTAAAACATATCAAGTTCCTAAAATTTGCCTTGCTAGTTTTGAGATCATTGTGCTTAACTTAGCTCCCACTTGCTCACGCACAGCTCCGGGCTGTGGGTAGGTGAGACAGGGTGCTTTGACAACTCATGCCTCCCCAACCATCTGGGGCTGGAGAGATGGCTGGAGAACACCCTAGCCTGTACAGCTTCTCTCTGAAGTCACAGGAAGCCTTTTTACTCATTTCCCAGTTTTCTATCTTTTAGATTTTTGGTAGGAGGTACTTAGAGGAGTATACCTGCTCCTCCTGCTGCAGGTTCCCAATACTCCTTGTCCCTCCAGTACTGAGCAGTTGAATTCTGACTGCAGGAATTGCTTTGGGCTTCATGCAAGAAATTATATTATCTATCAAGTACATGATACAGGAAAAGGAGGATGGCAAAGGGAGAATATCTCAAAGTTACAAACACATCCAAAACCTGGTGTCTTGTTTCACTGCCACAGATGCAGACTCACCTACCTTACTGCTTGTTCTGAATTTCCTTTTACACCCTCTCTCTTTTACACCAGACTTTATTCTTGTAGGCTCAGGTAGTTTTCCAAAAAAAAAACCCCATACTTTTTTGTATTGCACAGACCAACCCTAACATATGACAAAAATGATACAGCAAGTTTCCTCAGAGAAATTAATTAAGACTCATAATTTTAAAAATACAGAACTGGAAAAGACACAGCGCTATAGAAATAAAACAAATACACAAGACTAAATAAATTACATATAGTAAGTTATTACCTTTAATTCCTATAAGGCCAATTTGCTTATAGTAGGCAGATTTCCTGAGCAAAATCTATGCATTTAATATGAGCAGAAATAACACTTTTCAGGCGATCCAGTACAAGGTGAATAAAGATTTGTTTCTCCTTTAAGACTTTAATTGAAATGTGGGTAGTGATTAGTCTTAGTGTTAATGCTCTGGTAAGGAAGAGAGAGGAGGACTTCAGACAAGTTGAGAACTTAAAATTTGGGTCAGAAATCAGATTCATACTCTGAGTAAATTCTGGAGTGTTGAAGTTTTCAGGATTTTACTACAATGAAGTCATTTATCCTTTCTTTGTTCTTAGAATGACACAGTAGAAGTATAGCTCAAATTTGCAGCAGTAAAGAAAATGGGAGGCACTGCATGTCTGGGAATATGACATGGGTTGTTTCATTGTCATATTACCCTTTTCCTACAAAACACGTGTTGCTTTGCAGTCTAATATGAGGACAGTACAAACATGTACCCTGTAATCCTTAATAATCTGTAAAAGGGCCAAGTAGAAAGTTAATCCAGTCCTAACTGAGGATAACAGGCTAATATTGCAATCTTAAAAAACCCTGAAGCTGTAATGTCATTGAGAAATTTCTGTTTTTAAAAAGAAGCATTCTGATTTTCACAGCAGAGAAAAAGCAGCCCAGCTAGAAGACTGATCTGCCCCATTGCCACAACTCTGCTGCTGGCTGAGAATCACAGCACGATCACGTTAGGTCCAAGAGTATTTGACAAGAATCCCACAGAGTGACGCTGCATTAGATAGGAAACAGGAATTGGCTTCAGTCTTCAGCGGGGGACACTGTCGAGGGGAAGCAAAATCAGCTCTGTTCCATGGTAACAGAAAGGGCTGCACTGATGCCAGGGAAAGAGATTCCAAGCCAGGCATCTTTGGATGGGAAAGAGATTGTCCAGTAGAGGCTGCAGCTGGGCTTTAGGGTGGCCAAAAAATCCCAGTAGAAAGTAAGGTAAGCCTATACCTTTACTCACTTCTCTTCAGCTCCTTCTGGTTTACTGATTAGTTTATTTGTAGAGATGAACAATTTGAGACAGCCAGCACTAGGTGGGAATTTGTGCTGAATTTGCCCATCTGTCCTCCCTGCCTTCATTTTCCCTTACATCACTTTGAATTTGCCTGGATTTAAATTTTGTAATATATTATTACCATATAATTTACTTCATCTTGGTCAGAAAACAAAGTAGCTGTTTGTCCAACACAGAACTCTTTTTTTTCTTCTTAAAAAAATATCTATTTGGTTTTTTTTATTTTTCAATTGGCTTGGGTTGTAGAATTATGTTTTTACGTAGATACCCCAAACCATGCTCTGAATTTTTCTCAGAATGGGGTTTGCACAGGCAGTAGCTGCCCGATAGACATATGGGCAGCTGACAGCATCAAGGCACCCCACCAGCAGCTCTGTCGTCTGGCAGATTGCCTCAGAGACTCAGGCTTGATGAATCAGTCCTTCTGCCAGGGCTGGGATGATGGGGGATGTCTGTGCCTCTTCTCCAGAAGGCTGTTGCAGAATGAGAAAGAGATGTGGCAGTAATCACTGAGTTTCCCCACATGTTGTTCTGCAGAGTTGGGATGACAAAGTCCAAGTGAACTTGAATCTCATGGATTTGAGTGTATTTTCAGCTTGATTACTCCGGGGCAAGGATGATTTACTAGCCTGGTACCCACTCTTCTCTCTACTGCATGCAAATTCTCATAGGAGAGCCCAGGGGAGGAATTTGGTAGATCTGCCAAGGTTGGGCAATAGGAAAGGGGAGGATGAATGAAGGTAAGTAGATTGAAACAGGCCTCTTCTCCTTTTTCCCTAAAAAGGGAGCCAGATATTCATGTAAGCTGAGCAGGGAAGGGAGCCAAGGGAATCCTTGCTTCTCCACATTTTGATCCTTCCACACTCCTCTGGTTGCTGTTTCAATAAACAACATGACAGTGCTCTGTTCTCTGAGCAAGCAGAAGGAGGAATGGCAGCCCTGGAAGGATGCATCTTCAGGTTCTGGCTTCTCCTATCAAGGGCCTCATAATGCCTGGAGTGGCTGCTGTCTGAATACAGGGCAGTGACAGCCCAGTCTTCTCTGGGCAGTGTTAGACAAATCTTCTCACTGAAACTAAAGGGAAAAAAAGTGCTGAAATAGCTATGATGGATGCCTGGCATTTGTATGATTCACTTAGGGAGATGGGCCATATCAAGGCTTTGTGTATGGCTAGAAGTTTAAATTCTGTTTTCTTTCTCTAGAGACACTAATACCTTTTGTAAGGTGAAGGACTGTTAGCAAGGGGAAGGATGAAATAAACACTGGGAGCAGAATTCATGATTGTTAACAAGAGCCTGAGGAGTTGTAACGGTCCCACTCCTGGGCTCTGTGCTGCCCCTTTGCACAGCACCAGGTTGGAGTGGGATGAAGAGGCAGCAAACTGTATGCATAAGAACTCTGACTAATGGAAATATATAAGACTTTAGCTGATTGGAGGGTATTTTTTCCCACTAAAATCTAATCTTGTTGTTTGTTTCACCTTTTCTCTGTTTTTCCCATCCAGGCTCACTCTTGGTATGTAATTATATTTGCTGTGGTTTAATTAGCTAATTATGCCAGAGTTGGAGTATTTTTGAGAATAAATCCTTTTATTTAGTTGCTCTGAAGCAGTTTGCATTTGGGTTTTCCCCTAGAATTTTCTTTATATTTCATTGTGTGATTGCACAGGCGCTTATGGTTGGTTTCATTGGGGTTTATGAATATGCTGGTTATTCAAGTGAAGTGAAAGGAATAGCACTCTGGAGGGCAAAAGTAACATACTCCTGGAAGCAACACACTTATACAAAACCTTCTGCAAAAGTGAGTTGATATTTTGACTTTAGAATAGAAAATATTAACAATGATATATATAGCTTTGCTTCAGAAAGAGTTCTTTTAGCATTCATGTTAACACCTTTAAACAGCACATTTTACCTACCAAGGTAAGGCTTTCTGAACTTGGCATTTGCATCTACAAACAGAAAAATTCCAATTAATTCCATATTCCTTTGTAGACTTAGTTTGTGAGTATGTAAATCATTATCCAGTTGCTAGCTGTGTAGTGTAGACAAACATTCACCTGCTCCCTGAGGTACTAAACTATGGGTTGCAGATGAATGGGAACAAATCTGCCTGGTCTTCCTTGAAAATCCCAAAGGAAACAAGGAATAGCAGACAAATAAGCAGGCAAGGAGAGCTGTTTCTTGGCCTGATTAGCTCATGTAGTGATAAGGTTTATGTTGCCATAACTTGGAATTGTAACCTGCATTTTTTTCAGCAGTTTCCTAACTCCAGCAAAGTCCTACAAGTTCTTGTCCATGTCCATATAACCTTGCAGTGGCCAATTGCACTCCATCCCTTGCTATTTCATGGCTGTCTATTTAGAGTCACCAGATGATGTTCAACTATTGAAGGTGATATCGAGCAATGTCTTAATAAGACCTTTTGCTGTCTCACTGCTTTCACTGTGTGTATGTGGGGATGTGTGGCAGGCAATTTTCTTCTTTCTCAGCACCCCTTTGGATATGGGTAGCTGCAATAGCAAGACCAAGGCTTTTATGGAAACATTTGGGAACCTGCATTTATTATTAACTTAGTCAGGATCGTGCATTAGCTCAAGAAGGCCAAGTCATGATCTTACAGCTGCATGGCACTGAGTAGTTCCCAGCTTTGTTGGTCATGAGGACCCACTTCCTGACAGCCTGCTGGTCCTCCTGCCTTCCCAGTTAGTACTGGATTAACATACTTGCTGACCCTCATTCCATCAGTCAGTAAACTGTCTATGTCTGCACTTGGTTAAAATGTGTTCTCTACCCCTTTAGTGTGATTTCAGTTCAGAAACTTACCATGATTTTAGGGTAGCAAAGGGAGTCTAAGAACAGCCATAGAAGCTGAATCCTTCTTCCTAGTGAAAGTCCCTGATTTGCAAGTGTTATACTGTCATTTGCCATTTTCTTCTCTTATGTTTAGCCCAGGTTAAGCATATTGGTGACAAGGACGTGTGTACCCGAAAGAGCTGCAGGCTGGTTTTCAAATAAGTTCACATTTACTAGTTCCTAAGCAAGAGACCTGGGTAAATTTTGAAGTTAGCACTTCATTTTACCTACAGCAGAACTTAATCTCTGATACAGGGGACAGAACCACAAAGTAATTGATTATTCTTCACACTGAACAAGGAGTATATTTAAAAACTAATGTAAAAAAAATCCACGCTAGTTGATCTCACAGTCATTGCAGCAGCATGTAACATCTGTCTAGCACACCCTCTGCAATGGCTATGAAGAAGCCAACCATATATCAACCTGGTTCTATTTTCCTGCCCTGTTTAAAATGGAATAAAGCCTGGAATATCTGTCCCATGGGAAATTCCTATATTGCAACATCTGTGTCTGACAACTGAAAATTCTTCATAACAGTTGCTTTGTTTGCTTATGGAAAGAAAACTCAAAGGTTATTTCATTTGAGAATATGGAAATGTTGCTATCAGTGTCTTTGTGGAGGTTACAGCCATGGGAGTGATTCCGTCCCTATCATACATCAGATGCCCCTTTGAAAGTCTTACTTCTCCTGAAAGCAAAGTTCCTGGAATTCATACCATCCGCTTTGCTCTCTCCTCTTCCTTGCTTTCCTAACTTTGAGTCCCTGCAATGGTGAAGGGACAGTCAGGAGAAGGGTCAGCTGTCTGTGACAGAGTGGGAAAGGAGCAGAGGACATGGTGGAGGAGCATATCAAAGGCTGGAAGCAGAGTGTCCTTCACAGGTGCTAGGGAGAGAAGAGCACTGCAGCTCCCCTCAGCTATATCTTCCATTTTCCTGAGACAAGAAACAAGCAGATCTAGCAAAACATCCTATTTTAAGACTAAAAATGTGTTTTGTTTGAGGTATCCAACCAGCTTTGCCATCAGAATACCAAGGTTTTTTAGTGCTGGTAAGAGCATTGAACATGCAGTCAGAGAGACATCCAACTGATGCAAAATACTGGTGCACTTCACATAAACTTCACCAGGGAGAGGATGATTTGACCCAAGTAAGGAATCCTTATGACAGTCAGAAACCAAACGGCTCTACCTTATGCAGCTGCAGGACCCAAAAACCTCTGGTGTATGTTCGTGTCCTGGGAGCTGTCTCATTTTTCTCACCAGCAATAAATATCTCACTTGTCCCATCTCAACTTCAACCTCCCTGCTGAGGTTTGAACTTCAGTGCAACAGTAAGCCCTTCTTATATTTTCAGATGTTCTTCTCCTTTTGGAGTGTATGGCATTGTCTTTCCCCTGGCAGCAACAGCACAACTTACCAAGTGCCACGCACTGCTTTTTGTCTGCACTGTTGTCTCTTATGTGTTGTTTTCATGACAATTCAAAAAGGCAGAGGAATGAAGATGGAGGATACAGTACAAGAAGGGTGACATGTGAATACATAACAAGGTACACGAAGACAGAGGGATCAATTTTGGGGAAAAAAATTCTTTGTTTTTTCTCCTCTTTCCCACTCCTGAATGTGAATTACATGTAACTATGCTTAATGCAATCCTAATTTCTTTCTGTTTTGTTCCCCTATGGATTTCTCTGCAAATTAACATCAGGGTAGATCTAAGTCCCGATAGACCACTTGTCAAGACTGGATCCTCGTTTTCCACTTGTGGCTTAATCCATGACTAGAATGAGATTTCTTCAACTTTTTTTGTGTTTAGAATGATCAAGGTGAAGGTTTTTGAGAATTCTTTGCTAATTCTTTGCTAATTTTGAATTTTCTGTGTGGAGATGGTTTTGTTTAAACATTTCTGCTGGCTAAATCATTTGGGNCTTCTTTGCTAATTAATGTAGTTATGAGGCCTATAAATTTTGAATTTTCTGTGCGGAGATGGTTTTGTTTAAACGTTTCTGCTGGCTAAATCATTTGGGACTGTGCTTTATGGCTTGACTGGCTGTTTATTCTTAGGTTCTCTCTTCTCACTCCACTCTTTTGAGATACCTTTTATTTTATTGAGCACAGGTAGACGAATATATGCTTAGGAAAATGCTTTGTCAGCCAACATGGGATGTTCCTAACGTATGTACCAGGCATATACACAGTAACTACTACACTTGAGATAACCATAAGTGGAAGTAACCTGCCATGAAGACTCAAAGATAAAAATGCAGTATTGCTTGCAAGGATGGGTTAACCACCCAGTTCTCTAAAAATTTAGTATTTTCTCTTTTCCAGCTTGGAGGAAACATGAAGTGCTTTCTTTTGCTGTAGCACAGGCCGAGAATGGAAGCAGAACAGTCTTTTCTGTGGGTTCTATTTTGCATCCTCAGAAGCTATGGAGATTGCCCTGCTGTTCAGTCAGATTTGGATAAGCACCAAAACTTTGCAGAGATTGACTGTACGAAGCAATATTCAAGCTTTTCTTAATTAGGGCATTGCAAATTCTTAATAGGTAGAGCAACTCAGAAAATTGTAGAACTTTTTCACTCTAAATGAAAAGTGAAATTATACAACTTGTAAGAAAAATGTATAGGAAATAATATTCTATTCCATTAAAATTTTAAAAGGTTTCACTGAAAAACAAGCAGTAAAAAAACTTCCAAAGTTCTGCTTTTGAAAATGGATAGCTGAAAAGGCTAATATTTTTTTCTTGAGCCTGTGAACATCTTATTAAAAATAAAAGATGAAAATAAAACTACATGACTTTAATATATTTTTTAAAAACAAATCACAGCTTCTAAGATCTACAGGAGACTTCTCTGTCATGAGTCCAGAAAAGCTCTGCTAACTTCAAAGCAGAACTTTACAGTGTACAGCTGAGAGTTCCTACAGTTAGCATTTTGGCAATCTCACATGCCTTCTGTTTTGTTTATGGAAAAATAAAGTATAGCTGACAACCTACACAGGCAGGCTGCCTAGCTCCCCAGGACTGCGAGAGGTTTTTGTACCACCTATCTCCAGTACCTAGTTTTGACAGAGATTGCAAAGACAACTCAAGGAGGTTTGCCTTTCTGCCTCTCACCAGCTCCAGTGCACAGTCAGAGCAGACTGAAGACCACTTTCCCTTTCCATAGGGCTCACCTTGCAGCTGGACCCACAAGCTGGACACACCACAGCCCGGGCAGAAGGGCTGACCCATTGTGTTGCAAGGATGGGAACAAGACTGTCTCATGCAGGGGCAGATTTTGAGCTCTGGCCAGCCAGGAAGGTGGATCTTTCAGTGCCTGAGCCATTTGTAGATGATGCACTAGCTTTCAGAAATAAAGCTGGCAGATATATCTCCAAATGACATGACTGATACATTACTCCCACCAACAGTCCTTCTGAAGGCTGATTCGTGATGTTATTATACAGCAACTTTTGGGATAAGCCATGTGTCTCAGAGTGCACTTCACTTCCCAGAAGAACTGCAAATGAGATGACTGTTGCAGATGCAGATGCTGTGGACAATAAGTGATGTGTGCCTGTCTGACATTTTCTCCCTGCAAAGTGAACAGCAGCAAACAGAATATAGAAAGTGCCAACAACCAGCTTTAAATTACTTCTCTCTTTTCTCTTATTAGTGAACTGGTTTCCCACTTCTTGTGCTGCATGCACATACTAATCTGAAAACTATAGCCTGACTTGTGAAGGAACTCCTAGAGAGCTGGCAATTTTTTGTTGGCTCAGAAGGATTTATGCATTCATCTGTTCCAGGGATGCTCCATCATTCTCAAATGCTGAAGCTTTGAGTGAATTATGGCCCTGAGGAAAGGGAACTGCAACTATTAATCACGGGCAGCAATGGGACATCCTCCGTGGGCATCATGTGCCATTGTCAGTAGATCACAGAATTGCTGTTGACCTTGAATAGAGAAAAGTAAAGGATAAAGTTCATCTTTATTTCATCTTCACTATGGAAGTTTTGAAAATGGCTTGTCATGAAAGCATTAAAGATCTGCTGTACAAAACCCTTGGGCTGGATGATACTGGCTTCCCTCACAGACTTTCTGATGATCAAAGTGTTAGTAGAGGCACCTTAGAACTAAGTAGTACTGTAGAAACTGTAACCAACATGCTAAGCTGAAAAGACACAGCATTTGTGTTCTGTGTTCATGTGGTCCTGTGGCCTTCAGAAAAAGCTTCAAAATGTTTGGGTTTTTTTTCTAGGTCTCTTTTAACAGTGAAGAGGTATCTCACAGCCACAGGCACATTTCAGATGAAAGTGGCTGGATACAAAACAAATTATCTCAGGACAGTCTAGAATTGGCTTTAAATACATGGTACTACCTTCTTTTTCCTTTTATACATGAACTGTTATAGTCTCCCTTTCTTCGTGACATCTGCACATCCCCTTAAATTTCAACCAGTTGTCCTTTGTATTTTCCTATAAATATGTATAAATTTATTTGTTTATAAATGTATATCGTGGCCATGGGATGATACACTGTGACCATCTTGGTCTTTTCAAGCCTATCCCCCAAAATTTTTATGAGGAGCCATAGACTATTTAGTTAGTCAGCTTAGCCAGTAACAGGCCATCCATCACCCATGATGTTATTCTTTATATTCCAAATCTTCTCACCCACTCCTCCAAGTATAGAAGCCCATACCATCTTCTGACTCTTTCCAAAGCAAAATTTGCAACTTTAAAAACTCACAACAGTTTTAAATAGGTTGACTTTTTCTCAATCCTGCCTCCCAGTCTGTCGCTTGCTTACTGGTTTGGCTTTATATGAAGATGTGTAAACCACTATTTTTATTTCTTAAGCTGAAGTGAAGACCTATATATTCAAATTGGAAACAAACTGTGTCATTTTAACCTTGTGGTCTGAACCAGTAGGAGGAGGTGGAGTCACCAACTCCTAATCCCCTGAAAAGTTGAGTAAACTGCTGTGTAGAATAAACTCCTCTGCCTATACTGGACTCTCCTGTCCAGACAAGATGATTGTGTGTGCCTACACAGCTTTTAACATTTGGGAAGCAACCTCCTAAAAGGTAAGTCTGGGAAAGCAGTCAAACTGTCACTGAAAGACTTCTGGTAAAGTCAGCAGGTTCAATAAAACTGAACATCCCTGTGTACACTAATGCTACAGTTGTATGCACTACGATTTCAATTAGCTTTTGTGAGTGTGATTACTCATTACTTTAAATGGCAGTCATGTCATACAGTCATATGTTGAGTTGATCTTCTTAGGCTACATCAAAAATAGGTCTCACCTTCCTGGAGAACTAAAAGAAGAGCATTTTTAACTGACATGGTAGAATGCTTTCTAACTATGCTTGTCTCTAAGTACCAGTCCTCCTTTGATGGAAAAAAGTACTGATTATTTCAGAGACTCCTGGTCTAGGGCTCTGTTAGGAAAGATCCTAACAAATCTTAAGCAGTGTTCACAGGTGGAGAAAGCACATGACAGGATTGAAGCCTCTCTCTATCATTGTTTAGTCACTAAGCTGTGATCCATTGTGTCCTATCCTGTTCCTCTAGAACCTTTCAGTGGATTTTATCTCAGCAAGATCCAGCATGCAAGAAACGTTTGTGTTTGTGAATAAACAGAGAGGAATATGTTATGATATTTTGCAATGGGCTGAGACTGAAAAACATGTATACTACTTTGTTACTTGACTGTAGGGATGCTCTTTGCTAGTCAATCCCTTGGATGGTTGCATTTGAGGCTTCTTTGAGTACTGCAGACACATCTCTCTGCCTGTCAGCCTATCTTCTGTGTTGTTAGTCATTATGGAAGAGGTTTGTTCTAGAGCTGTCTGTTTGGTTGTATTGTTGTCTCAGATTGTTAGTGGTCACTGGAGTCATTCATCAATGTCTTCTTCTTTGCTGCTTCTGCTGCTGTTATTAATGTGTCAAGGTCTCAAGTACCATAATGCCAGCAGAGCTGCAGCTGAGAGATTGCAGTATCAAGTTCCTCATATGAAATAATCACAAACTCAGTCCAGTGACACAGGTTTGTGTGTCAAGCACAGGTTTTGTTTCAAGCACAGTTAGAAATCATTCCTGCTGATACTGACTGAAGGAAGTTGAGGCATACTGTGCTGGGCAGGACCACTATGTGCATCCTGCTGACTCTACTCTGATTTAAACCAAAAACCAAAAGAAAACTAGCTGAGGCATTTGCATTTTTTTCTGTATCATTTTTTATGGCTGTACTCTCCATTATAATTCCAATTCACCTTTATCTGAGTCATCTTGCATCCAGGGTAAACCCTTCTTCTTGTCATCCTTAAAAGTGTGCTCTCCTGACACCAGCTGTTCTCAAATTTGCAGCATCTGCTTAGGTAAGGGGTTTGTGTTTCAATCAGATTTCCTAGATAGGTCCACTTTTGTCAAGCCATAGTAAAATTAGGGGGGGATGTGGTAGCTATTGCTCTACCTAGCCTTAAATACATTTTAGCCAATACTCAGAAATATCAGAGGAGCTAACTCCATCTGTCTAGGATTGTTTCATAGAAATAATAGAGTCAGGTGTTCATTCAAGTCAGGGTAGCTGACTTGAATTTTATAAAGTGTTTGCTTCAGAGATTTTTCTAGTTAGGTACTTTTGGATACTGGTTTAAGCACTCTGAAGTTCTCCAAGCATTTGCCTAAAACTGCATTAAATTCTGTAAAATACTGACCCTTTGCTTGCATCACTTGAATTTATCCGAAAATATTTATAGATTCCTGAGGGAGGCAAACATTGTAATCTGAGAAAATTGTTTGGGGATAAAATACCCATGCTAACATACCTCAAACTGAGAGCAGCATAGATATCTGTAACTTTGAAAATCTGCTTTTTCACATGACTACAGGTTGCTCACTTCACAGAAAAAAGTTGGACCATAATGTCACCAAATACTCCAGAATCTGAATTTAATTCCTATGGAGAATAAATATGGACAAATTCAGGATGATTAACCCAGAAAAGAGGATAACTTTTGCATAATTGTTTTTGTGTATTATACAACTAGTCTCTGGCAGTTGAGCAGATCCACGTTTGCTGAACAATACACAGAAAGTCACTTGCAGTGGGAGTGGGCTTTTCTCTTTTGAGGAATCAAGAGCATATTGGAAAGCAGTAGACAGAAAAATGCTGAACATGAGCAGTTTGAGAACAAAAAAGATGTTATCTCCTAAGTCCTCCGCTGGGAAATGTGTGATAAGTGATCTGTGCAGATACACTCCTACAAGATAACCCTTTTTTTAGGCTGTACCATATGCTTAGGAGCAGCAATCACATTTGCCTTCACTCTAGAGTGAGGGTGGAGGGATCTTCCAGAGCAAGGTTAAAAAAAAGAAAGAAATCCAAAAAGTAGTGGATTCAGAAACACATCTATGAATGTTCTGGGACACTTGAGAGAGTATAAAGGCCAGTTTCTGCAGAAAAACCCAGTGCACATGAGACCTAGGTGAAACCTGTGTCAGGCTAACTTGTAGTTATACTAAAGAGGGAGAAACTGTGTTCAAGGCTGCAAAACATTTCCATCCATTTACCTTTTCTGTGGCACTGCAAAATGTTGCCAGCATGGTCATTAAAAAGCAACTAATTTTCCAAAACATAGTTTTAAAATTTAGTCATGACAGAATAAATTATTTTCTACTGCCCAAGTAGTAAAACCAATTAAGCATTCTTCAATATTTCATTGAAATGTAATCACCACAAGGCAGTTATACCTTCATTAGGTGCATAGCCATATGAATTTAGGACAGAACTATCTTTAACTTGTGGCATAGAGTCAGGGTAATGTGAAAGAGAGAAACACATGTGCTGTGCTGAATCATTTGGCTCTATTTGCAGTTTCTGTTTGCTGAGATAAGTTAATTTTAAGCTGCTACCAGATACATTAGATAGTAACTTTTCCTAGTTATGTAAAAGGGAGCAGCTCATAAAAGTTTTCTGCAGTGCCATGGCTATCTGCACTTCATCCCACTTTTTAATCATAGAATCATAGAATGGTTTGGGTTGGAAGGGATCTTAAAGATCATCTAGTTCCAACCCCGCTGCCATGGGTAGAGACACCTCCCACTACACCAGGTTGCTCAATGCCTCATCCAGCCTGGCCTTAAACACCTCCAGGGAGGGGGCATCCACAGCCTCTCTGGGCATCCTGTTCCAGTGTCTTACCACCCTCACAGAAAAAATATTCTGTCTTATATCCACCCTAAATCTATCTCCTTCCAATTTGCATCCATTACTCCTAGTCCTCCCATCACATATCCTAGTAAAAATTCTGACCCCTGCCTTTCTGTAGGCCCCCTTCAGATATTGATAAGCTATTATCAAATAATGATTTGTGTCACTGGCACAGTAAAGCAAGTATTTCCCAAATCACATCTAGGAAAAAGGTTCACATTGAATGTTGGGAGAAAGTACAAATACACCCCTGCAACAATAAGGTGCACATGTCCAGGAAAGAAATCCTGAATCTTAAACTGAATAAAAAGCCATTGAGGTTCTAGGACCCAGGATTTTTCTCACCTTTATGAAAAAGCATAAGGACTGAGAGGAGTGTGGAGTGTGTTCTTTTTGAGATGCATCCAGGGACTTTAAGGACAAAAGACAGCTCTTGACAGACCATTCCTATTTTCTTCTTTTTAAACATCTTTTTTGGGAAATATGGGCTCTTTTCTCAAAGAGATACAGGTACAGGTATCCTCCCTTCTGTGTTAGTCAAAGTCACTGTTCAGCAAGGTTGCAGCTTAATTTCTTCTGCTGGTGACTTTCTCCCTCTGATGAGGCAGAGAAATAAGGAAGGAAATTAAATTGAAAAAAATTAGAAATCATTCCATTCTCTGCAAAGCTGGGTGACTTCCCCTTAAAAAAGTAGGAAAGTGGGAAAGGTCACCTCATCAGAAAATATGCTTGAGCAAAAAGATTGACATGGGCTGATGGTAGTGCCCATCCAAATTCCACACAACACTGGACAGCACTGTCTTGGCAAGACCTAGAAAGGTGGTTCAATGGTCATTTAGAGAAGGGAAATCAGAATGCAGCAGCTGTGTATCAAGAGATCCAGAGGCTTAAATTTCCTCTGAAGGATTTCAGTGGCATTTTCAGAAATGTTGAGTCAAATGCTTTCATTGATAATAGTGATTACAGATATAAATATGCAAAAATAGAGTCACAGAGCTAGCATACTATAGAATGCAGCCCTGGCTGCACTCTCCAAGCAACTGGAATCTTACATATAATTTTTGCAGTATTTATTTTATCCTCAATTCTAGGAANCTAGTCCTCCCATCACATATCCTAGTAAAAATTCTGACCCCTGCCTTTCTGTAGGCCCCCTTCAGATATTGATAAGCTATTATCAAATAATGATTTGTGTCACTGGCACAGTAAAGCAAGTATTTCCCAAATCACATCTAGGAAAAAGGTTCACATTGAATGTTGGGAGAAAGTACAAATACACCCCTGCAACAATAAGGTGCACATGTCCAGGAAAGAAATCCTGAATCTTAAACTGAATAAAAAGCCATTGAGGTTCTAGGACCCAGGATTTTTCTCACCTTTATGAAAAAGCATAAGGACTGAGAGGAGTGTGGAGTGTGTTCTTTTTGAGATGCATCCAGGGACTTTAAGGACAAAAGACAGCTCTTGACAGACCATTCCTATTTTCTTCTTTTTAAACATCTTTTTTGGGAAATATGGGCTCTTTTCTCAAAGAGATACAGGTACAGGTATCCTCCCTTCTGTGTTAGTCAAAGTCACTGTTCAGCAAGGTTGCAGCTTAATTTCTTCTGCTGGTGACTTTCTCCCTCTGATGAGGCAGAGAAATAAGGAAGGAAATTAAATTGAAAAAAATTAGAAATCATTCCATTCTCTGCAAAGCTGGGTGACTTCCCCTTAAAAAAGTAGGAAAGTGGGAAAGGTCACCTCATCAGAAAATATGCTTGAGCAAAAAGATTGACATGGGCTGATGGTAGTGCCCATCCAAATTCCACACAACACTGGACAGCACTGTCTTGGCAAGACCTAGAAAGGTGGTTCAATGGTCATTTAGAGAAGGGAAATCAGAATGCAGCAGCTGTGTATCAAGAGATCCAGAGGCTTAAATTTCCTCTGAAGGATTTCAGTGGCATTTTCAGAAATGTTGAGTCAAATGCTTTCATTGATAATAGTGATTACAGATATAAATATGCAAAAATAGAGTCACAGAGCTAGCATACTATAGAATGCAGCCCTGGCTGCACTCTCCAAGCAACTGGAATCTTACATATAATTTTTGCAGTATTTATTTTATCCTCAATTCTAGGAATGATGGACTCTGGCTTTTTACTCCTTGGTCTATTCCAAGTTCTCACATGGTGACAGAGGTTTTAATGCTGCTTGATATTATGAATCAATGTTCAGGTCATGTTTTTTCTTCCTAAATATGAATGAGCATTTGGCAAAATTCTACTACTGCTTGTTTTTACAAGATGAGGACAGCATTGCCTTGTCTGATAGTAGAGGTGACAAACGATAGTGCATTCTCCAAGCAAGCAAAAACTGTAGTTTGTTATCATTATGTATTTTATTCCAAGTTCTCCTTTTTAGCTCTCAGGGTCATTTTTGCCTGTCCTACTTACTTATGCTATCTGCAGTTACAGCAGGAAAGCTCAGAGAAGATTTTATGGACTGAAGAAGAGAGAGTTTTGCAGGCTTTATACTTGAAACTGTGGAGTGGAGCAATCTGCCAGTCCCTTCATTACTTGCTGCTTTGAAAGTTTTTCAAGCAAAGATAAAGAAAAATCCATTCTTTCATTTCACTTTCAACAGTATAGGGTGCTCTTGCACATATGATTCCACATTATTTATAGAACTTTTCAATGAAATTATTCACAAGCTCTTCTCTGTTATCTGTTATAACCTCATATGGATGCCTATAACTTGTAAGAGCTATTGTTCTACTGGTGGACAACGAAATGTCTGTCACTGAAAAACCTTCAGGTATAGTGAATAATACATCATTATAGTAAAGAAGTAAATAAAAAGATCTAGATGTAGCTATATTAACAGACTGATGGCATACCAAGCATTTGTTGTAGTTGGGTTTTTTTTCATGTGAAAGCTTATTAACTTGCTGATCTGCTCCTTGTTGCCTGAGTCTACCTTAATCTTAAATCCGCATTCAGCAAAACTGCGTAACTTAATCTATAAGAGGGTAAATCTTGGGATCCATGTAACACATTAATCAAGTGAAGAAGATACAAGATGAGAAGAAAATCTAATCTCTTCTTAGTGTTACATCACCAAACTGAACAGATCATTTGTGGATCTCTGACATAAACGGGAGACATCAAGTTTGAGCTGTCACATATTTTTAAACTCATTTAATAGGTAAGATTTCTTAAAAGTAGGACTTAATTTGATTTCAAGTACTTCCAAATCCTCTGTGCACTTTCTGTGAGTGAGAAGTTACAATAGAAGGGTCAAAGTATGGCTAGTATCTGGAAGAAGAAAATCCATGCCTTCCTCTCCTCTTTGCAATGAATTTATTATCGTACTTGCATATTCTGGGATTCGGGACTACTTACATTCAAGTCAGTGACACTTACCTAGAGACCCTTTAGCAAAGAAACATATTTCCAGGCAATAATTCCAGTGGAATCTACCCTTGATTTCTCCTTTTCTTCTTCCTGGAGTCATTATAAATTAAAACTTGCCTTCTTACTGATTAGATTTTACTTTCCTTTTCAGTAATGTATTTGTCACTCTTCACACAGTATGGTTTTGGTCCAGGCTCAGCTTTGAAAGAAGCAGGGTGCCTGTGGTTGCTGAGAAATGCTTTTATCTAATTTTGGTATCACAGACTGAAAGGATGTAAGTGTTGTGGCCTTCTGTAGAGCACTCTGAAATTCAAATTCTCCATGTCTTTCCAGGTTTTCTAGCCCTAGCCTTCGTTTTCCTTCACTTTAAATGGAATATCCAGAAACTGGTAAAATGTCAAACAACCTCTTTGTTACATATCTATGCTGCTTTTTTGGATTTTCCCTGGTTTTTTTCCCCCTTAGGAGGTAATACTTTGGCCAGGAGTCATTTTTGCATCCCATGTTCTCTTTCTGCAATAGAAAAAAAGGTCTTTTTTTTCCTAGTGTAGTTGCAAAAATCATCCTGAATCATCTTCATTCTCATTACCTCATGCATTTTTATGCATGTTTCACAGGATTTTATTGCAAAAGATTTTCTAACTCTTCTAATTCAGAAACTAAAGGCTCAATGGTTGATATTGGAAGGCTGTTATTCAGACTTTCTCATACTGTTTTTCAATACATTTTCTTAATTTCCAAGAAGCAAGCAATTCTACCGTATCATATTAGATACTAAAAGATATTTCCCATGTTTCCTGAAAGGTCAGAGGGATGGGCCCTCAATCTTACAATTTTCCTGTTTGCTTTTCAATATGCCTGCAAACGGTAAAGATCTCTCCAAGTAAACACCTTTTCATGTTTCTAATTCATGACTGTGTTCTTCTCTGAATACAGGTATACTCTGGCTGTGGCTTTGGTATTTCTGATATTTCTTTAGTTCATTTTTTAAGAATTGATAAATGTTGTTCTCCCTTCCTCTCCACTGGGAATTAAACTAATTTTTTCATCTTCACAATGAGAGATATGGTAGACATTCTGGCAGATAACTGTCCCCAGTCTCTTGGGATTATCCACAATGAATTCAATCACTGAGGTGGGAGCACTTACAAGATGCATGATTATACTTTTTAGTAAAGCATAAATTCTTTCTTAAACTGATGTTGAAATATCTTTTATGCAAAAGAATACATTAGCGTGTATACACAGTTTCTGTGGGTAGTGAGACCTCTGATTCACTCAGTAAGACTCTTTTTTTGGTTGGAATACTTGAAATCATCCTGTCAGCTATTAGCTGGCACCACACTTCTGCCTCCAGTGCACAAAGACTTTGTGACAGAAGAGCCTGAAACAGCAAGCTGGAGTTTTGCTTTGACCAGTGAAAATACTGGCAAACATAACTTCAAGCAGTTTCTGGAGTTTTTGTCATTCCAGCACAATCATTCAGAGATAAAATTAGCCTTTGTGACAGGACACATCTTCTGCAGGACATATGAGCTGTAACCTAGCACAAGCTCTCTGCGTAGTAAGCATTAAAGAAATGACTAATAAGTCTCTGAAAATCCTTCTCTTCACCGCAGCTCAACATGAGCTCTCACAGTAAAAGAGGATGGTCAGCTGTCAACCACTAGAAGATCCCAGTCAGCTCTTTTTGATCCTATCATTATAATTTGCACTTATTTCACTGCCTGCAAATAAGTGGAAGGCCCCACTTGTAACTCTCAAGAAAGGCCAGCCTATAGCTGAACCTCACAGCTGTGTTCTGCCAAGAAAACATTAGAATCCCTTCTGCAAACTAAGTTCCTCTGAGCTTCTACATGTGCTCATTACTTCTAATGGCACTTCTCTTCAGGGAACCCCTGTTGGTAAGATGACCTTTTCTGGTGTAAAATAGTTCAAAATCACTTGAGTCAGAGATAATAAACTTGATGCTTCAGCCGAGTGGATGGACTGTTTTTCTATAACAAGCTAGGAAAAGAGTGTCCCAGGTTGCACTACCTGCTTGATAATAAACTTTTCATAAATAACTTTTCTTTCTTCCCATTTTTAGAAATGAGGTAGCAGTAATATGTTGATGTCTCTAGTAGTAAGATAACTTACTGTCTTTAGATATTCTTTGATTAATCTCAAATTTACTCCCTGGCTTTTTGAAACATTGCTGTGAATTATGATAGCTTTCTAACTCTACATTAATGTGATACAGAGTGGATTTATTAGTATAGTTATGCATTGTTTCCATAAACACTTCAGCATCACATTTACTAACAGCAACATTGTGTGGGCTTCCAATTACTCTGCTAATGAGTTTAAATATGTTTTAGCTGGAATTGAATTAGTGTGAGGATTTTTCTTCTGAGGCCGTTAGTATCCAGGATATATTGAAGTAAAAGGCTTTTTTGCAGTTTTGAGTGTTACTAGATTTACCTTCTTTTGCTGTCAGGTGTTCTTAGGGTATATCTTCCTTCCTTTTAAAGATAAAATTTAATTACCAGGGCATTAAATGTGTGCTGTTGTCCTGCCCACATGAAAGAAATGATAACATAGATTGCAGGGTTTAATTTTCTGTTGTCACACCAAAATCAACCAAAATAAGGCTGTCCCAGTGCAGTAGCTGTCCCAGTAGCTTGCACCTGGCCAGCTGAACTGAGAGTGTTCATTGATTCAAGTCATTATGACATGGTTCAATAGATCTCTATTCATCCAGAAGTCTCCCACGACTTCTACCTACCCGTGGCTCCCTGCTGTTTGCAAGAATATGGTTGAGAATAATATGGAGAGGACCATTTCTTCTCAATGACTGATGGAGGGGAGCAGAATACCTTGTACCATGGTTTCCCTTTGTCAGCCTCATATAGTAGAAGCTTACACTCTGTTCTGTCACTGGCTGAATTAATTCAATGCAACCCCAGGGGACACTGTTCAGCAGCCTATCAGATTAGACCAGAAATTTATATTCTCTGAGCTAGTAATTCTTATTTATTTAGGGTTTGGTTTGTTGTTTTGGTTTTTTTTTTTCCATTTCCTCTGTAGCACAGGGGATATATTCATTATCAGTATCTCTCTGGTTCAGTGTCTTGTGACAGACATATCAATTGCTTTTGGCTCTGTCTTCACTTCCCCACCTCCCAGCCCACTTTTCCAAATGAGCAGAAAAGAGCATAAGCAAATTAGGAAATAATAATGAAATGATATGTACTATGTGTAGCTTTTGACGAGGCAGATTCTCTGAAGGGCAGCTGGATGCATGAGTGATGAGGAGACAAGATTGAGAAAAGCAGGAAGGGATTTGTGTTTAATAATAAATGTTCCATCTGAAGGCAAAATTGTGATTGTATGTCATAAACCCCCAAAAAACTAATAAAATAAAAAATACAGGAAATTATTCATGCTGGGTTGAGTTAGTGCCTACTGAACAAGTCTGGCTACCTCCTGGTATTATCTGACTTTTCCTTATGTTGTCATGACTGACAGAGGAATTACACCCTGTTGATAATGCTAACAGCTTTTTTTTCCCCAGGACACAAGAAATATAACTACCATCTTTTCTAGATGCAGGTCACAGTAGGTCTCTATCTTTCTCAGATTCTTAGATTAAAAAATCTTGAATCAGGAGCTAAAAGACTGAGATCTCACGCAGTAATATACTTGGTATATCAAAATACTTTGTATTTTGATCCTCAAGGCTTTAGGATGATCTGAAGATACACAAGAGGTTTTTGGAAAATTGAAAGGTCAGAAATTAATCTTCATTGCTAGCTTACTTAACTTTCAATAACAGTTTAGATTCTACTTTCATTCCATGACTGCAGAAACCAAGGCTTTCTGGGATAAAAACAAAGCAGAAGAATGACAACAATATAAATCATAAAACTTTCAAGGAATTACAAAAGTTGACAGCAGACAAGAGTGCCAACTGTGCAGTCCAAATTTGTCAATTATGTGCTCTTGCTCCCAGGCAGTACATTGCATGTGACATTTTCACTGCAATTTAGATCCTTCTAGTCCTTGTCTGATCTTTTTTTGCCCTTTTCTCCAGCCTTCTTAATATCTGTCCACTACCTGAACTCTTTCCACTTCCTTGATTCACTTCACTATCTTTCTAATTGTCTTGGTTTTGATGAAAGACCTTCACCTATGTTTGATTACACTCAACCACCTATTGAGCTGTTTTTGTGATCTTGGTCTCCACTCCGTGGCTACCTGCATTCCTTCCATCATTCCTCTACTGCTCTGACACTGCCAGAGCCACCAGTTTCTATTATCCTATTTTTCTTCCTGCATTCTCTCTCACTTTAACCTTCTATTCCTTCTTTCCTTAACTGTCCTCAATGAAATAACTCCTCATTATTGTCTCTGTCTGGTAAGAAGCAAGATCTGTGTGATGTTGAGCTACATCCACCAGGCTTCAAAGGATACTTTATATGGTTTTATGCTGTCTTCAGGAAATGAACTCCATCCTTTGACTACCCACTCTTTTTATATGCTCTTTAGCTAGTCTTTCTCTAGTATGTCACCACTGCTACCTTCCCCTTTGTCTACCACCCTACTTTAATCCCACTGGGACTGAAAGTGATCACTGAGTCTCAAAAGTAGGAATTTAACAGACCCTTCTTCAACACGTTCAAGTAAGATAAGCTGAAACAGTTATTTCTTTCAGAATTATCCTTGAAAATCGAACAAATAGGAAATCTCAAAGATTTTAAAATAGGGGACAAGCTTATCGATGAAGTAAATGAACATTTTTGACCTCAGATTTCATTTTTCTATTTAAAAGGCTCAGATCCCAGAGTTAACCTTTTCTGGATTGATTTGTAGTTATGAGAGGGATTGGGGCAATACTTTGCACTTATGTGAATCCTCTTTTGTCTAAGTCTGGGAGTGTGAGATTGGTATTTCCACACTCAGATATTTGTAAGCAGGAAAGTTCATGTGCTAAATAACTGCAGTGTGATTTTACAGAACACCAGTTATTTCACCCTGCCACACTTCTTGCTTTTCTTTTTCCCCTCTTCAGGTCAAACCATAGAACATAGTGATAGTGTCCAGCACTACTGTTTAGCAGCTGCTTTGTAATTAGTGCAGAGGCTACAACAGTTCTGGTAAATTAATGAGAGCCTGGAAACAACCAATGCATCAGAACCCCACCGTTTGTAGCGCTAATGTCATGGTGCAGTTCCTTGCAGGCTTTTTCCAGAATGGTTCAGGAGATAAAATCCCATGGGTTATCTTTGATATGCAGCTTTCTGAAGTCATTCTAGAAGAAAAGAGAACTTAGCAGCAAAGACGTGGACCTTTTATTGTAAGGCGTCTGCACTGACACACAACATGTAGACACAGAATCGTACAGGAAGAGTTTGGGTTAAGCAGCTGAGGCACAGAAAATTCAGACTCAAGCAATTAGGCTTTTTAAGAATTTTTTTCTCAGGAACATTCATTTAATAAAATAGCACGACCTTGCATTTCAAACTCCCAGCATTCACTTTAAAAGGAGAAATTGTACTGCAATATAATGACACAAGAAATGGACCATGAGAAAAGCAACCTGGTCTCATAGGTCAGTACAGAAACAGTCTTGGGAGTTGCAGCTGCCTTCTCAAAGGAATTGCCTTGACAGCTTCCTGCAAGTTCTGTGATTAAAGCAGTTTCAGGATAAAAGTAGATGGTATCATACCCCTCTTGCAATGGAGAAAAGGAATAGAATTGCCCAGCCAATTAGCCTAATCTGTCTTTTCTCTAATTTGCCTGTTTTGCATAACCACAGTATTAACCAGGAGTTCACTCCTGCTAATCCCCAGTGCTACAAAGAAGAAAAGAACCCATTTGTATATTGCAATGTAATCATAATATCTACTAATTTCCTTCCATACACTACAGGCCACTTTTGAAAGGCGATTGTTGGTATTATCCCTATTTTATAAAAGAGGAGACTTACTGTACAGCAAAATGTTTTCTCAGGAACTGAGAGTTACTGATAAAGTAGAGCCTGATATCAGTGTAACTGATAAAGTAAAGAATAAAACTCAGGTTTACTAAATTCTCAGCACAGTTCACTCTCTGCAAGCTTCAGTGCTCACTTGCATCTGGGATTATGAGTGAAGTCTGCAGTAAACCTTTTTTCTCCTGCATTTCCAAGTAATTTATTTTCCAACTTTCTTAGTATTAGCACACACTGAAGTGAGTAATTACAAAATCGCTTGCTTTCTGTATGTTGTGTCTACAAGGACATAACAAGGACACTTTAGTGATGGTGGCAGAAAATAAGGTTGACTTGAAAGAAGGATCCTTCCTCTTTTGAAAAGGGATATCATGGTTTCATTTTGGTGCTTTTACAAAATGAGATGTAAATCTCCATGGATTGAAGGGAATGTATTTTTTGCAAAAGCCCTGCAATCTTTCATCCAAGCTTCACAGCTCTTCATCACACATAAACTCTCATGGGAGCATATGCCTATTACTATTTTATTTCAGATGCTTAGGCCATGCCCCAGTCCTGGCATCCTCCTCTTCCAATAAGTGATGCTATTGTGTCAAAGGGTGAGCTGAGAGGCTTTTTTTTTTTTGCTAAATTAAGAGGGTGTGAGACCCTTATGATCATTTCATTCCTTAGAGGCAAGATTTTCAGAGAGGTCATAACCGTGTTCTAATGCTATTAGTTTTCCTTGGGTTATTTTGATATTCAGATAGGATTCAGAAACTATCTTAAGAATCAGAAGACAAAATCCAGCCACCAATATGACATTTGTCTGCTGCTCTTACTCTAGGGAAAATACACCAGAAGAGAAAGACAGAAATTACTGTGTCCTATGTGTCAGGACAGTGACATTACCATAAGAAGATTTCAGATTTCTTGCTACCTTATCTGGGACTACATTTACACTTGTACTCTTCATGTATTTAAGCATTTGTTTGATTTCCAAGTCCTCACTGTTGCCAGGCTCCATAAACTGTACACATTTAAACATTATTGTAAAAATAGGCAAGTGTCTTGATGGTTGAAATCCTCTTGCAATCAGTCAACTCTTACTGATTTTTTTTTCTTAAAGACAAGTGTTAAATTTAGATTTCTGTTCCTCTTCTTTGATAAGAAACATCTCTACAAGATCACACTGCCTTGAAGAGCACTTCCACAGTATCAGGCTCTTCCCTCAAGATGCTGCTGCAATTAAGTATTTGGTACTGGTGGTTTTCATCTCCATTGATCAAAGCTTTGGATTCTTGCTACCTCAAATCAGATTTATGGGTTTAGCTGATGAGTTGACTGAACAAAGCCTTGCAGGGTCATAGAATGCATGGAGTTGGAAGGGACATTCAGTGATCATCTAGTCCAATCCCCCTGCAGTAAGCAGGGGCATCAGTTTGCCCAGAGCCTCATCAAGCCTGTCCCTGAATGTCTTCAAGGATGGTGCTTTCACCACCTCTCTGGGCAAACTGTTCCATCTCTATCTAGGCACAGTTTCAGTGTCCTTTTTGTTTTGTGACAGATCCTAGCTATGGAGTCTCAATGTCTGTGCATGGTGGTCCATGATTGATGGTGCTAGACCTACAGAGCAGCTATGAAGAGACCTCTCTGTTAGGCACCATAGCAGAGATTGAAGTGGCATCTAGCAGCTACTCATGTTGGGGACAATCAAAGAGTCATCAATATCCCAGAGTAAAAATGTGTCTGCATCGATTTTAGGTGTGGAGAATGTTAAGAGATATCATCCATCATAGCTGACTGGCAGCATGTTTGGGGAGGGCAGTCTAAAGCATGGAGGAATGCCAAAATGCTCTTACAGTTTGGCAACTTCATGAAAATAAGATTGTCTTCCCTGCAATCTAGAAAACTGAATCTGAGATTAATTACTTAACTCCTAGTACTCCTGAACTTGGTGCTTATCCCTATGCTCAGCTGTTCTTTTACAATAACATTAATTTGAATATTTTACAAGAAGATTTGAAGTTTTTTTCCTGAAACATCCAAAATGCTTCATTTCAGCTGTATATGGAGAGCTGATTGCTTTTTCCACAACTGGGATTGCAACTGTGATATTTTATAAAGCTATTATTAGTCCAAATATTATCACAGCTGTAGCTTCCACAACTGATTGAGTTTAGAAATGACTCTCTTTATTTTAAAAACTAAGATAAGTTTTTACAGTGAACTTCAAACAGTTAACCTGCCCGTGCTATAGGATTGGTTGTGGCTTCTCTCCTGTACATTCAAAAATGGAGTGGCTTTTACATTTGGTGCCACTACCACTTCCTTCCAGTCCTTCAAAAATTCCAGGCAGTTACATTTCTTCAGAAGCTTGCATGTAATTCTATCTGGAGAAAAGATGTTGTAAAATATTGAAGTTATCAGTGGTCACTCTGTATTGTGTTATGCTGAAAGACTGTTTCTATATGTGAAAGAGATGCAAAGCTATAGACTGTGTAAAAGTCAGTTGTTTGCTGTTTGTGTGTAAGGAATATCGAGGTGTCTCTGTGTTTCCTCAGTGCAAAGCAAAAGCAACTGCTGTAACAGACAGTGCTATAGCTCATACTTTTTGAGAGTTAGCACCTGAGCCCAAGACTTAGTTTATGGGACTGACTATTCTTTCTGCTAACAATGCTACTTGTTTGTGATGAGATTTCACAGTGAAACAATTTCTAAAGGACTTAGACACTGCAGCATTTTTAAGCACATGGCTGGGAGAGATGGTGTGAAGCAAAATATATCACTAAGTGATACAGAAGGATATATGAAACAGTTGGTGAAACTTTTCAAGAGTTTGAAGATCATACTTTTGAATCATAGAATCATAGAATCATAGAATCATAGAATAGTTTGGGTTGGAAGGGACCTTAAAGATCATCGAGATCCAACCCCACTGCCATAGGCAGGGACACCTCCCACTAGACCAGACCGNTTATATGAAGCAGTCGGTGAAACTTTTCAAGGGTTTGAAGATCATACTTTTGAAGATCAGTATCATTCTGTTATTCTATATATCATCTTTGTTGTGTGCATATGAAATTCCTTGAACAGTTCAACACAGGGCAGATATTAGTCCTAGCTGCTGTGGCCAGTAATATGTTATTCTCAGAGAGAATAAAAGGGAGAGGAGAACAATTAGAAATAAACTTGAGACCAACCATTAAAACTATTAGAAACCATCTTAGCAACTGTACCAGCAGTTTTCCAGAAGGGCTGCTTTATGACCTCTTGTCTCTTTCTGAATAGCTCATCTAAGTCTGTGCAGAACATCTTCATTAGGATGATAATACTGCCAAGAACCTCCGATATAAGATTGCATAAACCTGACAAGTAGTATTTTTTGTTCCAGTCTCTCACTGATATTTCTTTTAATCACAGAGTTTTTTGTGTGCTTGTTTTCTTTTCAAAAAAGAGCCAGATCCTCACCTGTGGCCAGACTGAAGGGTTGTGGGAGTGGTGTGGATGCATAAATGCAAAGATGATCAGAAGCTCATTTTCACAGTGCCTTCACGTTGCTGCTTCTCTGTGCAGGCCTGCTCCCTCACACAGCACAGAAGAGCCTCTGCAGAGCTTGCAGTTTATGCTTGCTGTGATTTGAGGCAGAGAAAGCCTGACATTCCCAGAAGGACTATGCCTTTTTCCCCTGGCCAGACCTTACCATCCCAATTACAGCCACACCAGCTTGCTGGGTGGTGGAAGTGCCTTTTTTTCTGGTACTAAAGATCTGCAGTTCTGAGTCAGAATGGGCTGCTTTTAATTTCACCTTTTTTTCTCCAACTTGAGCCCGTCATGTGAAAATAAACAAGGATGAGCTATCTCTTTGGTTTTGTTCTTGACTACCCACCAGGAACTGAATTGAGGATTCACCACTATGTTCCACTAACATGTTGCAATTGGTACCAGTTTGAAGTGAAGATAGATCAAGTTTATTCCCATCTGCTAATTTTGAATGCTAGTAAGGCTCTAATATAACAAGAATTCATGTTTTGTGGCAGGAAAGAACAAAATCCACACATGACCAAACTTGAAGCACAGCTTGGGCATAGCTCTTTGGTTTTTTAAAGTGGACTTGTATTTGAGTAGAACATTTTATTTTAAAGAAATCTTCTAGGTTCTATCCTTGCATCTTCCTACTTCTCCTCACACATCCACAATTCATACTGCCAATGCAAGTATTTCTTTTTCACTCACAGAGAGGAATGTGGTTGCAGGGAGAATTTTCTGGCAAATACGGTGATAGCTGTATTTGTAGGAGATATTTTCCACAGTGGGAAGTAGGAGGATGAGGAAAGTAGGTGGGGAAGCAGAGAGATAAGTAGCTGCCTGGCTTGCATTCTCGAGGAATGTGAAAACTAAATGTAGCCCCTTGTCTTCACAAGGTAAGCAACCTGCTGACGTTACACAATTAAATATCCAGGCACCCATGAAGCGATGTGGCAACTGCCAGGTTCAGACTCAGCAAGTGCAAAGACCATTTGCACACTGAGAATGAACTGCTCTTTGCAGGCACATACTTTTATACTGAGATATTTTTTTAGATTTGAATGTATCTAAGATTAAGACAGACTCAAGTGAGGAGAAGAAAAACCCTTGACTAGTTTTTCTCTGCTTTTTCTTATTCCTTTTATTGCACATTTGAGAAATAGGCCCCAAAACTTATGCATTAATTAATGCTGGGATGTTGGACCCACAGGAGCTGGGAAGTTTGAGTACTTGTTTGAATCTTATATCTTTTTTTCCTCTCTGTCAGTACTCAGTACAGGAAGCACCACGCTGTTCTTATGTTGATATCTTTTCCCTTAGTGTGAATGGTAACCAATTTTTTTTCTCTTTTTCTTTTTCTTTTTTTTTTTTTCCAAGGATGATTCCAGCTACAAACAAAGCCTTTGTTGTAAACAACCTTGTTTCTGGAACAGGCTATGACCTCTGTGTCCTGGCAATGTGGGATGACACAGCCACGACCCTTACAGCCACCAACATTGTGGGATGCGCCCAGTTCTTCACCAAAGAGGACTACCCTCAGTGCCAGTCAATGCACAGCCAGTTCCTGGGTGGGACCATGATTCTGATCATTGGAGGCATCATCGTGGCAACTCTGTTGGTGTTCATTGTCATCCTTATGGTCCGCTATAAAGTCTGCAACAATTCCCAGGGGAAGATGTCTAATGTCAGCAATGTCTACTCGCAGACAAATGGAGCACAACCAGTTCAGAACGGAGTCTTGCCCCAAGTTAATCCCAAAGTGGTGGTGAGAAATGAACTTATGGAGTTTAACTGTCAGTCTGCACGGAGCAGCATCTCCTCTTCCTCCAGCTCTGCAAATAGCCGTGACTGTGATAACTACAGCCTCCAAAGTGAACAGGGCACATTGTCCAGTAAGTGGAGGCCTCCTTCCAGGTCAAAACATAATATTGACCGGCTTATGGGAGCTTTTGCCTCCCTGGAACTGAAGTGTCAGAAAAAGGAGGAGATGACAGACTCCAGAACTTCCACAGTGGCTCACCACTCGGACAAGGAGCCACTGCTGGGCCAGCCAGAGTCCAAATTTCGCAGCCTCCTCACATTGCCTCTGGAGGGCAAAACTAAACGTAGCCATTCTTTTGACATGGGGGACTTTGCCACATCTCAGTGTTGCAACTACCCAAAAAAGATAACAAACATTTGGACAAAGAGGAGCCTCTCAGTGAATGGCATGCTTTTGCAGTACGATGACAATGACCTAACAGGGGCAAAAGGGACTTTTGGGAGCTCAGAGTGGGTAATGGAAAGCACAGTGTAAATATCAGTGTCTCCCCTGGCCCCTCTTCTCCCCTCATGTGTTGCAAAGAGTGGTTTGCTGCAGGGCCATGCCCTTGGAAAGAGAGGGGAGGAAACCTTTTCAAAAAGATAGCTAAACAAATAAGTAACGGATATAGAAGAGAAAGAAGGTCATGAAATGTGAATAGGCACATAAGGCATCATCATTGTCTGGCCCCAGCTAAACCATGCGTGAATGTTTCAAGGAGTTTGCTAGTTGTATTTAGCATTGCTTTCCAAAATTTGCTCAGACTCTTGGTGAACCATCACAGAGGATTAAACAAGGAGGATAAGAAGGGGTTTAACAGCACAAATTTGAGTTTTCATGGTTTTTTTCCTTTTGTTTTCTTTTTTCTAATTATTTTTAAGAGCACCTCTTTCTTTTCTTTTAACCACAGGAATACATTTCTGTGGATATAAGACTGGTGCTAGGATAAATCTGGTTGTCATTGCAAATGACTTTCTCAAAAGTGCAGGCAGGGCATCCACAGGGACAGATCAGAGCAAATTGTTCAGCATAATCTCATGGTGTTAACTGTGACATCTGGGAAAAGAATACTTGTTGTTGAGTGGGCTTTTGGTGGGGATTTGATGATTTCTGTTTTGTTTTGCCTTGTTATTGCTTCTGAATTGTTTTCTTCCCACAGCAGAAAGCACGTTTCCATGCATTTTTTTGGTTTTATTTTAAGTCACATCAAATCCCCCAGATGAAAAGGAGGATATGTACAAAGGTCAAATTTCTGATGTACTGTATAACCCATCTCCAATCCAATCCTTTTATGTCATAGGAAAAATTAAATCTAGGGGCTAATAAATTTTTTAAAAATCATCCTCTTTCTTCCATCTCCTTCATAGTCTCTGCTTGTCAGTGCTCAAGGCAGATTGCAGCAACTATTGATATCTGCAGGGGTGTTGCTATCAAAGATGGGGAAACAGTAATGAAGATTTCCTATCAAAGAAAAGGAAAACAAAAATAGCTCCCATGCACTCTCCATGTTATGAATACCAATGGCTTTTGGCAAAGGTCACACTGTAACTGTTCAACTGACAAAGAAAAACAGACTTTCATCCTGTTGTGACAGAAGTTCTTTGTCTCTACAGTCACCACGACGTGGTTTGACTGTAGCATCAGAGGAAATATAAGTTTTTGTGTATTTCTGGGGACTGAGTATATTTCAGATTAGCCACCTTAAATTAGCCAAGGTAAATTTGAGAGCAAGGGGTCTCTCATGTGTCCCCTGCATTACAGATAACCCTTCCCCAGTCCCCAGTGCGATCTTAAAGCCCCCTCTTCTCACTCTCACTAAAGTACTTGCTAACTAAGAACAGAAGTTCTTTAGGGCTTGTAAACTGATTATCAGATTTATTTCTGGGGAGCATTGGTGTGGTTGTGGAAGTGCACGTGGCCCACTCAGATAATTTCATTGTCCTTGACAACTTGACTGTGATTTCCAGCATTCTGGTGGCTCCTGCAAGTGTCCTGTCATTTATTTATTTATTTGTTGGTTGGTTGGTTGGTTCCCAATGATCAGCTGCTGGGAACCACTCTGAAATTGCACATTGTTACTATGGTTTTGTAAAAGATATGTGGAGAGAGGGTGTAAGGCACAGAGAAAATAACACATGAAAAAACTCTATGTATATTTTTTTTTTAAAGGTGCAGAAATATATTGTGACATGGCTGTGTAATTGATCTTGTATTTGTCACGTTTCCTACTTGGAGTTTTAGAAAATGACATCCCTGTGACCAGAATATTTTTTTCCTTTATTTTCTTTCTTTTGCTACAAAATGTACAGTAAAAAACATTCTTGAGGAAAAGTTCCTGCATTTCATTTATTTGTTATTCTGTTGTCTGCTTTGAAACCTAAATAAGGAGCAGCTATTTTTAAAATTATCTTGAAAATTTAGATGTTTGCTTTCTCTTTCCCTCAAACTATCATTCACTTTACAATTCTAGGTATAAAGTGGGAATCAAGAAATATGTACCTTTTTGGAATGCATGAGAAAAAAATCTTGTAAAAAGGCATTTGACTTATTTTTCAGTGGTTACTTTTATGCAGATCTATATCACTGATGTGTTTTAAATCCTAATCCAAAATCTGAAGAAATAAGAGGAAGACTTTTTGGTGTAGGACCTGACTTCATAGGTTCTTGCTCTGATTATTGTTCTCAGCCAATATTAATATATTCAAAAGAGTTCTAGTCAAACTTTGTTTGCAACAGCTTTCAAAGTCTCTGGTACCTCATGCTTTCCAAGAGGATTGACACCTATAGTGCCAGAATCTATGTCATTCAACTGTCCAGATGGCACATTCATATCAGCCATTAATGACATTTACATTTATGTTTCACTGAAGACTCTTAAAGATGTTCATGTACTTATTTTATCTTCCTTGTTACACTGCAGTGTGGTTGGATGACTTATGTGGCTGCTTTACTTTGAACATGATATCTAAATTTATTTTAATCTAGCTGTGGAGTTCCTCATCAGTATTAGCAGTATATGCAGCCATGAATTTTCATTATCCTACACTATTTTCCTTATTAAAACCAAAAAACCTCTCTTTTACTTTCTCCTACAAGATTAGAGGAAGTTAGCCAACAGATGCTGTTTTGAAATAGTGGATAGCTGCCAAAGAACTCAAGAAATAAAGTCCACAATCTAACAGCTGCATTTATTACTGTAAATCATTATTTTATTTCATATAGATTTAGTGAATGAGGCTCAATCCACAACAGCAAATTTGCAAATACTGAGCAAATTGAAATGAGTGCACAGCAATTTTGTTTTCATGCTCAAGGCATTTGGGAGAGGGAGAGGACTCAGAGTCACATAGCTGAGGCAGGGAGTCCCTCAGCAAGTCAGAAAGTGGCCAGCCCTGAAAGAGGGATGAAGCCAGTCTGGCACAGTGATGCCAGTGCCTGGGCACCTGCTGGACTGTGGTCATCCTCCCGGTGCCACCAGCCACTGCCCTGCTTACACAGCTGGTCAAAGAGACCTCTGAAATTATCCCATGGCTTCCCCTTTATCACTTGCAGAGCTGTTATAAAAAGCTGTCTTTTGGCTTATGTCCTGAATCCATGTCAAATTGCTAATGCACAAGTGTAACTCCAGGGTCCTTCATGTTCAGTCCAGCCAGTTTCTACCTTGGCTTTGCATCACCTCCATTTTGATGTGTGCACCTCACTCACCATCTTGGGATTTGGTCTTTATTCTGCATGGTAGGGATTTTTCTTTGCTCGCTTCAGAGTTCAACTGCACATCAGTGGCTGGTGAAATGATATATAGATATTCACTTTCCTGGGTGTAATAAATATTTTCACACATCATTAAGGAGCTGAGCCATCTCCTATGACCAAGTCCCCTGATCTCATAACCCTTCACAGAGAAATTTATACAGGCCTCAAGTAACGGCTGCCTCATAAATGAACATGTGGTAGAGTGATGTACAGCTGTACCAACTGTGCTTAAGATGCAAGTGTCAGGTAGAGCAGATAGTAAAAAGGACAACAGAGATCAATAAGAGCCTTCTGAAAGAGAATCCTGGGAAATTAAAGGTGCTGCAGAATTTAAAGTGAAGCCTGTGGGAATAATAAAGACAACTGCAGAAGCGTATCCTACCCCTTTGAGTTAATTTTTTGACATGTTTTATAATAGTGGAATAAGTTGGGGTTTTTTTCCAAAGACATACGCCACTTACTTGAAAGAACAAGATATGATTCCACTGTGAAATTCTTCACACAGTCCTTCTAAAAAAAACCAATTCAATTCCCAAAATATCATCCTGGAGAATCTTAAACAAGCTGGTGAAATGGAAATTTCTCATTTCATTTGATGTCTGCTAGGAATCAAATGGCTATATGAAATAAAAATACAAATGTATGTGCATGTGTATGTCTGCATATGGACATGCATGTGCTTCTCAAAGCAGACAATTCTGTTTGGGCCCAATTTATATCCTCTTTGCAGATCTCATGAATTGAAATATGTTTCTGGTTTCAGATGTCTTTTCCAAGTTTGGCAGCTCTAGAGATCAGCAACTGATTAACTTTCCCCCTATCCTTAGAGGAAGATAAGCTGTTTGCATGTCTCCAAACTACTCCCTGTACTCGGTTAAACTTTGAATTAATTAATTTGCAAAGCAATGCATAACAGCAAGGCAGTGAAAGGTACCTCAGCCTTGCATTATATAAGACTAAAAAAGTTTTAACTTTGCTAAACCTGTTTATTTGCCATACCATTGGATTGATTCACTCTGCAAACAGAAAAAAAATAATATTCCAAAAGACTCTGCTTGTTTCCTTCTTACTCTTCACCCAGCAAGGTTAGCAAAGACAGATGACCAAAAAGAGAGCCCTTGGAAGTCTCACATAAAGTGCAATAAATGCAGTGAAGATTTAAGCATTTTCTAACCTGAAGGCAAATGAATAATTCCACCTTGCAACCAAGAAAACGTTTTAGTCTTTGAGTAGTTTGAATGTCACATCTGTTTGCAATGCTTTGTACCCATTAACCTGTGGGTATCCCACAGCACACCGTCTGGTGTGTGCAGCACCCCTTCTAACCCTGGCAGCCTAGTTCTCTGGAACTTTTTTCTCAGTGACTCTGTCCTGTCTGTGTTCAGTGTTTGTAACTGGATGTGTAATAATATTCTTGATGTGGGGTTAACAAGTGACGTTTAAAATATCTTCCTTGTTTCACCTTTAAATTGTCCTAAATGTGATGAGAGAATCCCTCCAAAAAATTTGAATTATGTTTACTTTTAGCCTATAGGCTATGTGAAAACTAAATCAAAGAGTATCTTGAAACTCTTGCTTTCAATATATAAATTTTATGTTCTGCAGTATGTTTTCCTTGTCCTAATTAATTACTCCTTAATCCCCAAAGGAACAACATTCCCTAGCATCAGCTGTCAAAAGACCCTAGTACACGAAACATTGCCAGATGCTTCTTCCTGGTATTGCATTCCCAACAGATGGCAAATGCCAGAGATAGAAATATACATCCAGATACAGATATATCAGTGAGTGTGTGCATTTTTATATACATGCACATATTCATATGAGGACATGTACACATCTACATTTGCACTCTAATGGTATGTTTTGTGATGTACAGATTTCCTAGTTGGGTAATAAAGGAACATTTACTTTTTTAAATGAAATACTTATGAGAGAGAGAACAGAAACCTCCTCCTTCTAGGAAGCAGATTAAATGATAATCTGCATCTCATTGCAGCTGGGAGAGTTCAGTGCTTCAAATGAACTTAATTTGAGGTGAAAGAATTCCACAGTGAAGATTCAACTCCTACGTTAGGGCTTTTGTTCACCTGATTCTCCCACCACATGATAAATCTCCAGTCAATGAGGACTCACATTTTGCAGGAAAGTAAGCAGTCACAGGGAACTACTGTTCTGCATTCACTCTCCTTTTTGATGCTTTGAAATGTATTAACAACGTTGTGCTTCACTTTGTTAGTTGGTTTGGGTTTTGGGAGGGGGAAGCATCATGGTGTACTGAATCATATAAGGTGCCTGGACATGAGGCTAGAGAAACCAGTGGGAAACAGAAACATTGAAAAATCAATGGCCAGCACAAGAAGTAAGTAAATCCTGATTTTAAAAGCCATAAATCTTAGTCTGGAAATAGGAAAGGAGAATGCTCCATTAGTTAACTCTACAGTTACAGAGGTAGGCATCAACTTATTGTTAAAGCTACTCAGCCATATTAGCCATTTTTCATGGAATGAGAAATCAGATGGATGTCTTTTGCAACATTTTTCAAGATCTTTCTGTGGGACTGGTTTACTTTACAAGTATTAATACCCCTGTGCTCTTCCAAGCAATGAACAATGCAGGAGTATTTCAATTAACTGATTGAGCACTTACCACATGTGCCATTTGTGAGTAAAACCACATGAGCGTCTTCAGAGGAAAAGAGATGCTGTTGTTTCAGGGAACTGGGTCCTCTTTGCCAATGTTATTGGTACATGGGTTTGAAATGTGGCAGCTGAAATGGCATAGACAGGGCTGCATACAGTGAAATGTCTACTTTTTAACCTGTGGTAACAAGGCTTAAACAGACAGAGAGGGGATTAAATTTCCTTTCTTTGAACATGAGTCAGAGATGTGAAATTTCAAGTAGTTCTCTTAGAGAGCTGATGTACCTCAGACAGAGAAATGGCACTCATTGGACCACTACAAAGAGCTTTTGCAGCAGAGAGCCACATGCTGGTCACTGGTGGAACAGATGTCACACACAAATGCTGAAGATCCCTGAAAGGGTATCACTGCACAGGTGTAAGTGTAGTGATGAAGGATCATTTTAGACCTGCCTAGGCCAATAAAACATTCTTATCCTAGTATCCCATGGTGGTGCTCAATCCTTGTTTGGTTACCCCAGAGAAAGTACCTCCAGGGAAAACCCAGAGTGCTCTGTCCCACAGTCTGTTGGGCCTGTGAGTCCTTTTCCCGCTCTCCATAAGGAAGCAGAGAATTTCCTCCAAAATTCACAACCCAATAACTAAAGCACAACTGAGAACAAAAACTGGGACAAGAATGAACTCTGGATGACTACTCCTGTTTTGGAGTTTCTACCTCAAAGCCCTTCAAGCCTGACTTTAAAAAAAAGATAGTACTTGTCATCTGCGACTGGGTTGCCTGAGGAGCTTGCAAATGGACAGGTATTTCCAGAGGTGATGAGAACATTGCTCATTTGCAGGAAGGCCACAGTCTACCTCCTGTGTGTCTCACTGCCACTAAAACCAGAACAAAGTGCACAGTAACATTAAAGATAGCAGCACCTTTGTTAGATATGAAGCTCCATGCCATAATGCAAAAAAAGCTCCACTAATCACCTCAAAAATATCTTTCTCCTATATTTTGAAAAAAAAAGGTTAGATATTTTCTTTTTCAGTACCTGTCTGGCTACACAGAGAATAAAAAATTTGTATATAAAAGAAATCCCATTTTCCATGAGACTGCTGCACGGCACTATATCTCTCCAAATAAGAGATATTTGGAGATGTGAGAGGAAGCACTCATCGTGGCACCAATTAGATCCTAAGAAATGGATGTGTCTAGATTTAAGGTCAGTAGAAGATCATAGAACCATAGGGTTGGAAGAGACCTCCTAAGGCCATGTACTCCATTCCCCTGCAGTGAGATGACATTGTATCTTCTTTCTGTTTAATACAAGCCACAAGATGATGGCTTTCTACTGAAGAAATCCTAGTGGGATTGTGGACCTTTGAAGTCAGGGCTGTGAGACTGGCACAAAACTCAGTAAGTGCATGAAAATGAAAACAATCCTAGGGCCATTAGTACAAATGGTTTTAACAGCTGCCAAAGAGCCTCAGCTTGCTGTATGGTTGGTTTGTTACACAAACACATCCAAAAGGACTACACAGACCCAAACAATTGAAATGTAACTGCCCATAATATGCTGAGAGATGGATAATGGTTAGCATTGATTAAAAGTCATAAGTACAAACAAAAGCAGTACAGTTTTGGCTGCAGCTTCTGTGCTACATTTATCTGCACACCACTGCATGCCCAAACCACTGCTGGCACTTGTCACCCAGAGTCTAAGGGTCAGAACTATCTGGGTTGGACTTCGTCCAAAGAGACCTCTAAGCATGATCTTGGGTTGAGGCTGAGGAACTCATCCCTCCTTGGAGAATGTAGGTTACATCTCCTCAAAGACTTCAGTCCTGGAGGAGGCTTCCCCTCTTCTGTCACCTGTGACAGTTTGAGAAGGAATCGAGCTCCAGCCAGGCCATCCAGGACCCAGCACCTTCCCCTCCACCACTCTCCAAAGTTCCATAGCTCTTCCATTCCCTTTCTTCACTGATCTATCATTTTATTTCAAGCAACAGGATATTTTTAATCTACCATATGCCTCAACCTAGCTGATGCTGTGAAGTAACCACACAGCACAGGAGAATGCAAAGTCTGAATATGAATGATGTGCTTTCTGGCCATATTCCTTTCTCAATTACCTTGCTGCAGCAGCTTCACTGTTAACTACAGTGACTGATGATTACAATTACAGTTGTTTGAATTATTCAGTGTAACAAGACAATCAGATGAACTGAGCTGCTTCATCAATCAAAAACTGAGGACCCAAATTTCCTGAGGGGTACCTGTTATCTTGCAGTGTTTTCCCAATAGATGGCAAGAATACACTTCAAGACTGGGGAGCCTGCTACCTTTTTCCTGCTGATTAGTCATATCAGGATGGCCTTTCAGGCTGCTTTTTTTCAGGACAGCTACAAAACAAATTGATCATAAATACACCGACTAAGCACAGCCATTGGTTTGTCATTGTTCTAGCAAGAGACAAAGTATAGACCTTAGGAATATCAAACAGGTGACCCAGTTTTCAAACAGCTAAAAGGTATTACTATGTCAGGTATGTTAGACTTGCTGTTAATGTCACTATGTGTAAATTGTACCTGGCATTAATATGGATTACACCTGGTGAAGAGCTTCAGAATTAATCTTTAGGACAGGTGACCTGGATCTCATTTTAGTGAGGAGAAGACCTCATACCCTTCAGAGGTCTCATCCTCACTTGGATATTTTTGAAATCTGCTCAGTTTAATGAACTAATTGCTATATATAATTATTTTATATATCTATAGAACCTCTAGAAATATAAAGACTCTAGTGTGGTGAGTTCCCATTACCTGTACTACCTGAGGTGAGCATAGATGGGTCATACTACTGTTGAGAGTGAAATCCTGAACTTTAGGCAAAACAAAATCCACCAGAGTAAATTTCCAGTCTTTCAAGAATCAATGCACTTTTGATTTATACCCCAGTCAAAAGCTGTAATGGGACAATTTGAGCTAAATATGAAGTCACTCTTGATAGAAATATGCACATTTGCTTTCTACATAAAACTTCAGCTTCATGTGTACTGAAGTGAGGTGGATCTGCATTCTTCTGGACTTCATCTGCCTCATAACCCCTACTGTAATTCAGCCAAGCCCACAGACCTGTACAAATTGTAGCTGTTCTGCAGGTCTAAATTATTGCTTCCTTTTCTGCCATTCTCAGTACACCCTACAGGATTTGTTTAGCAGCCCTTCTCGAAACATCTGGGGAATATTTTTTTCCTGAAGATGTGGGAATCTCCCTTGGATGTTTTGTTCTTTGTCAGTTTTTTTACCTGGTACAAAACTACTGATGAGGGAACAAGGCTCCCTTTACCACCTGCGTTGGTGAAAACCCAGCCAGCCTCTACATGTCTTTGGTTCCAGTGTGCCTTGTCTTTCCCATGTTATCTTCAGCTCATGAATATTTATGTCAGTTATTTTTCATTCATATGGCTGCTTGGGGAATGGTCCTTCTACCACTGCCTGCATTAGCACACAGTACTCCCACATGAACACAAGTGTTCTCCATTCGTTTTTGCTGTTCATCATGTCTTCTTCATTATGTGGCCATAGAAAATGCTATTCTCATCCAGCAAGAGACTAGAAGTAATAACATTTGATCTATCATGAATAGCTATATAGGGAACATAAAAGCTGAAATTAGCAATATAATCACAAATCCTAGAATGAAATGTCTTTCTTCAAAATTATGTGCAAATGAGACTAAGATTTGCCAGCATTAGGGTAGGTCAGAAGCTATTCACGAGTGAAAACACAACAAATCAAGTTCATTAAATGATTTATTTAGAAAATGTAAGTCTAAGGGCCTTAATGGTGAGTTAAAATGGAAATTATTATGTTTCCTGAACTGCACATGATCTACTCCATATACAGTCAGAGCAAGAAAATCATCTGAGAGATGTAGTGAGCAGCTTGCAACCCAAGGCTGTAAAATTTCTAGAAGGCTTGTGAAATTCCTGAAGGAGGAATGCAATTACTGGAACTAGGATTAACTAGTAATAATTAATCAAATTTGAATCCTAATTGGAAAAGCATCTCCTTAATGTCCCTTGGAATAGAAGGGAAAAGGAAGGTACAGTATTTAAATGAATTTTTAACTAAACAAAAACATTAAAAGTGTCTGATAGTGGATTTGCAACCCAGACCTAATGCTCAGTTTGCCCCAAGTCTCCGGATTACAGGAGATTATTGCAGATCAAACCCTTTTAACAGAAAAGAACCTTTTAAATCTACCTCAGCATTGCCCTTATTAGGAACGAAGGAGAGAGGCTCCTTCCACTGGGAGGAAAGAAGACCTTAATTCATGGCTTGTCAGAAGAAAGGTGCTTGCTTCAGCATCCAACCAGGTTACTTATGGCCCTAATTTACACAGCAGCACGTCGTCCTGGTGGAGGGGATGACACCTTTAAGTAATAATGAAGAAGTGTGCGTTGATAGAATAATAATCATGGATTGAAAAGGTTATAGCAGAGAAGGTGGTAAAGCTAAGTGCCTGCTTTAATTCCATTGGGTGCCGTAATATCAGGAGTTGGGAGCTGCACTTACAATATAAAATAACATTAGTGTGACAATTAGGACTTAATGGTTTGTGGAGAGAAGTCTGCAAGACTTTATAAAAACATCCAAATTAGTCTATATTCAAGTTTTACTTCACTCTTGCTTTTTTCCAGCTGTCATCTCCCTCAAAGGCAGAGTTTTCTTAGAACACAGTGAAGAAATGCTAGAGACATCTGTATATGCTAGAGGTTTTTAGTAATAGGTATTATCTCAGGGACATATCTGCCCATTTATTGTAACTGAAGAATCTGACCTAGGTTGCCTGTGAAGAAAACTGTTGACCTAGAAGAACCCATTTGCTGCAGTGGGCAAGCCAAAAAGAGCTCACTAGATGTATGTTAAGCTGGTCTCCTATAAACAAAGTTTTGACCTCTCAAGCACTTAAAAATTGCTTCAGACATCCTACAACACTTAAAAAACTATGACTCAAATAGGTGCCTTTTAATTGAATACAAATCCCACAAGTATTATTAGGTTCTTCCCCTGGCCTCAGAAGAAGGAGATCAATCATATTTCAGGGAGATAATCTGTGATTTTACAGTTCTGGATTTCCTGGGGTCCCTGCCATCATGTCAGGGTGCCAATGGCCTGGAAGCATTGGTCTTGGCAGAAAATCCTGGAGAGAGAGCAGGTGGAAATTTCTCAATGTGTGGAGAACAGGGTGCACGTAAAAGTTGTGTGTGGGGCTTCTTTATTTGCAGTCCACTGCATGGAACATCTTTACCTTCTGTGAAAACATGTTGCCTTGATAGTTTTCATTTCAGAAAGTGCCTGGCACCTAAAAAGCTTCAGAGATCAGGATCCTAGTTTTGCTGCAAGAGTAGCATGATTGAGGTCAGTATGAAATAGGAAAGTGAGAATCCAGCAAGCTGAGGTGGGAGAAGTGAGTTTATCGACCTATAAGTGCAGCAGTGGCACTTTTCCTAGGTCTCCTCACCTTCACATCTAATACATCCCTGTTTCAATGCGTTGTCACATGCCTGCAGCTGGCAATGCTTCTGGCAGATTGCGCACTCCAGCTCCCTCCACTGCACATCCAAAGCACTTCAGGGAGGAGGTGGGAGTTTCTGCTATGTTCAACTAATAAGGAGGGATTTGAGAATCAGGGTTACAGTAGTAAGCCCAGTATATTCAAACCTGTCTGAAAAGCTGGACAGGGTGCATGAATAAAGAAGCCCACAGTCCTAACAGAAAGGATTTCCTAAGCAAACCTTACTCATGTTTTTTCAGCTTTACACTGTCATCGCATTCTTGTTAGGATGGAGAAGACATTCACAAAGGCATTTAGTCTACCTAATAGTGAGGGAAAATAAAGAATACAGTTTACAAAAGCATGACAGTTATTGAGTCTCATTGCCTTTCAAATCTCTAAATTCAGGAGCTGATCCATGAAATATTTATTTAACACTTAGATATCTCATTGTTCACGTATATCTATCTTCTGGTCGCATTTTTCATGCCCTTGATGCTGTAGGAATAGAAGACTTTAAAAACCCTCTTTTACCTTCCTGGCCTTTGAACACTGTTAGCAGCCTTTTAGGACAGCTGCTCTCTAATAGCTCTCTACTGCTACACAACCATGAAGCACCTACTCAGGTTATTTCCTTCTCAGCTTTACAGAGTGTTTAGAGAGGTATGAGTAGGAGTCTGTGCCCTAATTCCAGCAGGGATAGGATTAATTTTGCCCTGGGTTTGTCAGGACAGAGGTTTTTCAGTGCAAGTGGGACATGCTCAGCCTCTCGTAGCCACTTGGCAGCGGGCTGGGGCTTCCTGGGGCTGGTTGGTGGGTACTGGTACCAGAATCATCTCTGTACATTCCTTTACCCACATTGCTTTAGCTGTTGTTTTCCTGTTTTTCTTCCCCCCATGGTCATAGGGCTTCAAGAGAGAGGTCACCTCATTCTTAATTGCTGCCTGAGGGTTACCCGTGATAGTCTGCTGCTGTTTCCAGCTTGGTTTATGCAGTTTTCCCTGTGACTTTCTTCCCTTCCACACCACGGGGCATCCTGGGGTGTATTAGAAAGCCCATAGTCAGTAGGATGAGAGAGGTTCTCCTCCCCCTCTACTATGCCCTGGTGAGAGCACATCTGAAGTATTGAGTCCAGTTCCAGGGGCCTCATTCAAGAAGAACAGGGAATGGCTTGAGAGAGTACAGCACAGAGCCACAGAGATGATGAAGGGATCAGAGCTTCTCCCTTATGAGGAAAGGCTGAGGGAGCTGGACCTCTTTAGCTTGAAAAAGAGGAGACTGAGAGTGAGCTCATTAATGTCTATAAATATGTAAAGGGAGAATGTCTGGAGGATGAAGCCAGGCTCTTCTAAGTGACCTCCAATGATAGCACTTGGGGCAATGGGTGCAATCTGGAACACCAGAGGTTCCACAGAAATATAAGAAAAAAACTTTTCACAGTGAGGGTGGCAGAACACTGGAACAGGCTGCCCAGAGAGGTTGTGGAGTCTCCTTCTCTGGAGACATTCAAAACCCTGCCTGGACACTTTCCTGTGTGACCTGATCTAGGTGTTCCTGCCCAGGCAGGAGGATTGGACTAGATGATCTCTTGAGGTCCCTTCCAATCCCTATGGTTCTGTGATCCTGTGAAAAGTGAAATTAAACTCCATAGCAATAAATGCTATAAATGCATAAACAAATGCATCAGGTATTGGGTGTCTAAGTTCATCCTTTCTTGTTATTATGGATGTTGAATACTTAATCACTGAGTTTACCTTTTTCCTCAGGTATGCCTTCTATCATAGCATTCTGCTCTTCAGTCTGTCTGCTATGAGGGAAATGTAATATCTCAAATTTCTTTATACTTATACATAAAAATGGTCAATGTATTAATTTAAGTGGATGTCTCTGAAGTGGGAGGGATTTATATATTGAATGAATACCAAATAATCATACTCCCATCTTTGATCTCTGAGTCGAGGGAAACAAAGAAGGTTTGTCCAACACTATAATTGCAAATTACTTCACAGAAGTGAGGGCTGATTCCTAGAGTAGAGGAAGATTTATTTGTTGAGTTCCCAGGAATTTACTATTGCTGGGACAGCAGTTGAAAACAGTGTTATTTGGGTAGCCCATGTCAGTGGGGGGAGAAACAGGGATACTCAGTAGAGGGGACAGAAGATGTGGGTTTTTTCCCCTCTTCAGTCCTTAACCTTCCTTATCTGAATCCTTCCTTCCTTAGCTGAGAACAGAGAACAAACACAGTCTGATAGCCCATGCCCAACACGGCACCATGCTAGTGCCAGAGGATACATATTTATAGCTGGTACTTAACCCATCAGCAGTCATTTGTGCAGAAAGATCAAGACTTCTTTGTCCAGAGTATCACAAAACACTGATTACCCAGAGAACTCCATCCTTTGAGTTAATGACCATGTTATTGTGTTATGTTTGTGTAGCACTAATATAGCACTAATTCCAGCATATTTAAATGTCTGAAAAACTGGATCTGGTGCATTAACCAAGAAGCCCATTGCATAGCAGAAGACTCTTTAATCAAACCTTATTCATGTTTTTTTTGACTTTGTAGTATGATCATGTTCTTGTTAGGACAGCAAGGGCATTCACCAAAGGTATTTAGGCCCTGTTATTGTGAAGAAAATTAAAGAATAAGATTTACAAAAGCATCAAGATTACTGTGTCTGATTGCTTTTCAGATCTCTAAATCCAGCAGCTGATCCACAAAGTATTTATTTAACACATTGGACATCTCATTATGTGTATCTGTCTCCTGGTCTCATTTTTCAGTGTCCTTAATGCTGTAGGAACAGGAGTCTTAAAAATACCTGTCTTGCCTCCCTAGTTTTTACACACTGTTAGCATTCCTATTCTGTAGGAGTAAGGGATTTTTTTTTCCATCCAAAACAGAGATCATAAACACATCTAAATCTCGTGGAATATCTGAGCTTGAATTTAATGACTGATGACAAAAAATCACATATTAGCATGATTTCAGGTTTGAATCTGATTTCTTTGAACATAATCATCCCATAATCTTGTAGCACTGACAGATGATATGCAAAACCAAGTGCAGAATCATATGTTAAAAAGAAAAAGAGCAATCAGTTAGTTATGGAAAAGAGAGACTACTTTAATTACTGCCAACAGGCAGTGACCTTGAAATTTCTAGTATATTTTAATTTTACAAGCTGCTCAGATACTGGATTGATGGGGACAGAGGAAGTACCTGAGCTGAATCCACTAAATTATTAGGGCTGATTCCTAGCTGAAAATGTTTTAGTAAAAGGATTATACATTTCATTAGGTAAATAACGATAGAATCTGCAGCTGCTCTTGCTAACATAAAAATTCTAAGCACTGTCACTCTGTATGCTTCAGGGCAAAAAATGGATCCTGTGTCAGTGATTTTTATCATGACACTGTTGGTGTCTTTCATAAAGATTCCATACTTACGTTATTCTGACAGATTGTCAGCTTTCATTAAGGTAAAAAAAAAAAAGGTTTTACCCCTCCTGACTTAGGCAAAAAGCCTCTTGCTTAAATCTGAAAATCAGAAGGTTATTCAAATGCCAAAGTTATGATTTTAGCACCTTGTTAATGGGTTGGAGTGGGTCTTATTCATGATTTTTGACAACTTGAGACCATCCACTGTGTGTACCAGGTGGGTCAGAAGGAAACCACATCCTTTCTCCCTTCAGAATAAAGCCCAGTTTATACACAGCCTGTTGATTTTGTCTTTCACAGGATCTGGCAGAACTGACAGCCAGTTATAGAACATTGAAACTAGAGATTTCACAACACCCACTGAGGCAGTCAGTACTCCTCAGGGCCTGTTGGAGCAACCCATCACCAGGTATTTTCTGAGGGTATTTTGGTCCAATCCTGAAAGAAGAAAGCAGCAAATTAACCCATCTCTTCTCACAGTCAATTCAATGTCACTTTTCAGCTGTCACACTTTGTACCTGCAGCAACTTGCCTCTCTCAGGGCTCCAGCCTCTGTGCACCCTAAGCCACTAACCAGATAGCATCCCTCCTCCACACCCTCCACGTCATGGGATTTTAAGGGACAGGAGAAGGTTTAAGGTTAACTAGCCTCTTGCAGAAGATTACAAATAATAAGATGAGGCAGGTATGTGAAAACACACTCTGGAATCCTGCAAGCAGAGGACAAAGCAGGAGATTCTTCTGATCCTCAGGTTGCGTGGGCAGCTGAGGACTGCCTGCTGATGATGAGCAGGTAATGGCACAGGGAGGGACAGGCTTGTCCCACAGATACTCCCATGCACGCCCCTCAGAGCCATCTGCTCTGAATTAGACTGGATTAAAATCATGGCATAGGCAAATCCCTCCTTGCAGGTTGTGTGACACAGGTTCATCCCATGTGAAACATGGCTTAGAGAAAGAGCTGCCTTTCTCACATGCTAAGGGAAGGCAGGTAATAAGAAGAGCTTCTAAAACCAGATAAAAGAAACACACGCACCCTAAATGAGAAATGCCAGTGGTCTATGTTTTGATAGCCTCAGCGCATGCAAAATAAAGGCAAGGCAGGAGCCAAAAGCTCCATGCAGGATTCTCTGCAGGTAAGGAAAGACACGAGCAGGCTAAGCAGTTAGTTTGAATAGCACTGGATTTGTAATCGCTTTACAGAGAGGAAGAGTACATAAGGCAAACAGGCAAATCTGAGGCAACACATCCTTAAGCACCATTCCCACCACATGTCCAAAGAAGACAAATACCCACCTCCTTCATGACTTTCCTGGATGATTGCCTTGGCATGGGAGCAACAACAACAGCAAAACCAAAAAAAAAACCCTCAAATGCAAGCTTGTTGCTAAGTAGGTTTCAGAAGCTTCTATTTTTTGTGCAGTTCATGGTTACTCTGATTTATTTCTGTATACATATTAGTCTCTAGGAGGCTGTCCTGAACTCAACTGCCATTACTCACCTTGGCTTCCCAGACTCAGGTTTGTGAGGCAGCAGATGTGCTTACTTATCCCTTTTACACCTCCACAATACCCCTGTGGTGGAAACAATAGTTGCTGGTTCCTTTTATTCAGAGCCTTTCCTTCTGAATAAAGCATTCTGAATTCAGCACATTTCCTTCTGAATAAAGCATACTGGAAAACATGGGAATAATCAAGCAATGTGTATCTGACAAAGGTGTTGGTCCCCATGTTTAGGGAAACTAAAACAATACAGTTCAAAGTGAAATCAAGGCTTGTACCTGCCTCCTCAAATAAGATACAGAGGAGAGTGTGCATTTCTGTGTCACTTACAGCCACACTTCAGTTCTTTTAAAATGAGAGCTCTCCCTGACTTTCTGAAGTTTGGGAGCAAAGGGTTGAGTATGGTGAACCTGGAGTCACACAAGAAAATAGATGAAGATTGGGAGAAATGAAGATAAAAAGGGAGAACAAATACTAGAGGCAAAGACAGAGACTTAAGGATTCAGAAAATGCCACAAAAAAGATGGGAAAAATCCTCTTCTTTCCAGATTCTGGGGAAAAATAAACCCTTATCAACAAAGACACATCAGTGTAATATAAGGAAGGTTGAATGATTTTCACAATTTCAACAAAATTTTGAGAGATGTGGTACATAGTTCTTTTGCAGTAAAAAATCACAAGCAATTAAAGGCAGTGGAATTATCCCAGACATCTATACATTATTCTGGCTAGGACTGAAATGATTTTTTTAAGTTTCTTGTTAGAATTTACTATTTGAATAAAAAAATTAATGTCAGTAAGCTGTTCCTTCTGATGCTTTTTTACACATTTTTTAGGAAAATGCTGCAGAACTGTCAAAACAGTGCATTTCAGCTCCTTTGCAGAAATAAGAGGCATAGTTTACCATTTTAAAAGATTTTTCTTGTTAAAAGATGAAACAAAATACGATTAATCAAAGAAAAATAAAGTAAAAAATGTTTTTCATTTGCATTTAATTTGGAAGGGAATTGGGGGTGGGTTCAGTATTACATTTTCATGTAACAAGAAATACAACTATTAATAAAGACATTTATGTGACTAATCAGTTTTGTTTGTTTCAAACACATCATCTTTGACATAAAAAATGCCAGCCTTTCAAATGCTCTAATTTTTTATGTCCCTGAAGACTATGTCAGCCACATGATGGATTTTGGCAGACCGTGTGCTGTGCTATGTGGTTTGTTTAAGCTGCAAAGCTTAATAGAAACCATATATTTAGCATGTGTTTTGGCTGATGCACACATTGCTTGAACAGCTCTGTATATAATCTAATTAAACTAGTAAAAAGTTGTGCAGGCAAAACCTTTAAGTATGATACTCAAATTTTATGATCCTTGTGACAGGCATTGTCTTATGTTTTACTTCTTTATGGGCTCCAGTAGTGGTACTATACACGTTGTAGTATACATGTTTTCCTGCACATTACTGCCATATAATCTAGTTAACTGTATTTACAAAATTCAGTGAAAATGCTGTTGTCACATTCCAGCCAAATTCTTACAATAATCCTGGGAATTATGATCAAAGTAGTCTTGGAACCTGTTCATTTTGGCATTTTAACTAGCAAATCAAACAACAAAGTTGGGGCTTTTTTGAGATTACCCAGATGTTATGGAAAGAAGTGAACAGTTGGTTCATTGTGATACTTTAATTGCCTACATGGCACCAAGGTTATATGTCAGTGGCACAAATGAGGTCAAATGAGATTGCTTACAGAGTAGAGCTGCAGACTGGGTCAGAGCAATGTCAGTCTAGCCTGACACAGTAGCACTAGTTTCACAGTAGCACTGTTGCTGAAAGCTAAATATAGACCCCATCTTAGATTTTGCAATAACTGGATCCATCAGGTCTTAAAGTCACCAGTTCTCTTACAGTAAACAGCTCACTAAAGTTTATTTGCAGTGAGAGAAAAAAAAGGCCAAGTCTTTCTGGATGATATATAGAAGGAAAATAAAGGGAAGATGAGTTTATCTCTTCCACTGAGCTCTATTTACAGACAATACTGGAAGTTCCTGTGGTCTACTGCTAATTCTGTTAACTGGCACTTTGTAATGATATGCTCAGTCACCTATTACTTAAGACAGATGATTGTCCTAAGCAGCACTTAATAAAATTAAGACATGCCTTTCTAACAGTCTTGGTTTACTACTAATCATGTGACATCTCTGTGATCTTTGGGATTCACCTCCTCCTGTGTGTTTGTCCAATGGGGCTGTTCCTGCCAATGCTGACTGCTATGTGGCAAAACGATACCATTGTCACTACCAATTACCCTGGCAGGGAGTTCAGTGGAAGGCTGTCGTGGACCTAATGAGGTGTACCCAATCAGGAGAAAAATATGTCTCCATTTCCATCCCCTGGGTGGTAACTGCTTTGTAAGAGTGATCAATTCCCCGTTAGGTAAAGAAGCGGAAATAAACAAATGTACATAATTAGCCTGGGTGATCTCCTGCAGGGCTGGGAGGTGAGGAGGGAATTGGGCAGCCAAGGGAAGGACAGGGAGATCCATGGGCTGAGTGCTTTAACGTGCTCTGCTGCTGGGATGGCAGCATCTGTCTTTGCTGTTTAATAGTTGCATTTGTACCTAACAAGAAGGGGGATTAGGCTTGATTCTGCAGTTATGAAAAGCAATCAAAAACTCCCAGTGACCTCAGGGGAGCAGACACAAGTGCTCTGACAGGACATAGTGCTTATGTTTGGGTAAGGTGATAGAGCAGGAGCACTGTAAGGAAGAGCAGACAATAAAGAGAGGCAGAGGACTCAGGTTGGGATTCAGCTACTTTTAGCTGTCTAAAACACATTAGTCATTCAGGCTCCCTCTGCAGCATTTGTGCAGAGAGAGCGATGCACTTCAAGAAGCTGATCAATCCTCTCCACCCCACCAGTAGCATACAGGGGTCTTTCACAGAATTAGAATGATGTTGACTCCCACAAACAGGCCACATTAACTTTCTGGGTGGCCAATAGCTATGAAGATAGTGACCCAAAATCTACTACCATGATCTTTTTTCTTCCTTTAACTCACTTTATATTAGTCCATATTAGCCAAGGAATTAAGACTATCAGAGGACCTAGACAGACTACTCTGTGCTAAAGCCATTTAAACCTGATGGCACTGTGGAAATACATAGGGGAAAGCAAGCAACAATGAGAGAAAAAGTGAGAAACATCCTGCTTTTTTGGCATACCATTTCAGCTTTGATCTTTCCTGGCAATCTACCTACTGGCAGTTGATGCTGTGACTGCGCAGGTTTGCCTGATCCTCTCCTCAAGCTGAAATTCACTCTGTGTAAGGGGAAAAGAAGAATCCCTGACACAAAATACACCTAAGGATGCAAATAAATTCTTGGGTGCCTATCATATCTTGCAAGAAGAAAGCTCTTTGGTCAAATCAGGCAGAATTTGACAGAGATGCGTTTCTCTTACTCAAACTAAGCAGCCCTTGCAATAAATCACATTTATTAATCATCAGCCCTTGCTGAATAGTGCAGTCACTTGAAAGAGTGTTCCATGAAGGTTCCTGAGACAGGCTCAATGCACAAAGTTGTATTAGTGTGGCCTGGAAGTGAAGACATATACACTAACTTTGAAGTAACCAAAGGAATTCAAAACAATAGAAAAATAAAGAGAGAGAACAGAAAAAGGAAAGGGAAGGGAAGGGAAATTGGAAGAGGGGAGATTCAGACTAGATATAAGAAAGAAATTTCTCATAGCAAGGGTGGTGAGACACTGGAACAGGTTGCCCAGAGAGGTTGTGGATGCCCCCTCTCTGAAGGTGTTTAAAGCCAGGTTGGACAAGGCACTGAGCAACCTAATCTAGTGGGAGGTGTCCCTGGCCATCAAGTTGGAACTTGATGATCTTTAAGATTCTTTCCAATCCAAACCATTCTGTGATTGTATAAGAACCATCTATACAACCAGTACAAGGGCCTGTGGGTACCAGGCCTTGAGGGAATCCATGTGAGACAAACATAACTGAAACAACAAGGGCAAAATTACTGGCAGATGAGGAAAGCCTTGACACAAGGGCCCAGATGAGCAGTTAAAGTGAGCTTTGAGCAAAGGCAGGTTGCAGAGCAGCAAATGGAAAGCACTCAGTTTCATACTGATCACAGCACCTAAGGCTGTGCAAGAACAGAATATCTTTTGGCTGGAGATTTCTATATTCCATAATTACTTTTCCTTCAAGCTGGAGAAAAAGAAACCCACAGTACCAAACACACTATGTTTTAAAGTTCTGTAAAATGCTGCAATCTGGCTTACAAACAAATGTTTATATTTTCAACTAAATTAAATTGACAAAAGTGTCCTATTTTCTTCCCTTAAAATTGTATTTTAAGTGTAGTTTTACAACACTTTCTATTTGTTTAAACTAAAGTATAAACATGAAAAAATATTTGTTTATTTCATTTCTGCACTCAAAAATGAAATCAGCATTAATGAAACACCATTTCTTGTCATCATGTAAAATATTGGAACAGCTCTTTGAAGCTTATTCTGTGTAACCTTTTCTCTTTGTCACTTGCACATTTTTTATATCCTGCTCACCTTCAACCACCTGCATTAGACCTTCAGATAAAAAGTTTGTGCCTTCACATTCACACATCCTGGTTTTTGCTGTTATTCTTTTCTCTTCCGATAATATCCACTTTCCTTCAGTCCCCACTTTCCTTCAGTTCCTGTTAAGTTCCCTTCCCCTTCTTTGCTGTGTTCTCACTCCCCTCTTCTCTTTTTCAACAAATCCAAGGCAAAACACATGGAATAAATAACTCAGAAAAGGTTACCTGCATGTGACATGGAGATAGAGATTTATCAGAACTTTCTGATTTTCAAGAGAAATCTCAGCAGATTGTCTGCTCCCTGTGAGGAATGCATTGCTCAATGCATTTCTTTGGCTGACAGGAGTACCTTTCTTCCCTCTTACCCTCTGGCTAAGGATGCCCAAACTACCATCAAGACCAGGCTGTATGGGGATTTCACCAATCTGGCCTAGTGGAAGGTGTTCCTGTTGATGGCAGGAGGTTGGAACAAGATGATCTTTGAGATCACTTCCAACCCAAACCATCCCATGATTCCTCCCCTTTTTTATCCAGAATAGCCCTAGGCAGAGGAGTGAGAGGTGGCCCCTGGTAAGTTTGGAAATCAAATTATTCTGATCTTGAATAAGTTCTTGGACAATTTGCAGAATGAGAAAATCCACTTTGTCTAGTGGGGATGTCCTATTCAAAGGTAAAGATATTAAGTCTCCTGATAAACTCATTTCCAGTTAAACCCTGCTCACAGAAAATTGAAAACCAACCCAACAGAGACTCAAGACGACATGTTTCCAGGACAGTATTTCTTCCATGTTATTTCACAAACATCCAGGCTCTTCAAACATATTTTACTGAATTCTTTTGCTGAGCTCTGAGTGTGAGGACAAGACATTAGCTGTGTATCTACTGCTACAAAAACACTTAGTCATTATCAGCCAGGACTCAGCTTAACAAGCCATAATGCACTGTGATAGCACAACGTAAATAAAACCTGCCTTTGAGTTTGTAGAAGAAAGAATGGTTGTATTTTTGTAATGCATTAAAAAAAATAAGAAAGACTTGGAGACTTCCAGTTAGCAGATGCTGTATCCCTCTGTGTTCATTTTTAAATGAAGTTTGTTGGGATTATAAACTATGCACAGAATAATAACATTGATGATGCTGACCTTGCAAAGCACAGCTCTGTGCTTTATGGATCAATCATTCCTGCCCAGAGCAAGAGGGAAAATAAACCTGCAAAGAAACCACCAAAAGAGAGGTGATTGAGAAGTGCCTGCAAGTATATGAGGACAGTGGTACCAAATTAAGCAGAATTTTTCTTTACAGCTAGAGTAAGGAAACTGATTCATGGATAAGGTTACTTTCTCCTGCTGACAATGTCTCTTCATGGATACTTTGCATATTGCAGGGTCAGGTACTGTGTTTTGGGTCATGCCTGTACCGAAGGTTTAGTATAATTTTGTATAATAAGTCTCTGGGCCACTGTAGAAGCTCAGATGCTCTTCTCACGTACAGATATACTTGATGAAGAAATTCTTCACTTCAGGGATTATCAGCAGCTGAAGATCAGCAAAGGCAGTAATAGAAACAGTTTCTTCGATTAGAAGAGATTAGAAATTAGCACCAAGGAACTCATCAGAGAGCTGCAAGGGCTGAAGGGAAGCAGGAAATGTTTTATTATGGAGGAAGGATGTTCCCAGGTGACTGATCCAGCTGAAAGGGCATGTGTGATATTACTCTCAATTTCACCTTTGGGCAGCAAGAGGATCAACACTGTCCCCGTGGTAAACATGCATGTAACCCCCCTGCTGGAGATACCTACTTTATCACCCCAGAGAGCTAGAGGAAATCCTTCTACATTTTTGTGCTCGCAATTTTCCTGTTCTACTGAATGTTCAGGCAGGCTCACAAAAGCAGCCTTAAATGAATTATCAGGCAAATTGCTGTGCACATTGGAAGATCAGAAAGAAAATGCAAAAGAGAAAGATACATATTAATGCTGTGTTTGCCATAAACAAATAATTGTCTTTTTCTTTTCATATCCTGAATGACTTTTATGGGTTAAGGCAAAAAGAAAAAAAGAAAAAACATGAAAATCTTTTATGAAAAAATACAGCACATGTCCCTTTTTGTAACAAGCTACATCTACAATGAGCATAAAATATCATGTCCTGCAACGGGCAGAAGGATCCTAAACACAGGTACAAATCACAGAAATTAGGTCACAGGTATGACATTACAATACCTGGGATTTACTTATGGCACAATAGCTGAGCACCTACAAGTATTCATAAAACTTACATAAAACTGCCCCTCTACATTCATGAAATTTAGAGACAATCAAAACTTAAGGAGACATGCAGGAACCAGACACTGAAAATGGAAGAATTTCTTCACCATAAATCATGATTAAGACCATACAATGCCTTCCCATTTGAAGTGTTCTGCTTGAGAAATTCTGAAAGCTTTTGAAAGATTAATAAATGCTTAATTTTATCAATATGCTTACGAGATACTTAAATACTGCTTAGTTTTAATTTTTCAGGCAGAGGAAGCATGTAGTTGGGTACTGCTAAAAATAACACCTCAGTCCATAGTTTATTTACAGGATAATCTTTTGGATCTTTCCTTTTATCAGCCTCCTGAACAGTCAGTCAGGAGAGCTGAAGGGTTTAAACTATGAACACAAGAAAATAATACAGCAAAAGAGTGGAATGTATGCTTTGCTCTTTGTAAAAATAAAATAAAAACCCTAAACTAAACCCTACAAGAATTCACAAATCCAATCAGATTTCATTAAAAGTACCAATTGTTTCAATGGTCCAGTCTTCATTTCTGCAGAAAAGTAGTAGATGAAACAGGAAATATTTAGATTATCAAAATTGTTACATTAGCAAGGGTTCTACCAGGCAGTCAGACAAGTGGTTGACATTCATTGTGTTTCATACGTATTATCTTGTATGATGATAGTAAGGCTCTAAATTTTTATGTTGTTATTGTTCCACAAGCATAAATGTTACTGCACATTTACAGCGTTTGACAGCACTGCACTTTTCTCCTGCCTAGAGTCAAACACTTCACGAGCTGTGCAATTAATGTCGCAGTTAATTTTCAGATTTAGCTAAGACAGCTAAGCAAAAACTGGAACAGAGTGTGGGTCTAAGGGGTGAGGCATGAGACAGGGATGGGTGTTGGAGGATCTTGCTGGCAGCTGTCCCAGGGTGTCTGGCTCTAGGTTGAAAAAGTGTCCAGGAAGTGGCTGAGGAAGCAGAAGCAGGTGGTAGATGATGATATTCTCCTGAATATTCCAGGTTTCACAAGTATCATTGTGGCTGCTCCACTCCATCTCCTCCAAAAGCTGAGTTGTCTGTTGATTGAGATACTCGTCTCACTGCTTCATTGCTGCATTCTCAGCCACTTCACAGTGATGTTCCAGCCTGTTCTGGCTGGAGACAGGGTGGGGATCATTCAGTGGCAGCCACAGGACAGAACTCCTTCTCCCTTAAATTCCCATCTCAGCTGACAGGGCATGGAATGGTTCCGTTTGATTTTGTGACAAGAGAGAATCCACAGACTTGATAGAGCAGTTTAGTTCCATATTCTCGGTTTAAAAGATAATTTATTTTTCTAGGTCACAGATATATTAATTGCACCAATATTATCTTATGGTTTAGTACAAAAGGGAGTGTAAAGGATAAATGGAGAGTATGAGATTGGCTTAACAGAAGATGTCTCTCAATCTGAGATGGACTTATGCTCAGAAACATGCATATCCCTTATTTGCCACACGGTGGAAACAATCTCAGGAACTCAGTGGCATAGCTGCAACAATTCAAATGTAATAGTTAAATACCATATGCTGTACATGTGAATGCAGATGTAGCTGACAGCTTGGAAAAGCTCTGAACAGAGCACACGATAGGGTTTTCAATAGCATCCTGAATGCTTCTTTACACATAAGAGGCTCCTCAGATGACATTCCAATCTAGTATTTAAACAAACTACTAGTTTTACAAAATACCATGTAGAGACTGTTTTTCTTAATAAACTAGACAACTATAAAAAGGCAGTGTACAAATAAACTTCGTCCAAAAGCAAGAACTCAGTTCCACAAAGATATTTAGGCACCTAGCACTTCTGGGCATTTCTATTTCCCTCCCATTAGATTTTGAATGGGGAAATTAGGACATAAACTGCACGTCTGAGCTCAGGACAGAGGATTTCTCCCCCACATCACTAATTTGTGAAGACTTTACAATGATCAAAGGCAGATACATCTCAAAAGGTAATCTTTTGACAGTAGAGAAGATGGCATAATACATTTTTTTTCTGCCTAAAGATTTGAATAACAGATTTGAAGAAGTGTTCTGACTGCTACTGCTCCTCTGAAATTAGGGACTTGCTAAACACATTTGACTTGAGGTACTGGTGTCTGTGTTGCACTGATGGTCTGCTGCTGGTGCACCAAGAAGTGATCTCTACAGTCTCCTTTTACTTGCAGGAAAAATAGAAGATCTGTCCTCCCTAGAGATGCTCTTCCAGCAACTTTGCAATCTCTTAGTATTCACACTGGGATGAGACAGTGTTTAGATTTTGACACAATTTGATTACAACCCACAAAATCTTGCCTGATGCACTCCTACCCCAACTCAGCCTTCTTATCTGCAGCTTCCTGTGGGTACTTCATTCCATTCCTTTTATACAGCACAGGAGTAAAGGACTTTTAATCGGGGAATCACATTCAGTTTGTATTTTAAAGCAGCTGACCTTTCCAGCACAAGATTAAACAGCTTGGTATAAATGGGAACTTTTTTAGAGAAAATAGAAGAGAAATAGCAAAGGAGCTAATACTGAAGCCTTTACAAGAAAACGTGTAACTTCAGAAAACTCCAGTTTTAGGCCTTTTCTGCTTCAGGGACATCTTGAAGTATTTTTTCCCCCAGTGCTAACACCAGTCATTACAGTGTCAGCAGTACAAGGAGCCCTTCTAGCTAACATTCTGCATTTTGAGGGCTGCACAGATGAGACTTGCTCTGAGCAGAGTTAGGCATGGTAAATAATTGACAAGAGAGATGTCTGTTGTCAAACTCTTTTCTGCCACTTTGCCATTCGTCTCCAGACATGTCACTTTTCTTACTCAGTGGATTTCCACATGCATTCACACTGTAAGCACACTCTGTGCTGTTTCAATTTAAGGCACTGCTGTTAATCACTGTCATTTTGGCATCTGGAAGATGGGGGAGGCTACCAGGCCTTTCTGCACAGACCCAAGTAGCTGTTTGCTTTCCCCCATCCCACAAAGCAAGGGAGAAAAATGTTGACAAGCCATTAACAAGATACTCTGTGTTTTGTTTTATGAGTGCCAGCTGTTCCCCAGAAATCCCTCTCATACAACCAGCACTGCAACATAACAGTTTGGGATGCAGGTGAGGACCACACAAGCAGTGAACAGCTTTTCATTAAGGACAGAGTAGAGAGTGCCATCATGCTGTACGGGTCAGCATCTCCATGAGACCAGGAGTCCAGGAGCTCAGGGGATCCCTGCGCTAACAGGGAGGGAGTAGGACAGCCTGAGGGACACCAGGGCATCCCCAGCCCTGGACATTAAACACCTCCCTGGGAATGGTGCAGGCCAGGCCAGGACATGGGACTGTAGACTGGGGAGGCTCATGGCCAGGAAGGACATGATTGTGGGGAGCTGAAGCTCAGCCCTGCTGGGTGTCACTGGGAGCAGGGGCTGACTGCCCTGCGGAGCTGACATGGGGTCCTGGACAGTGTAGAAGGACGCCCAGAAGGCTGGGCAAAGGCAGGCAGAGCTGATGGTATTCCCAGATGGTGCGATAGAGGGGATTACTCTGGAAACTGAGGAGAACTTTTACAGGGAGGGAGGCACTGACTTGAAAAGCTAATTTGCAATCCACAGCTCAGAGGGGTGAAAATTTTAGTGCTGATGCAAAGCACTTGCAGGTCTATGACTTTTGGTACTGTCTCAGTGAAAGCCTGAGTTTCCTTGCAAATAAAAATTAGTGAAACTATCTTGAGTTTATCCAAGAAGGGCCACTTGAATACTAGCTACAAGGTTAATAATTATGGAGTCAAAAGTGGCTCTGTTCATTTATCTGGGGACTCTCCCCTGAAATCCATTGCGACTATGAAAGGAAACCCCTGCAAACCTTTTATGTTTGTGCTTAGAAGAACACCTGTACTAGAGGATTGAGCAGTAGATAAACAGCATTCAACATGCTGCTTGAAGAGTTGCCCAAAATAACCAATAAAATATAGCATGGGCAAGGGAACAATTTAGACGATAATTTTCTGAGTTTGCATCTCAGGTTGGGAAGAACCTTTAGTGCTTGTTACTGATTTCTGAAATTCTATCCTGAATCTCAGCTTGAGATAAATATTCCTATTACATGCCCAAAGATGAGGCCATGCTTCATCATGTCAGCAATATGATTTGGGTGAAGGAAAAGCCAAACAATAAGGAAGATCAAAAGAAACCCTGGCAGTGAGCAGGGGAGCTTCTGCAATGCAAGTAAATCAAAATGACCACAAAATGGCAGCAGCCACCAGCAAACATTCTGAAGTTTAAAGTTGCTGCACACAGAAAATGAAGCACTGATTATTCCCAACATTAGCAACATAAGACATAACTAGCAATCACCTGAACCACCTGCTCCCTCCAGTAGCAACTCGTAGTACAGGCATGACATCAAAAGATCCTCTGACTTCATGCATAAATTCAATTTACATCAGAAAATGACAATTCAAATCAGGTGGTTTTCCCTGCACTTCAACATGAGATGCAACACCAGGATTATCCACAGAAAACACAAAGACAAAAATTGTATCAGCCATTAAAGCCTCTGCAGCACAAGCCCAGTCCTGTTTCACACAAATGCTGACAAAACTGATAAGCATATTTTCTCCTTACAATCAGAGTTTATAACGTGAAGTGGCTGTTGTAATGGAAAAGTAAATGATCCCCTAATACTCAAATCAATCTTGTGAGAAATAACTTGAATAATGAATTACAATTGCAAGAGATAAAATTAAGGCAAGAACAGTTAAATAAGGATCTAAAAGAACAGATAACATTTAGAATGGCATCGGGAACCTAAATTAGACTATAAAATGTATGCAGTGACAGAGGAAAAAGGGGAGAAAATAAGGAACTGGAGCAGAGGCCTCAGATAAAGATGAGCCTTTTGATGAGAAATAATCAGAAGCAATACCAGATTGACATTATTCAAGGAAAAATCCCCACTTCAAATAGAATTTTTGATGCAACTAGCTTTTAGAGCTTGGAACTATAGGAGGATTTCCATTTACAGTCTGAAATACCCCAAAATGCTTACAGCTCAAATCAATTTGTTGCAGATGTGATTAGAAATTGTCTCGAAGAACTTGCTGAAGCACGAGATATGGAACCAAGCTAATAACATCTCTTTTGCTCTGTGCTGTAGGGTGCCTTACGTTGATAGATAGGCTTGACCCTAATGACAGTAATCTTACAAAGTACTATTTTCCGTTGACAGGGAAATATGGATGACATACTACATCTTCACCACTATTTACCTATCAATCCACTATCTATCTACTTCCTTATTTACATCTCTAAGATTTGCCTATTTATATACTTCCCTATGCAGGAATCTCTGAGGTTGTCACCTTAGCTGCTGAGCACTTGTGTTGAGTCCCCTGATTCTGCCCTGCAGACCATATGATTGGTGAACCATGAGGAGAAAAAGTTAGTGGGAATGAGGTAAGGGGAAGTTTCAACAAATTCTTTCGGGCTTGAGGTCAGTCACAACTGCTTTAAATTTTCCAAAGAGCTCTTTGCTACTGTAAAAATTGAAGAAATCCTTCTTTACAGCATAATGGAAAACACAAAAACCAAAAACCTGTGAGAGAGCCCCACCACTCACAATTTGGAGCTGCACATCTTCCCTTCAGTAAACACTGGCTTAGAAAACCCATAGCACTTCCTGCAGTATATAGAGCTCTATTGTGCTTTAAAATCAGCTGGCATTAGATCAGATCCCTCTAGCACAGTCTTGATTATCTTGCATACCATGAAGGATTGGACTAATCAAGCTTCCATGTAATCAAGGACATATTTAAAGTATTAAATGCATACCTAGAGACGTGATTGTGCAACAGCTAAATAACTAGCAGTCACAGATCACTAACTTTGGTAAATCAAAGAGAGAAACGAATCTTTTTTTTCATACCATTATTTTTTCAGTGACATTCTGTAATCCAACTTAAGCCCTATTAAAAAATAATTAGGGAAGTTTTCGTCTTTACTGTATTGTGTTCTTTAATTATTGTCAAGGCGTCTGGAAAGACTCTCCTATTTAAAGATGATTATTAAAAATAAAAGGCATGATAAATAATAAAACAGGCTTCAATAGCCATCTTTTCAAAAACAGTGAATCTCTAAGTACACTCAGAGGAAAATCTGGTAAGTTGCAAAAAGAAAACAAAATTCAGTGACTTTTCTCCAACTAGTTAGTGTCAATAACACCATTGTCACCATCTGCCTCATGGTCTTTCTTTTTTCTAATTTGAATACAGACATGAAGATCTTATTTCCATTATGGTTCTGGGGGTTGTCTGCCCTCTTTGCCAAGACTGACCCTGGAAGCTTGCTCCTGGTGGGCAGGGTTGTATTTGGTGGAATGCCCAGGACCTGCTGAGCTGGGCAGTGGGGCTGGGGCTTGGTGGTTGGGTGACACTGCTCTGGTGGTAACTGTGGAAGCTGTCCCAGGGATATCACCTAGCAATGCAACTGCCATTTGCTGTTTGACCTAGGCAATCAGCGAGTGCAGCACACAGGGTTAAGCTGGTCTGTATGAGGAACTGGGCAGGTGTCAAGGGAGTTTCTAACCCAGAGCAAGAGCTGAGCCTCTCAGAGCAGGAGATGGTGCTACCTTTAGGACTGGGTCAGAGGGGCACATGGTTCCAGTGTTGCCAAGAGAGGCTTTGGGGACATGCCCAGTGCCCATGGCTCCATGGGAACATTGTTGGGTGGCAGGAAAGAAGCCATGGGAGACTCTCCTCAGATGTCACTAATCATTTAATGAGGCAGAGGTTGCTTGTGCAGGAATACGTCCACCCTAAGTCCAGCCTGTGGCCTCTGTCAGCCGCTCATCACCAGTGCCCAATGGCTTTCCTGGGGCAGCCCATGGGTCCCACCTCTGCAGTGCTCACAGAGTCTGTCCCTGCTTCCTCCCACTTCCCTCAGCCCCAGCCCCAGCTCTAGGATGCTTCTGCCTCCCTGCTCCTGTCCTCCTCCTCCAGCCTTACACTCCCTCCCACCCTGCCCTGCACAGGCTTTTTTCTCCCACTTCCTTCAAACCATGTTTGTGACATTTGTCCTTAAAGTGCCTCTGCTGGTCCTCCAAAGTGGGCCAAACAGCAATCAGATGGATATGGATGAGTAGACTGAGTGTATGAAGCAGAGAGAGGAGTTTCTCAGTCATGGATGCTGGAGGACATTGAGTGAATTGGAAGGAATGAGGAAACAACATTCCTTTCTGTCTCACAGCTCTGTCTCTTTTGGACCAATTCAGGAGCCCTGGTCCTGTTGGTGCTGCTGTGCTGGCTGTACAGAGAAATCATATTTCGCACAAACTGCTGCAGTGAGACAGCTGAGGTGTCTACCTGACTCTAAACCTAGCCCTAGCCCTAGACCTAAGCCTGACCCTTACCTATTTTAGCATCAAGCTCATAATTTCTTCATGGTTTTGACATACTCAGAATTGTTTTTTTCACTTCCATTTTTAGAAAGCCCTAAACAGAAACAAGGTCAGAAAATCAAGGACTTGGAGAAGACTAGCTCTTCTCTGACCATCTTCAAGGGCTTTACCTCATCTCAGAACTATGCATTAAGTTCTCTAAGGTGCCTCCAATGCTGTTCATAATTTTCTGAAGTCTGGATATTTTCTCTCTGTCTTTGAAATGATATTGCAGTTATCACTGGAACAGTTGAGTTCTGTCCCACAGAAGACTCAAAGTTATTCTGTTGATGCACATAAAGCATGAGTCTACTTTATTGTATCTGTATAATTAGCCTTGAAATAAACACTGTAAAAGGGAAAATCAATAATGCAGATATTCAGTAGGAAATCTGTGTTAGCAAAATGCATGATGCTTTACTAGTGCTATTACTGTCTCTTGCGAAACTTAATTTTTGCTTTTAGAACTTTAAAAGATATAATCCTCTGTTTAAAAACCATGACATATTGGTCACATAAAGACCTCTTATTTTCAATCTGACAAGGATTTACTTTCCAATAGCTCAACAGTATCAACAGACTTGAATTCGACAGTGCCACGGCCTAGGACAATTAACCAATTAACCATGGACAACGTTTAACAAAGGACAACTATTAACCAGGAACAGTAGTCATATCTTGTCACCCAGACTAATTTCTGGGATCAGTCACTGAGAAGGCACATGGCCCAGCAAAAAATTATCTCAAGAAATCAATGTTGATTCCCATTTTCTCAGCATCTGCAAAAGACTTCTTGGGATATACAAGTAATGGAGGTTTTGATTCTCTGCCATGGCAACAAAATAAGAAAACTAACAGGTTCTGGTTTAATAAAGCTTTTGTTGTTCTGTTTTACTCTAGTAAAGTTTATATGTCATCTGAGAAGTAGGTGTTTTAGACTATAAAGCATACATGACAATGTCTGTACTCAAAAGGCTGATCTTGCACCATGGTAGGACACCACCAGTGACTTCAGTATTTAAAAATTCCTTCATGCCTTCTAGTGTCCAAATGACAGCCATAGCAAAAGAGCTATGGATAGGACAAATACTTTCCCACACAGGGGCTGTAGACCAGAGGAAAGTCAGGAACACACATCTGTGTGAGAAAAAAGATAAATGTTCTGTAGCTTTAATATAATGCAAGAATGAGTTTCTTTTCTCTAAAGCCTTTTTTTAAAATCTCATTTTAGTTTCTTGTGTCTTCTCATGGTAACCTGATCAAACCAGTGGGAGATCTGCAGATTTCTGAGCTCCGCATGGGGCACGTAAGCCTCCAGTTCCATCAACATGTTCCTTTCCACTGTCAGAACAGCAATAGTTTAGGAAATAGCCTTAGTTGTCATGAATTAAAACCCTGTCTTATAAAACCTTTTATTTCTTTGATTCTCTTGAGCAGACCGGACATTTAATTACAAAGAAGAAAATAATCACAATGAGCTATCAGCTTTAGCAATTTCCTTATCTGTGCTGATGACTTCTAAGGGATGGAACAATTTATTAGGTTCCCCAACATTGGCATCATATTATTCCCTTTTCATCAGTGTTGCAGAAACACAGATAGCTACTTAAGAATGATTTCTGGAGATAGGGATAAAAAATTACTTGCACAATGGCCACTGAACACATGTAAATGAAACTAATTATGAAGTGTATTGCTCCTCATGGACCAAACAGCATCCTGTGTGGCTCCACTAACCCGGTATGCTCATCTGTTGAAAACCTATTAATAAGAGCATATTTTAATTTGCAAACCATTACCACCATAGCTCATCTGGCACATAAAGAAGGGAAGTAGCCAAATCAGCTCCATGTAATCCAAGACTTTGTAAGTCTAAGTAAATGTGCTAACCAGCTTTGGTCTTATCCTAGATAAAGATAACGTATGGCCACTCTCTTACTGTTCATTTCACTTTTACTATAAATGGCTAGCAGAAGGTCCTACCATATCACAGCACAATACCTAGATGCCAGCATTTCACAAATACTTCCCTACTAAAGAAATTTTTTACTGTTTTGTTCCCTTTTTATCTCCTTTTGCTGTTGTTGTTCAAAAAAATCCTTATTTACAGCTTTGCCTGCTTTATCACAGATGCATCTTCAGGGAAGAGGAAGAAGCCTGGTACAAGATAGCATCTGAAGAGTTTGTCAGTTGATGGTTTTTTTTAAACCATTGGCCCCTATTAGAAAGCACTGCCACTTCCACCACTAACCACAGGAAATCTGTCCAGAACATGAAATCATGCAACAAAAGACAAGTTGTGCCTGGTTGTGACAGTAAATGTAGTTCTATAAGTCTGTGGCAGTCCTCAGGAGACACCCCATGGTGTGGATCTTCATATCTGCATCAGTGATATCTATCATCAGCTTTCATTTTAATTTTGAGCCTCTTCTTCTGAAGCCTTGATCTGAGCCTTGATCTTCTGAAACTAGTCAATGCTTGTCTGATTAGAGACTTGAGGTGTGCAGGGTTTTTTAAAATGTCTCGGGATTTGTGTTTCCTTTACAAGAATCAGAAGAGGCACTTTCAGAAGTTTGGTTTTCAAAAGGCAGGCTCAGAACCTTATGGAAAATGCATTTCCTTTATTACTTTTCAAGCCAGTCATCCAGAACTCTAGGCATCAAAAATTTTAGGCATCCAAAAACTAATGTTCCTTTTAAAATATTTAGACATGTAGTTGGTGATTATCTCAAATGAACACCACCTTTGCTTGCTTTCTAGAAGAGATAGAAAGCTCAGTCATGGCAAGAAGCATGTGATAGAAGTTTTCTTCTTATCAGCCACTGAATTGGATTTGAGTTTGGATGAGGGCCACAAATACACCTGAAATTAATAGGATCAGAACTACAGGGCAGTAGAGTCAGTAACTTTCACAGTCCTCCCCAATTTCTTCAAGTTAATATATGTGTCCACGTGTTTTGCCATCGTTCAACAAAGGACCACCCAGAACCATCACCAAGGAGGAAAAATGCTGTTAGACAAAAACAGTCCCCAAATCTTGTTGCTTCAGTTGTTCTACCAGTTTCTTAGGAAGTTATATACATAGCCTATATACATATGAGTGTGTGCCTATGCATGTATACTTATCCCTGTCTAAAATTACTACAGGGCAAGCAGCACAAGAGTGGATATCTGATGCTGTCCAAGTGAGAAGCAGCATATGTACCTACCACATGGCATAGGAAGTATTTCTAAGCTAAGTATTTCTATAGCTAAGATTTTCTTTGTTAGATGGTGAATGGTACTGCATCTCAGGAACTAAAATCAACTTTGGAGACAAGGAGCAAACTAACTTGGCCTCCTCCAAACTACCTCTCTTCATTTATTCTCTCTCCATGCCCACTAACAAGTTTCAATAATCATAAAACCACTGATGGTTTTTACCATTAACATGATGCATTGGGCTTTCCTCTTGAGTGACTACTTTGCAACATCTCATTTTTTCAGGGTCTAAAGGCAAGATGTCATTTGGACCAACCCACTGAACAGATATTTGCATGAAACCACAGTTTATAACAATTAATTAATGTTTGGATTCACCTTACTATCAGGTGATGCCACTGCCTAATGATACAACACTGATGTTAATGACAAATGATGAGTGGAAGATTTACATGTGAACCAGTTCTGGTCTTATTTGTCCACGCACTTATCCCAAAGCACTGAAACTCAAAAATACACCCACCTACTGAGATGCTGATATGATTGAAGATGATGTGGACTGAAACTACAGACTAGCATAGGGGGAATCAAGGAATCTCTTTTAAAGGTTTATCTTACTCTCATTGTGTAGAGCTACACCATTGCCTGCTCACTCTGCTGGAGGATGGACTGTCCCTACAGTAAGTACTCTAAAGTCACCTGGTAGTTTGGAATCAGCTCTCTTGTTCCTAGCTAGGCCTACGGGTAATTCGCTTGATTTTCCTCAAGGAAGATGAGGTGTTAATGAAATTATTTACAGACCTCCATCACCTTTATCATATGGATATGTCTTGGTGCACAGGCAGTGATTAAGAGAACAGCTTTTGTGAAGGATTAGTACAAACAAAGGGAACAGATAAAATATTGGCAGATGAAAAGAGACCAATGGTACAATACTGAAAAGGGAAGTGCTAAATGAAGTGTTCCTACCACCCACTTGCTAGCTGAGAAGCATGATGAAAATTTTAAAGAAAAAAAAAAGTAAATATGTGTAACAAATTGCTCTGACACCCTGAAATCCTGGCTGAACGCCAAGATAACTTGCAGTCAACAATTCACATTTTCAAGGAACTGAATTTCTTTCACTTGTGCTAGCTATGTGCTGTCTCTAATCATAGCAAAGTATAGGTTAAATCTAAAATTCAAAAATTTTAGTTTGTTTGGATCTTCTTATCAATCATAAATGCTGCTTTTTAGCTCTGCTTCCCAGCATTTCCCTTTAATGGTGATTGCTGCTTTATTGCTAAAGAGAAAGTGCTACCTGGGAAAACTCCAGGGGCAACAGAAGGTGGAAGAGTGGTCCAAAGCCATCAGAGGTCCACTGAACACTGATGTGATGATGGGTAGAATTTCATGCTGCTCATTCTCAAAGCTACACTCTGCAGCGCTCACCTGGAGTGTGCACAGAACACTAAATCTCTGACAAATCAGAGAAATTACAGTGGTTGTTTTCATTCCTTTTGAAGCTCCATTTTATTTTATCCAACACATTATTTCAGAGATGACTGTCCTGTCTTTCACACAGTTTTTGCCTGAAGCCAGGACCATTTAGTTACAACAAATATCCTATTTCATGCAAGAAACACCTAAAGCTTATTACCCATCACTGGCTACATAAAATTACAGGCTGTCAGTATGTGTTAGATGAATCCACCTGGAGAAGATAAAAGAACCACAAATGAAATTGGGTTTAACATTCCAAATAAACTGTCTTTTAAGGTTAAAAGAAGGAAAAACAGACCAAAGTTTGGTTGATTTTATTCTCTTCATGCAAACTAGAGAAGAGGTCCCAGATAATGCAGTCAGCTTCATAGCTGTCTCAGAATTAAATTTGTCAGTCTTTTTAATTTAATGTAGGTCTTGTATGCCCACAGGGTAGTCCCTCCTCTATTATTTACTGCAGTATTCTGACCCTTGTCTTTTAGTAGGACAAAGAGGAAGAAGAACTGAAAAATAAGAACAAATCTGATTTGGCTGGAAGCAAAAAGTATTACTGCTCCTGTGGAGAAAATCCTCTTCACAAACTTTACAGAAAAGTGGGAAAAACTAAGAAAAATACATTTGTTTGGAAAGGAACCTCAGTATTTTTTCATGTCACTAGGTCTGAATGTAATGATTAATGAATATTAATGTGCCTTAATACCCCTTTGGGAGAATATGTATAGGCAACCAAATTTCCCTAAATTATATTTACACTCATTTCAAGAGCCTGTTACTGAGAAAAGGAATGCAAAGGTGCTGTACAGTGATTAACGATCCAGCTCTATATGAATTCTCCTGTTTACTACTAGGAAGAAGAATGGGGCACTTGAACTAGGATTTTAGAGAATTTGAGTTAAACCATCAAGTATATGATATTCACTATACAGTTAGTCACAATCAAAAGACCATCTAGGTGCCAGTGCATTAGCAGAGCAGTCAGCTTTGTTTCATCTAAATATGAGCCCATGCTACTTGTTTTTTACATTATTTTCTTGAAATGGAGAGAGAGGAATCACTTTTTGACTCACCAAGCCTTGGAGGCGGAGTGACTCTAAGGTGTAAAAAATGTGCCTCTAATTGTTGGAAACAGAGATCATTTTTCCATTCTACAATCCCTTTATTCCCACCACCCACACATGCCTTGCCTGCCTCAACTCTTTTATACTCTATTACTCCCCTTTCTTATGCCATGAGTATGTAAATAAAGCCATGTTAGGATCCTAGAAGATCCTATATATAGTATCTATGCAAAATGGATAGAACACACCAAATAGAGGTGGTTGTCCTGGTCCTGGCAGGGACAGGGTTAATTTTTCCCAGGCTCTGGCAGGGACACAGGTATCCCATGCCCAGTGCCCAGTCTGTAACTGGGAGCTGGCTGGGGAAAGGGAGCAGAAGGTTGGCAGGAGGTGAGTGGGCTGGGTCACCTCAATCAGGTCAGTGAGCAGCTGTAACCATGTTTGTACATTCCTTTACTCATGTTATTGGTGCTGTTTTCTTGTTGCCTTTGCTGTTCTGTTAAACTGCCTTTGCCTCAACCCATGAGTGTTTCCTTATTCTCAAGATTCTGGCCCCTAAAGGGGCAGTTTGAGCCAGAGACACATGGTTCTTTGCTGCTGACTGAGGTCAAACCATGACAGTGGTTAAAAAAACCCAAAAAACAAACCACTAAAAAAAATCAAAGCAAAACTAAAAAAACCCCAAACCCTAAACCAACATGAAAGGCGTGTGATTCCTCTGCACTGGGTATAATAAAGCTGATATCTGTCAATTCACACCCAAGTCATTTTAAGACAGGAGCCTTGGGTCAGCTCTAATGTGAGTAATAAACAGTAGATTAAGCAGAGGTCTAAGAGTAGAAAGGCATTTGCACCCCCTCTGGCAGGAGAGTAAAATAATTACTACAGAAAAAGCGTTTTCAAAGCATGGGCATTTTAACTCCACTGCATGTGATGATAAAGGAACCATGGAGATAAGAGAAAGCTTCTTTTCCAAACAAATTCTATAGAAGGGGATTTTTTTCTTCCTTCTTTTATTTTTTCCCAATTAACCAATGCTGTCTCCAACTGAGAGATGATACAGGGTGACAGGAAGGGTACTATCCATTATCTAGGCAAATGTATGAAAACAGGAGGAGCAGGAAGAGTGTGTGGGTGTGAGCACAAGAGATTATGTGCATAGTATTTTACTGCTTGCAGGGACACCCTGGTGGGGTGATTACGTATTACTTAGACCTATTACTAAAGAGGTTTGAAGTAAAACCCTGGGTCTGGCCCACAACCTTCAGTGTGCTGCAAGGTCCCACACAATAAAAACCACTCTACCCAGAGCAGTTTTGGCTCTCATGGGGGAAAGCCAGTAAAAGATACTTTGAAACTGAGAACATATTCAGGAATGGTCTCTTTGTTTTGATCAGGTCTGCCCACAGACACTTAGTGGATCAGAAAGGAGAACAAAACTGCATTTACCAGGTAACTACTGTTGCAGGGACTTGTGAACCTCCACTCGGTTCACTAGATCTCCACTTACCCACAACTGTAGAGGACTCTACTACCTCTAGGGAGAGCCATACAGCACTCCATCATTTCCAGGAGAAAAGCCTTCAATTCCATGTTAGTATTTGTCATAATTCCGCAGAACTGGAGTCATAATCCTTTGGCATAATACTTGGTACTGCCAGTGCTGAAGAAAAGGCACAGATGGCAGGCCTGACTCTGCATCTTATTGAACATCAGAGTTAGCCCAGAGTGATACACCTGAGTCCCAGCAACCTACCCCCTGAAGCAGTCATATGCTAGAATGCAGAAATATCTCTTGTGCATTTCTAATGAAGATATGATTCCTAATCTGACAAGTTCATGACAAACCATGACTTTATTTTTGTCTCACCATGTTCTGTAGGAATAAACTCCTCTCAGGAACACGAAAGACAAACAAAATAGGGTAACATTCCCACATTCTAAATAATTTGCAAGGGAAAACCTGGGACTGTGTGGAAATCACAGTGCAGCAAAGAGCAGAGCTGGCCAGAGTGTTGCTGGTAAGCAGCAGGACACAATGGGGCATGCAATATAAACCGTGTTCAGTACACCATTTATTTACTAGGTCTCCATACATAATTAACAGTGCTCCTGGGAAGTATCTTTCTTTTCCTTTTGCAGCTGAAGAGACCATGAGCTTTATATTGTAACCTGGGTGAGTGTGTCTACATCAAGTGTCTGTAATACAGCTCACTCCAAGAAATCTGTTGTGCTGAGTATAATACAAATACCGTTCAACTAAAGCACCAGGCATTTAACTGGCTGACTCCTATGCTCCCTTCTTGCTTTTAATAGCTAGCAAGGCCCCATAAACACCAGGGAGGGGGAACGGAATTGCAAACAAATTGAAATTCATAGTCACTTGGGTATAAATTTAGAAAAGAGGTCAGAGTACAGTAGCACAGCAGCTCTCCATTACAATCCCTAGATATTGTTTATGCCTCATTAAAAGCACTTTGCACAGATTATAATAGCAGGAGGGCCTAAACTGGAGCTTTTCTCCTTCTTTTTATTTCAAAGTTATGACCTTGGACCATGCAAAAGCCAGTGTCAAGGTCATAAGGAAAGGAAAAAAAATTATGCAGCAGCAGCAAACTAGAAAATTCCAATTGAACCAGAGAATATAAAGAACTTCTATGATTTCCTGATTCTTGATTCCTTTTCTTCCATTCATCTAACATCAGTCCACTCAGTGGCTAAATTACATGTAAGCTTTCCCTGTTATGCTGACTGATGCAAGCATTTTTCATTGCTGGGTGTGGGTGCTGTGGCACAGCAGGTGAGATATTCCTGAAATTAACAGAGGTTCAGGTTCATTTCCCACTACTGAAAAACCTCCATGGTGTTACTAGTATCATGCTAGTCTAAATCTAACATAAATTATGGCATAATCAAAATCGTGTTCACTAAATCCATGAAAATCTCTCTTGTGATTTATTTGGCAACAATTCAGAGCTGTCTGAAGATCCATGAATTCACTATTGCCAGTGACATAAAAAATAATTATTTACTTCTATACTAATCTGAAAAATTGTGATCTTTCATCGATTATTAATAGCAGCTTGAATCATTTAGAAATACACACAATGAATTCAAGTTGAAAAGTTCGTAACAGTAGTTGATAACAAAAATGGATTACAGTTATCTTTAAAAGAGGGACAGTGAAAGCAACAGTTTTCAGAAGTCTATAAATAATAACCTATAAGGAAAGATTGTCTAGTTAAAGGAGTAATGAAAGGAAATATTGAAACAGTTTGCAAATATGCAAAAGGATGTTCCAAAGACAAAGGGTACTATCTCTTTTTCTTGACCATGAGATTAAGACAAGAAGCAAAGGGATATACAATGCAAAATTTGGATTAGACACTAAAACAACATGTCTAGTAGCAGAGCTCCTGACTCATCAAAGTGACTATGGAATCTGCATCATAAGCCCATTTTTAAGAACAAGAAGGACAAATGTGCCTCACACAGGTGCTGTAATGCCATGGAACATGGGTGATACGTGTTCCATGTGTCTTATGATACATGGATTCCTTCTAACTATTTCTATGATTCCTCTTATGATTCCTTCTAACTATTTCTAGTGTGATTTTAAATTCAACATTTTATATTTTAGCAATAGGACTGTTTACACTTTTTTTTTTCTTGTATTTATTTCATTTGCAAAAGAAGAAAATAAAAACCAAAGATGTATCATAATTAAGCTATCGGTCCTTTGGGTCAAACTGAGAAACAAGTTCCTATTTTGGAAAAATCAACCAGCATTACAACTCAGTTTTATTGTAGGAACTGATCTTTTCAAAGATATCATTATGAACAGCCATATTAGTGGACAAAGCAGTAAACTACAAAATTTGTTCAAATAAGATGTCATACCAACAACACAATGCCAGAAAAGTCTCAAACCAGAGACCACCTCAAAGTATTTGAGACCTTCATTCCTATCAACTTTCTTTTAAAGCAAAAGCTTGAATCAATGTACCTTTTTCTAGATTAAATTAGTCCTTAAAATCCATTAATAGAATTTTCCATCATTTAATTCCCAGTGCACAAGAAACAGGTTTGGGCTTATCAACTGTGTAAAAGGGAAATTCAAAAGCCTTTTAGAGACAAGAGTCTATACACATCCGCTTTAGATACTCTCTTTCTGCTACACTGCACATGCGCCATGGATGAAACCTGGGTTTGGGGACCAATTTGGGTAACATTCCCAAAAAATTGCTGCCTAATGGATTTTTGGTTTGGTTTTCCCCTTATGTCAGTCTTGATTTCCCTGGTAATGACCAGATGACATAGCACTATTCAGATCTCCCATGCTCTTGACAGTTTTGTCATGAATGGGAGACATAAGTTGCAAAAGACTTAAGTATCTCTTATTGGAAGACGACTGTGTTCTGAATTAGGAAGTTTAGATTTAAACCCAAAGAAATAGTCAGTAATGGTGTATAAACAAAACCACACTATGTGGTCAATCGTATAATAAATGATTCAAAAAAATTCATACAAATGCATTCTGCAAACAACATGGAACCTAAAAGCAGTTAATTCATATTAAATAATTAAAAGCCATAAAATACATACATGATAGAGGAAAATGTGCATTTATTCATAAAACACATGTTGACATAGACAACAGGCAAAAATCATAACACATCAGTGGGCAAGTACTACTCTTCATTTTCACAGATTGTATGGTGTCAAACAGACTGTGAATCTGAGTTGAAAATTCAGCCAAGGAGCATTGCAAGGATGAAATGGCATTACTATGTTTCCACAAATGGAGGCAAAAAAGAGAGAGGGAGGAATGTGGAAAAATTCTTTAAAAAACAACCACAAATAATAGGATACCTTAACTGCAATTCAATAAATGTAATTTTGCAGCTAAGACAAAGTAATGACCACATTTCTGAGATTTGTAATACATAGCAGGAGCTGGGCCCAAGGGCAGTGCTTACTTATTACTGGTGGCGTGTATGCTCTTTCAATACATATAAAATATTATAATGCTTAATCTGACACAGTCAGCAGAGAGTCTGTGCATTATGCTGCTACAATGAGTCTAATTTCAAGAACAGCTCAGAGCCAGGAGTAAATAAATAAGCTAAGGAAATAAATAAAATAAGCAACTAAGTAGAACAACTAATCTCTCAGAGGAAAAAAGAAAAGGGGAAAAAGCCAGTGTGGCTGTCAACAAGACCAGCTGTATTTCTGCAACATCATCCCCCTCTCTGAAGATCATAGAAACATAGAATCATAGAGTCATAGAATAGTTTGGGTTGGAAGGGACCTTAAAGATCATCGAGTTCCAGCACCCCTGCCATAGGCAGGGACACCTCCCACTAGATCAGGCTTCTCAGCGCCTTGTCCAGCCTGGCCTTAAACACTTCAGAGGGGGTGTCCACAAACACTCTGTTCCAGTGTTTCACCACCCTCACTGTAAAGAATTTCTTTCATATATCAAGCCTGAATCTACAAACCCTTACAATTTACATCCATAATTTCTAGTTCTCCCATCACACATATTATTAGAAAGTCCTACCCCTTCCTTTCTGTAGGCCCCCTGGCAGAAGTCAAAGGCTGCAAAACATCAGCATCAGAAAATAAGCAGGGGAAGGGGGACAGAGATTAGAATGTTGATCATTAGCAGCAGCCATGGAAAGAGTAGCTGCAATGCACTGCTTTTTTGCAAATAACTTTCGAGTATGTGCTGACAATGTTTGCTGGTAATTTTGAAGCATGGGCATGAGTTTTTCATGTGATAGTGGACAAAGTGGTGTTAATAACGCCATGATACTGTGCAGAGCCTCATTTCAATGAGTTCCTGTAGCTATTCCTAGTCACCTAGGAACTGAGAACAAGTTATTTCCATAAGCATTAACAGATGACCAATCTGAACATGGTGCTTCTGTGAGATGGACTCAAAATGCACTTTGGTTCTTTGTGAGACATTTTAGAGGTGTGAGTCAATGACCTGGGGTAGTGAACCTGCTTTTCAAAGGAACTGAAAGAAGTTCTCAAGTCATAGAATCATAGAATGATTTGGGTTGGAAGGGACCTTAAAGATTGTCTAGTTACAACCCCCCTGCCACGGGAAGGGACACCTCCCACTAGACCAGGTTGCTTAGCGCATCATCCAGCCTGGCCTTAAATACCTCCAGGGAGGGACCATCCACAACCTCTCTGGGCAACCTGTTCCAGTGTCTCACCACCTTCTCAGCCTAACTCCAGCCTAAATGTCCCCTCTTCCAATCTGCATCCATTGCTCCCAGTCCTGGCACAGTGGACCCTATTCAAAAGTCCTACCCCAGCCTTTCTGTAGCTTCTTCAGGTACTGAGAAGCTACTCTGAAGTCCCCCCGGAGCCTTCTCCATACATTGCCAGTCTCCTGAGTGCCTGTGAGTGGAACCATCATCGTTTATCCAGCAGCATTGAAAAGAAGGATCCATCGCCCCGTCACCCTGAAAAACTGATGGTTCATCAATCTTCCCCTGGGATTACTAGGCAAAGGAATGGCAAGTCTGATCATCTATGAAGTGGATTCTAATTATCACCAAAAAAAGGATGCAATTTTTCTAAATAATGCCAGAATCATGATTTGAGTAACTTCTAAAAATTTTGACAATTGAGGATTTGCTTGAGCATTACTTTGGAGGATGTCACGGCCTGACCTCCGCAATTCCTATCGACTTCCTATCAAAGTTTACAATAGGGTCAAGACCAGTCTAAGCAGTGAACCTCATAACTCATATCAGCATCCAAAGTCTGAATCATGAGGTCTTTTATTTTTGCTGATTACTTTGTAAACTCAGCACATCTGAAACTTTTAGGATTTCTAATCCAGTGTTGATAATGGGCAAAATTTTAACATGGTCAACATTGGAATTCAACTTGCAAATAATAGACAAAGGCAACATCATTAATACTAACACCATTTTATGTTATTCACAAAGTTGATCAATAAGGATAGTAATTACTTGGAACTACCTATAAAGCATCAGTCTTGATATTATGCAACATTTTGGTTAAGAAATTAAGATGATAGTCAAAATATCATGCATGTTTAGGAGTTTTCTCCCCTGAAAAGATGGACATGTTCCTCAAAGAAATGACTGAAAAGAACATAAAGGTCACAGAATGCAATTAATTAAAGAGTAAGTTTTAATACAATTTCATAGGAAAAAACCCCAAACTCAAATTTAGGCACAGTAGAAAATAAAATAGGATGAAGAGGCATTAATATCTTTGTATTTGATCAGGTAGAACTGATTTCAGAACATAGTTTGTAAACTCCAGGAAAATTCTTCAAGAAAATGGTTAGAAAATAAAAAGAATAGGACTTCAAAGAAAGAGAGGTATGACTTCAGACAGGGAAAGCAGGACTGGTAGTAAGATACTCGATAAGCCTATTTAACGAGCGTGTTAACAACACATATTAAATAATGTGATGACAGCCATTTTGCATCTGTCTACCAAGTGGAAATTTTGTATGATATTCTTCAATTTAGCCAGAGAAATTATAACTTGATAAAATGAATGCATACTGAGGTTAAATACACCCCAATTTCAAAATTAAACAATTTATTTTGTCACAAGAATATTTAACTTCTAGAATAATTTAATAAAAAATGCCATGGATTCTCTTTCAAGAGAAACATTAAAATGAATTTTTTGGGAAAATAACTTGTTTTGGTATGGTTTTGTTGGAACTGTTTTCTGTGGCTCAAAGAATAGCTTTAATTAATTATTATTTATGCTTTTTGCAGAGAAAGGGAAAGTAGCTCATCCAGATAATTTTTTCTTACTAATCTTTTCTAATCTAGATAAATATGACAAACCTCACAGAAATAGTTACCCCTTGAAACCTTTCACACTGGACTCTTCTTGCTGTTTTCAGCTGCATCTCAGGTGTTTAAAATAAACAGTCCTGTTTAAAATTCAGTCCTTAAGTATCTGCCTTGGGTTTTGGAAAACATTTCTATACATAGGGCAACCTGATAGAGGCAACTCCAATAGGCATCCAAAATGCATGAAGAAATATCCTGAGCCTCTTCTACTACGTAGACAAAATCTAGACACCAAAATGTCCTACTGTGTTGGTGTCAGCTTTTCTGGAGTAGGTGGAATATATAGAGCTGAAAGCTAAATTATACCTGTTAGACTTCCGAAAGTACCATCTCCAGAACTGGAGGACTAAACAACCTGGTAAGTGTGTTGCAACTTTTGTCACATTTTATGCATTTAAAAGTTCCACAGGGGCTGAGTGCATTTTTGTTGACTCCAGGCAGCAAGAGAGTTTTAAGATTCTTCCTTCAATTGTTCTCTGAGAAGAGTGAACACTACTAAGCCAATATATGGAATTTATCAAAATTAAGTGTGGTTTGAATTTACCATTCAATTCTAAATATCTACAAGCAAAATCTGAATCAGAAAAGATTTAAAACAAAAGGTTGAGAAAAAATAGATGAAAGAGAGAAATGAAAAAGCATCATCCAAACCCACTTGGGCTAGCTCTAGGTGAGGTGACAGAAAGTGAATGACTGATCCAATGGAGAATTTGCTATAGACCTTAGTGACAAAAAAAATCTTGACTTTGCTGCTGTTTGACTTAACCACTGTTTAGACAAGTACTCAACTGGGAAAAAAATATTCAGAGGTTACAAAGAGACATTGATTTCTCTCAACTCATTCAGTCTGTCTGGAGAAAGACAAATGGCAAAGATGTAAAAGGAGCACATAGACTAATGAACAGAGCTACAATTGCTCCCCACACCAGGATACTCTTTTCAGGTTTATTACTAGCTAAGATGAAGGATGTAGGTTGAAATTCAGAAATTACCCACCTATCAGTCATGCAGTTTTAAGACTTGGGAAAGAAAGTCACAGCAGGGAGAAGAAAATTACCTTAGGCCTTTTCAAAGTCTAAGACAGTTTTAATGCAGGTTTCAAAGTGCTCTGAAAATCCCCCCTGACCCAGCAAACATGAATAGGTAGGATGTTTATAGACAGTGACTGCTGGCTGGGTATAAGACAAGCAATTGTTCCTCACCTTATATCTTGCCCTCTAAAACCTGTCGTCTCACAGCACTAGAAAGCTCTGAGCTCCATTATGCTTAAATTGCTCTATATTAGTACATCCTACTGCTGTTCAAGGTGGTTTGTTATAGTTACACTCCTGCCAGGCAGGTATAAGGAAATAAATGATACATTTTGATACAAGGCAATTTTGCTGAACTGGATAGATTAAAGAACTGGTAATATCTTTTTTTTTTATCTTCTAGGCCACTGGTGCAAATCCAGTTCAATAGTGACCAGAACTTATTGCCACCTGACAAGAGAACTGAATCCCTGTGAAATTGATTGGCAGTTCTTTGCCCAGCTTCTGATAACTTGGTCATGAAATTACCACCACTTCTGTTAGAAACTGGCCCCAATGAAGGTGCACTAGCACCAGAGCCCAAGTACAAGTGGGGAAGAACACTCCCATCTGCTTTTTATGTGCCAGGTCACTTATTTAATTTAAAAACTTTTCCTCATGAAGACAAAAGAAAAGTAGTTCAGTCAAGGCTGAAGCTTTTTAAAGTGAAATACAGAATTCAACACAAAGATTGATCTTTTTATGGGAAGTGTCAAGTTGAAATGTTTTTTCTCCCGTCTTAAAATTTTGTTATGCTTTAGAATTTTAGTCTAAAGTAAAGGAAAAGAAATGATGTAAGTATGAGTGTTTAAGATGACTGCTAGGGTGGGTTTCATTTTACCTAACTTTAGACATCCATAGCGTAGGCATCAACCCCAGAGCAAGTCACCCCATGTTTCTTTTGTAGTCAATAAGAAATAGGTACACTTATGTAGTGATTCATCTGCTCTATTTTAACTATCTCCTTTAAGATAAATGCAGTCTTAAAATGACTGTCTCTCTCCCCTGAGATGAGACCACTCTCCACTGTATGAGACAACAGAGAAGATCTACCAGAGACACCTACTGCTGGTGAAATTAGACCTCTTCAGGTTGTGCAATTCTTTTATTACACACTATTGCTCCTCACCTTTACAACACTGAAAACCTTAACTAATGTGATATTTTCACTTTAAATAAAAGGAATGCTGTACACTGTTTCAGAATTTTCATTTGAGGAATTTTCTTTTCCAAGACAATTCAGAAATTTTAAGTGGAAAACTCTATTGCTTATGTATGAAGCTGAAGATATAATCGGGTACTTTTCAGTAGGTAAGGATGAAAAATCATAAGTTCTCTGAATCCTGTGTTTAAGATCACACCGAATTGCTTCCACTTAAAACTACAGCCTGGTCCAGTGTGGGGTGTTCCTGCCCATGACAGCAGAATTAGAACAAGATGATCTTTAAGGTCCCTTCCAACCCAAACCATTCTATGGTTCTATACTCATGTCAACAGAGAAACTACAAGGCATTTCTGAGGTATGGAGAATTGAGCCCTTTTTCTTTCCTCGCAAAGTGGCCTGGAAACAAAGTGAGGGAACAAGAAAGCTAGGATAGCGGGGGGAAAGATGGGGAAAGGTGGGACTGGTCATGGGAAGTGTGCAGTGTGTGAAGAGAGCATGAAGAAATAGATACTGTAAAGTGAGGCTATAAAGAAGAAGGATCACTTGTGACAGAGGAGGAAAATGTCTGAAAGGAAGGTTGAGTTAAGAAAAGGCATAGAATGGCTAGTGAAAGAAAGGATGCTGTAGCCATTAAAGTTATGCATAAAGTTAAAAGTTCAAAATTTGGATCAGCATTTTCTCAGGGTTCTCATCATCATTTTATATGTTGCTTGGCACACATCACACAGAGTAAAGCAGCACTGTGAGTCCTGCTCCTCCTTCTATATATAGTGTATTTCCATTCAGTTCCAGAGATGTTCACAGCCCCTCCCTCTTCTCTCACCTTATACTCCCACAGATGCAAACCTTTTTGTTACATTGGACTGTGTCCAGGTTCAGCCACGCAGCTGGGAATATAGCTCATTTCATTCAGCAGAGCCAAGTAGATTGATAAAAACAAATTTACATTGATTGCCTCTGAGCCTGACACGCAGACTTTCTCCACCCCTCTGCCTAACAAAGCTGTAAAGGAGATTTTTTCACTTGCCAATAATCTCACAAACAAATTAGCTTGATTTTAACTCCATTACTCAGGCTAATCTCTCCTGGATTTCCTAGCATTTACACAGGAAATGGTTCATTCATTATAGATGCTGTGTACACTTAGTTTTTGTAATTCAAGGAATGTGTTAGGTGGTTTGTGGTGACATTTTTCTTAATAATGTGGGCAGCAGTGGAATGTCTTTCTTCAACCACCATTCTCTTGGTGAATGCACATTATTTAGATTGAGAGCAAGAAACTCTCTGAAGTGGTTTGTGGGTAGGAGAGAAAGTATCTGTTCTGAAGGTTAAGAGTATAATCGAGCTGTGCTTTTTCCTAGAAAGGAATCCCAGACTGATAATGGGGTTTCATTCAATTACTTTTTAGCAATCCTCAGTTGTATTCTTTCCCTTACCCCTTTTTCTTACAGCTAGGAGGAGAAATGGAAGCATAGGAAGCTGTGCAATGTTTCAAAGACAGACCAGGAACAGGGAGAAGTTTCAGACATGTCTTTAACACTGATTCACCCTACAGCATCTTGCTAATGCATATCCTCTCTGCTTCAGTGGAACAGATCTCCTAGGTGATGTCAAATTAACCACACTTCTGACCCTGCACTCAAAACCAGCCACTGCTACCATCACATTATTACTATGCAGATCTATTCTAAAAGGTGGCCACAGCCCAGAGTCTTAAAATCTTAGTGCTTCAGAAATGGGCTAAACTTCCTTTTCTTACACAGTTAAACAATTCAGTGAGTGGCAAAACAAGTGGGCAGTAGAAGTCCCAGCATCTCCCACCTTCACGCTTTCCTTACTGAGCTTCAAAGAAACTATGCAGATATGCAATATTTTGGTCATAACCCATTGTGTCATTCTGCGCTCTGTCACTCCTTTCCCTGTTCTGAAAGTGCAATGGTAGACTATCAGAACTGCATGCCCACTGGACTGGACACAGTACTTTTCCCAGCTACAGGTGGTGTGCTATCACCACCATGAGGCCTTAATTTCTTGCCAGATTCCAGTTCACTTCAGCAGCCCAGCCAGAGTGCGCTGCCTACCTTTGCCACTTTCATCTCTGCAGCAAGCTGATTCTCGTGAAGAGTCTTGCAGAGTCAAGGGAGTGTTCCCCTGCCTGTGAAATGTGGGCTTTTCATGTCTGACCTTTCACTGCATGCACAGCACTGCAGTAACAAAAGGAGTACTGTTCACAAATCTATGGCCACCACTAAAGAATTACAAATCAATGTTTGGCATGGAAATGTCTAAATAAAATATGCTGCTCTTGGAACAATAACATTACTAGTTAACAGAATTTTGTGTGTTTTTGCAAAAGAAAAGGAGTAGGGGAGAAAGAAACTCTTCTAGTTACTGGTAGAACAGATAAAAGGGAAAAATCTTTTCAAAATTTCATTACATCTTCCTTCAAAGCCTCAGTAGAAGATACAGAGATTCAAACTAGATTAGTTTTAACATTTATGGGAGTGACAGGACTATTGTCAGTTAATGGAACAGAATGTAAGTGCTTCTCGCCTGAGTTTTCCCTGCTATGTTTGTGCTGATCCTTTTGAAAATTCAGATGAATTAAAAAGTCAGGATTAAAAAGGAAAAAAATTAAGGGCAGGGAAGGGAAGGGCAGGGAAGGGAAGGGAAGGGAAGGGAAGGGAAGGGAAGGGAAGGGAAGGGAAGGGAAGGGAAGAGAAGGAAAGCTATTCAGGTAGCCTTCTGTTGTAAGAAGAAGTCAGGTACATTTGTTATGAATTCCCTTCTGAATTATTTGTCTAAATTGAGTCAGATTAACCACATGCTCAAGATAACTGGACATCTGAGTTTCAAACATCTAAACACAGAGAAATCCAATGCAGTGTTGTTTGCTCTAGAGTCTAGTGAGGGCAAATTTACAATAGCTCATTATAACATATTTGAATAAAATTACTTTTGCTGTCTTTTAGTAGCAGTAGTCACAAATAGAACTCAAGTTATAACTCAGACTTTAACCAGAAGCACACAAAGCATTCTTATGCTGCTTGTTGACACACACTGTAGCCCATATAGCTGTATCTTTGTATGTATTTTAACCATATTTGCTGGACCACAACAGCACAAATATGACAGTAGGTTTACACAACATCTTTTTGCTGGTTGGATATATCCCCCATGATTTTTGCAGGGGAAAACAAGGATCTTTTTCTTCAACACTTTGAGAGAGCATTTAGCACTCTGTTTGAGCTAGTATAGCTGGCAGTGACTCATTTTGTATGAAAATACTAAAAGCAGGATAAACAGGAAAGCATGTGATACTTGTCTCCACAATTAGGCTTAAAAAGCCATTTAAGTGATCCTGCCTCTCTGTTAGCCACCATGGATCCTGGCCACTTCCCAAAATAGTGATTGTCACCTTCATCCCTGGGAAACTGTTATGGTTCTGAACCTGCAATCTCAGGTGGTAGGAGAGGGCAGGACAAATAAACAGAACAGAAACATCCTACAGAATTAATAAGACGTTTGGAACACCATTTGCACACAAGAATCAAATGAGAGATCTTTCCCAGTTCATCATAAAGAAAAACCATTGACCTCTCTGAACTCAAACCATTTCCTTCTCCTGGAATTGGAACTTCCTAAATGCATGGTGCATTGGCTATAGTTAGTACTAATCACTTCTCCTCCAGCTCTGGTGATAAAAGTAAGTGTGTGGGATACTAAATGGCCCTGGTAATTTATCTGAGGGTGTAGAATTTAGAAGAGATGCTCTTTATACAGATATAAATGTGTTTCATTCCTATAAGTTCTTCCCTTTTCTGTCTCTTCTTTCACTCATTTTCTACACATCTTTTGGTTTTTTTCTTGAAGATTCAGATTTGCTTGAATGTTCTCTGCAAAACATTCCATCATCAGAAACATTTCAAAACAAAAGAAAATGGAAAAATTAATTTCCTGTGAATTGCAGTTTCATTTCCAAAGGTCATTCATTCATTTACAAATCCATTCTAACCCTCCAGCTAATTTCACTTTCTTTCACACTCATAGCAAACAAAACTATTACCCAGGGTTAAATACAATTACTTCATTGTGATTTCTTTAAAAAAAAAAGCCACCACAATACAATTCTTTCAGAACCTATTATTTCTTGTGTGTGTCTCCCTCTCAGCCTCAACATAAGCAGTAGCCAGCTACTGCAGTGGAGGGAGGGATGCCAGAGCTACCACAAGCAGCTCAGATGTGAAATAACAACTGCTGTTAAAATTACTTGGATCAGACATAGCACAAGGCAGATGTCTTCTGGAAACCTGAGTGTGAACAATGTGCTTGGTGTCTTAAACCAAGGAGAGAGAGAAAACCAAGAACATTTTCTTTCATGTGTTTTGTACAGTTCATTACAGTATTTAAATAGAACTGGTTGTCCACCCTTAAGAAATATGGAATAGAAATCACAGAATCACAGAATTTCAGGTATTGAAAGAGACCTCAAGAGATCATCTAGTCCAATCCCCCTGCTGGAGCAGGAACACCTAGATCAGGTCACACAGGAAGGCATCTAGGCAGGTTTTGAATGTCTCCAGAGAAGGAGACTCCACAGCCTCTCTGGGCAGCCTGTTAAATGATATTTAAAATAAAGGGGAGGATTAGAGGCCAAGCTGGATTCACATGTAATGAAGATTATTTACTCTAGGAGGGACCTGCTTGAAATATGTTTAGGGAGACTAAAAAGAAACTTTTAAAATTTTGAAGGATTCAATAAAAAGTAAATTACTTCCTCCTTAGCATAAACACTTGTCAAAAGAGAGAAATGGAGAAAAATGTGAAGTGAAGCAAGCACAAAGCTTGTCATACAGGGTATAACTGAGGAAATGCTCCTGAAGGCAAGGCAATTAAAGAGAATGGTTTCAAAAAGGGACCAGAAAAGTTGCTAACAAATAAATGCAGTTGCATGAAAAAGTTGGGCAAAAAGCAATTAGAGTACTTTATGTGCATCCTGATTTTACTTCCTCCCACAGGCTTTGTAAACTCCCTCCTTAATTAGTTTGACTGATTAATTTTAAAGAGTCCTAGCAAAAATGTACATTGCTTGCCCTGTGTCTATGGAAGTCAGAAACATCTCTCAGCTACAAATTCTCTCTCATATTCAGTCTGCATATTGCTTTTCACATCATCTACTTGTCATCCTCCATTCAACTCTTCAGTTACCTCCTTCTAGAGGCCTTGGTTCTTCCTCAGCTCAGCAGGGGTGTTGCTTTATTCCACAGGTTGCCCACTGAAATCAAGTGAAAAAAAAATCATGGCTTTTTGCCCAAAGAGAGAAAAAAAGACGCTTTTGTACAAAAATGTTCTAAAATCTGTCCTCATCAGAAACACATAGGAGAATTTATCTCACTATACCTTTTTCTTTATGATAGTTACAATTAAGTCATTCCTGCACTTTAAATAAAGGACTCCTACTCAGGAAACCATACACACCTAAAAGAGAAACCTTTAGCAAGACAGAGTTTAAGCTTCACTATTTGTTTCTCAATGGAATTAGCCTACTGATTCCCAGCCTTATATTAAGCATTTAACCTATTGGCTGCCACTCTGTTATAAAACATACTGAGATACCTGCTGGTAGAACAAGCTCCTTGAATCATTAAGGGAAAACTGCAATGACATTCTCTATTACACTTTGCAATAGAAGCTTCTCTTATACCATTTTGCTTTTTTTAATTCCTCAAATCAGAAAGAGAGAGAAAAAAGAAAAAGAAGATAAATTACTTTTTTTTTTCCCACTCAGGTTGACTAAGCTTCAGAGAATGTCAGGTCTGCTCTCTCTTGCTTTCCTTAGGATTGCCCAGATGGTTCCTTTGAACTGGATGTTTCTAATTTTAGAGCAAGAAAAGGAGTTTAAAAAATAGAGAGACTAAAGCAAGGTGACTTTTTCCTGCAGCTTTGATGTGTCTGAGTTCTATGGCAACATTTTTCACTCTCCCTTGTCTTGACTCTCACTCTTTTTTTTTGTCCCCATAAAAATGCATGTGTGTTAACTTAAAATTAGCAAAAAACAGAGATGTATCTGGTGAACAGAGACTGCTCTGTGGTTGGTTCACCTCTTAGCACGTAAAGAACACATATCCTGTATTGGTTTTTTGTGGACAACCTAAGAAAAAAGTATGTTAATACCACTGTAATCCAATATTAAATTGGAGTAATGGGGAAACATGGGGTATGAAAATCTGGTTACCAGAGGGGCTGAACATGGAAGTGAAAGAATGAAGTATGTGGGGAGGGAGAAGGGGTATTGCCTTGTTTGGTTTTTACATTAGTTGCGTTCTTGCCATATATATATATTCTAATTTATAAATACTGGAGCTCATGATGTACCCAAATGACCTGCCAATTCACACTGACTTCAGACACAGATCACTTTCCCAAATAAATAATGGTAAATTACATTTTGGAATGAATCAGTAATTTGGTGCAAGATGAAACTGAAATAGATGTACTGGCAGATGCACTGACAGCTAGCTAAATAGAGCTTTATGATTAGGATGAAAAATATTAATTTATTCTTATTGAATATGTAAGATTTTCAAAAGGAAAAGTTAACACTCTAATTTCACTGTGTAACAGCTTCATTCTGTTTCACATAATATAGAGTGTTATACCCAAAGAAAATAATGTAAAAGATGAATAATTAAAGTGAATGAAAGAGCTGAAACTACCACAGACAAAGGATACAGATGCCAAGTGAGCTTCAGATGAATCTTTAACATCTTTGACCTTCTTCTTAGCTTACTGCAGAATAGCTGGCAATGGTGCTTTGCAATAGCATGCATAGTGCTTTAGATAATTTATTGTTCCGTTTTTACAGTCCTTTGTAATAAAAAATCCATTCTTCAAAAGAATGGTCTATTGTACTAGATAGGTGTAAGCCTAAGAGAAAAATGGGAGATTACACACACGACAGGAAAGTAAACCAGTTTTGCATTTGTCTGTCATCCAAAGAATAAGATCTTCATAACAAAATCTTCTAAGGTAATCTAAATTTTTACAGTGCGGAATACTTAGCAAAATTGTTAAAGAATAAAGAATTACTTTATAGCAAAAAAACCTTAGATTGTGTCTGTTCCAGCAAACCTGGCTCATTTGGGAGCTTGGAGAAATACAAGTGAAGAAAGGTAATGTCTCAGAGTTGCTATTAATTGAAATATAACTTGAAACTATCTAAAGTTTCTCTGTTCTATCTTTAGTGTCCATGTAAATGAATTTTCTGCAGTTCTTTTCATTCGAACAAAGGTATGTTAGAATATCTGATCATTATTCTCTATGTTACTCTGGCAGATAATGAACAGAAGGTCTGGTGGAACTGATTGAGTCTTATTGTCTCTGACTTTACTGGTGTAAAAGGGCAACTGAAGCCGGGACTTAAAGCCAAATTTACCACCACTTTGTCATTGCCTTCATGAACATCTTTACCTTGTGTTCACATTTTATTTCTTCCCTGGAGATGGAAACAAGGATCCATGCTTTTCTTTAGGTACTGTAGTATTCTATTGGATCTTTGAAGTCTTGGCTTCAATAAAGATGTACCTCAGCATCATTTATCTTCAGAGTATTTTCCTTTTTAGTTTAGAATAAATTATTTGAGCAGTAAGAGGTAGGCAGCGATGTACACTTTACTGTTAACAACCATGACACTGGACAGTAGAGAAAGTAAAGACCAGTTCCAAGGATTCAGATTCTAGTAGAAAAGACAAACCTTTTGCTTCTACTAGTTTCACTACTGAATTCAGTGAACACTGTCTTTGTCTGATTGTGTCTTAGAATAAATATTTACATAGAAATATCATCTAGTTATGCTACTAGACAGCAAGCTATTTTCAATAAACTGGAGCCATGATGACACTTGGGAGTATTAATATGCATAATATTACAGTGAAGCCCACTTACAAGAATGACCTGAATTATGCATTTGTAATTCAATGACCGAAGCTTTTTAATATACTCTTGAGGATAATTGCAGCTGCAGTACAACTTATGATAAATACCGTGAGAATGGAATTTTTGTTTTTCCCTTTTTTTGCCTGTTTCTCTCCATCACAGATTCTCTTTATTTTATATGCTAGCTCTGATTGTTCCAGACCTCCCCAGTGTATGCCTATTGCAAACAGAATTTTCCCACCCCAGTTCTTACATTTAAAAGGCTCAGAAAATAACCTGAAGAAAGCTTCCTGTTGGGGAATAGTGATTGTCACAGCAGGAGATATTAAAAAATGCAAAAGCAAGCACAAAAGAGCCCAGGATCTTAGCTGGGATGCAATGCTGTTTTGAGGAATGGAGCTAGATCCATATCTATCACTTATGCAGAGAAAACAAGGTTCAGGATTCAGTTTGCCTTCTTACTGGTACCAAAACAAAAGACAGACTCCCTAGGTTCTCAGAAGTCTTCAGTTTCTATTTTCATGTTATGGAACAGGTTAACCAATGAGCAGGCTGGCATGGTTAGTATAACCTTCAGCACTAAAGTGCAGCTGGGCAAAAGATTGCTCTCATCTCTGCTCTCTTCCACCTCCACAGCCTACAGCTCTGAGGTGGTTACTCCACCTGCACATACACCAAGGACATCCTGAACGATTGGTCTAGAAGATCAAGTTGCTCAGAGGTTGTGGATGTGTTTAAGGCTAGGCTGGACAAGGCACTGAGAAACCTGATCTAGTGTCCCTGTCCATGGCAGGGGGGTCGGAACTAGATGATCTTTAAGGTCCCTTCCGAACCATTCTATGATTCTAGAAGATCTGAAAGGTCTCTTCCAACCTAGACAATTCTATGACTGAAGCTTACAGACCCAGCAGGCCCTCAGAGCTTCTGACAGTCCAGCTGACAAAGACATCTGTAGAGCCCATTTAGATAGTTGGGTCATCCTGTTCTTACCAACACACCGTGATTATGCTACAAGAAGGTATTCTTTGACAAAATATCTCCTTATATTAAATGCTATTATTTTTGTATCATTTTTCTCCTGGTGTTTGAATGTGGGAGAGAATAATTAAAGAAATTGCTTTGTCAGAACAGATTTAATTGACACAGCTCAGACTTTGGACAGTGAACATTATTTGATAGCAGCTTTTCATCTGTTTGCCTTTCTATAAGAACAGATAGATGCTTATAGCTCTTTCAATCACAGAACAGTGTTCTGCTCTGATTTATGCCAGTAAAATCCTCCAAAACTCAGTGGAACATCACTGGCAAAAGGCCTTCAACTTGGGTGATTTTACTTCTATGAAGAATAATGTGATGAAAGATAAAACACAGAAAATGCTGTCTGTTAGGACTAAGAATAACAGCACTGCACTGTTGGGACTGGTGGCAGTCTATGATTCATGGACATTGGAATATGGTCTATGAGCTAATCATAGAAGAAAAAAAAAAACCCAAAGGTGCTCTCGCCCATAGTTGGGAAAGCAAGAAAAAAAGATAAAATGTGAGGAAGTACAAATAAGCTAAGAGCAGAGGTTTGCCTAGTTTGCATGTATTTGTAAATGAAAGACAGTATGTTAACACTGTAGAAGACAATACAAACTTCCTCAGTCAGGTAAGTGCCCATGGATTTTTTTTAAAAGGTTAAACGATATTCTAACTAAAGGAAGTGCTAAGTATTATTATACAACACACTGAGAAGAATCAGCAGAACCTAAGTTATGATTAAGTCCATGATTATTGGAGCTCAGGACAAAGATTTATAGCAACAGCTGATGCAGAAGAAGTGTAAGGAGACACACCAGATATGTTAGCAGATCCAAGCTTCAACCTATTTGTGACAGGAAATTCTGCTTGAGAAACCAGGGACAAGATTTGCTGACATTATTCACACTGATTCATTGAAAGACATTGAATTACGCTGATTTAACCGTAGTAGTCTTGCCTCTTACTGTAGAAGTGAGTGTTCTGCTTTGGTTTGCATGAATATGAAATGCTTGCATTCAAAAAATCCAGTTTTAGCCTCTCTTCCATTGTAGTATATCAGTTAGTTTTCACTGAAACATTTTCCATATAGAAATACTAATTCTTTTTGCCAGAAAAGGTCCATTCTGAAGCACTTAAATTTCTAAAACAGGCAGTGAAAACAAACTTGTCAAATTATGTGAGACTGTAGCATTTACATAGCTGAATATTCCTTTTTTTAAAAAAATTTAAATCAATTCATTGTGAGAATGAGGGAGGAAAAACAAGAGTTTGTTCTGATTTTTATTTCACGGACGTACGCTGTATTTATCATAATTCAGGACAGCAAAATATCTTGAAAATTGCCTTGGAACAAAACAAATGGCTATAATCAGTTGCCTTTGAGCTCAAAATTTATCCACTGTCTACCACATTGTAAGCACACTATCTCCCACTCTTACATTGCTACATGAGGTTATTAACCATGGAGACATCATTGTATCAGTCTTCCATTTTCTATTACTCCATTAATTGCTCCACAACAACAACTTAAGGGTTAAGAAAGAAACTTTTTCAGGGACTTAGTCAAAGTAGTTTTCTAAGAACTGTTAATTTGCAGCATGCTATTTAAAGAAAACGTCTGCTCATCAGAGAATAATCTCAGAAATCTGTGGGTTTGCAAAGTGGCAGGTACCCAGCTCTCCCTTGGCTGAAAACATTCGAGAACTACTTTCATATCTACCTCCCACATGCAGGAGCTTTTGCCTGGGTTTTTCTGCTCAGTTCTTCATGACAAGGCATTTCAGGCCATGCATTTGAACTTGGGTGGAAGTTTCTTTGTGCATTTAAAATGAGGGATGGGGAGGTAAGGCTTTCAGTAGAACTGAGACAGAGGTGCATTTTGTCAGATATGATGAGGGATTGTTCTAGAGGCTTGTGCTTGTTATTTCCAGGCTCAAAAATTAGTGCTTCCCATAAACACCAGCTATACCCTCCCTTCAGTCATTCCTGTTGTCCTTAGAAAATTTCCTGGCTTTGCTAAATGCCAAGAGGACCAGAAGTTCTTCAAGATGCAAGTATACGAAGGACTTAAACTTCCAAGTTATTTTATAATCCAACAAACGAATAGTAGGGTAGATTAATGGTGATGTGTGAGCCAACACGCATCAGCACTGCTGTGATCACCCATCTGTGGCTGACAAGCCAAAACTTATTAAGGTCCTCAAATGGATGTCCACGTCTGGTTCAGGTGGCTCTTGGCCAGCCAAAAAAACCCAAGAGACTAATTATGTCAATTACTTGCTCTCTCAGGCCTGCAGGTTGCCCCCTGATTTATTTTACTTTTGATAGTACAAGTCTATGCTCTCGACAAGGACCTGGAAAGGGCCTTGTCTTTACCATACAAACATTTAATTAGGCATTATTTAGGCATTAAAAAGCATATAACTTCTGTCTGTGCCTCATTAACTTCATCAACTTTAGTTTAGTGATATGAATATACTTGTACACATCTATCCACCTCCTGTTTTTACCCAGATGTAAACCAAGAGCGTGATTCTGCTGTTTTTAATGCCAGATCTCTGTCCATCTGAGTCACACAATGCCTAGATAAAGTAAATACAAGCAGAGGCACATTTCCACACTTCACATGGGGACTGCAAGGTCAGGCAGACTGCACAGATTCTCTTCACATGTCACCTGCAGCTGCCTCCTATTTAACATTTCAATCCAGTTCTCCATCATTGGAAGCTGCACGGTTTCATGTAGAGTATTTTGAATAGCACTCTGGGAAGGAGAGATGGAAAGGAGCAGAGACCACAGTTCCCAAGACCAGGCAGAACCCCACGAAACTTTCTCCTAAAAGCAGCTGTGATTTGCTTATCTGTCTTCTCCATCTTATCTTGCATCTCAGTCTTCTCCATTTTATTTCCACAAATGGTAGTGCTCATAGCAGAAGCAGCAAACACATGGACAGAGGCCTTTTCAAGCCCTAAGCTCTACAGAAATTACCTGCATGAGGAATGAGCTTTTTCATTCTCTGGGAACCACACTTAGCTGGAAGCTGTACATAGGGAGATGAAAGACTGATCCATGTCTCTCTCTATTCTTTCTCAGAGTAACTAGCACTAGCTTGCTTTTCCATGCCAGGAAGGAGTGGTTGCTGGGACTGTTCACTTCTGCCTTACTGAGAGCCTAATATTCCTGTTTGCACCTTCTTAGCTGCTTGTACAGTGAGAGAAAAAATTATGAGGGTTGCTAGTGGGAAATCTGATGAGGTGGTACTTCACAGTCACCCATGTCTTTGAGAAGTGCTCAGAATCAGCTTAGCTGAGGGTGATGACAGCGTGCCTTTGTGGCACGTCTCTCTCAGGCTTCATCCTCAATGACCTTGTCTTTGTTGATTGAAAATTATTCCTGATCTACATGACATCAGGGTGAGGTTGGCAGCCCACAGGAAAAGTGCTTCATGCAGTGGTTATGTTTCCCTGCTTTCGCTTTTTTTCCTCAGTAAGCTCAGCTAGAATCTCTGCCTCCTAAAGCAGCAACAGACAGATCCGATCACTGAATGGAGGACAGATGAATAATAACTAATAATAAGCTCTGCAACACAGCAAGAAGCCTGAAAGTGGAAACCTCTACATCAGTGGAGCTGGAATGGAATAATTCCATTAATGAAAAATTGGTTTGGAATTTATGCTCATCTGTGCAAGCAGCTGGGCTCACTAGAAGCACGGGGGATGCAGCTACTTTATTACTTAGACCTTTTACTCTCCCCCCTTGTTTTAATTAAATGAAGGCATTTAATGCGAGAACCTTTTAACATCTCTCCCAGACACCCATGGGTATGGGCAGAAAGCTCATCCTGTGCTTAGTCTTGCCAGCAGTCACTCCAGGGCTGATTTTTGCTGCAGTCAGCAGCAATGTGTGTCATGAATTCAGGCAGACTTTTGCATTCACAGGCACAAGAAACTGCTCAGAAATCAGAAAGCACTGTAATAAATTTGCTTCTTCCTGCCCTGCTTCTGCTCTCAGAGACTGTGAATTCATTGAAGTCAGCAAGGTACAAAATACTCAAAGAACTCAAAATATACATCACAGAATGTCAGGATTGGAAGGGACCTCAAGAGATTATCTAGTCCAATCACCCTGCAGGATTGGACTAGAGCAGGAACACCTAGGCCAGGACAAACAGGAAGGCATCTAGGTGGGATTTGAATGTCTCCAGAGAAGGAGACTCCACAGCCTCTCTGGGCAGCCTGTGCTACTGTACCCTCATCATGAAAATTTTTTTCTTATATTTCTGTAGAATCTCCTATGTCCCAGATTGTACCTATTGCCCCTTGTCCTATCATTGGATGTCACCGGGAAGGGCCTGGCTCTATCCTCCTGACACTCACCCTTTCCATATTTATAAACATTAATGAGGTCATGCCTCAATCTCTTCTTCCCCAAGCTAAAGAGTCTCAGCTCCCTCAGCCTTTCCTCATAAGGGAGATTGCTCCAATCCCTTCATCATCTCTGTGGCTCTGCACTGGACTCTTTCAAGGTGTTCCTTGTTCTTCTTGAACAGAGGGCCCCAGAACTAAATCCAATATTCCAGATGTAGTCTCGCCACGGCAGGGTAGAAAGGGAGAATAACTTCCCTCAACCTACTGATCACCCCTCTTCTAATGCACTCCAGGAGGCCATTGGCCCTCTTGGCCACAATTGCTGGCTAATGGTTCACCAGGACTCCCAGGTCCCTCTCCTCTACACTGCTCTCTAACAGCTCAGTCCCCAACTTATACATGGAGTTGTTCTTGCCCAAATGCAAGTCTCTACACTTTTCCTTGTTATATTTCATTAAATTTCTCCCCTCCCAACTCTTTCTATAGACTTGCATGTATGTATATATACAGAATGTAAACAAATGCATAATAACCAATAAATATACAGAGAGGATTTCTGCAGGCATGTACCCTCAGATACCTGCTCAATACACATGTCCTCTGCAAGTTTTTGCAGCATTGGCCCAACAAAGTTCTTGCACTTTCAGTCCACTCCAGTACAGTATGAGTCATTTTGGCAGTAAATTTGAGGAAATCTTATGAACTTTGCTGCTTTTTACTTTTACACACTAAACTAACAGCTAGGTTTTCAGTGAGGTTCTTTAGCTTTTACTGTTCTTAGTTACAGACACAAACTAGAGTGATTAGGTCAATTGTCTCTACAACACAGAGCTGTCATGTAGTAATTGTGTTCTTTTCAATTGTTAAAGTGTTTGTATGACAGCCTAGATCTGCCAAACATCTAATAGGAAATAATAGGCCCAACTGAGCTCTGTGTAGCTCCACTGAATTTCAATTGAGCTACCTCAAGGAAAAATTAGGTTTTTAATTATGATTATTATTCTCTCTCAGTATTTTCTCTTCATAATATCATGGTGATTTTAAAACATAATCAATAGACACTTGCCTGGAATCCCACCAGGTACAACACAAGCACAAGAGGGGTAGGCACTTCATTTGCACAGCAAATGTACAGCTTAGCAGAGTGCATAAATCCACATAAAACCCAAGGAGTAAAAACCAAGGAGTACATTTACATTCTGTTGCATTCTTTGGGATTTAATGGGAATGTCTGGGTACTTTGCCTCCTCAAGTCCTGATAGACGAAGTCAGCACTGTTAGCACAGTCAGTGGCAGTGAGGTACAGAAATGTTCTACTCCTCCCCCACACCTATCAGAACTTCTGGTGCCTGCTCCAACCCAGAAGAAGCACAACTGCTGGAAGGATTCTGCCATGATATCTGGTTCCCTCAGAAGCTACACAGGGAAAATGTGGTCCTGATGAGCATTTAGTCAATTTTTTTTCAAATGCGACATTTTCAGATACGCATTATGTACCTGGTACTCATCCAATGTACAGCAAAGCCCCTTAAGAAGAGGAAAGTGAAACAAGAACATGACAATCATATTCTAAGCAAGTAATTGGGAACTCCACATAAAAATTTTGATTAACATTATTTTATGCCAGTTTTATGAAAGTGTGGAGTCAGATCTTATGAATGTGGGATGTGATAATTCCATTCTGATTCATGTGTCTATTCATACGATACTGGCAAAGAATCCTGCTAAGTTACAAAGCACCATCCATTCACGTTCTGAATTTGTCTAGCCCCATCTGTGTCACTGGCATGATTTGTTACTTCTTCTGGACCAGAGCTTGGCAGAGTGATGCACCTGGTTTTCATACAATGAATTTAATTTTCAAGCCACTTTTGTAACAGCTGTGAGTATTTTTGTGTGACTAAGATTTTATATAGATAATAAAACAGTTGAGCAACTAGGCCATAGAAAGTTGTGTGGTTGTCTAACTACCGAGGCTCACAGCCAATCTAACAGAACCATGGACAAGAGGATTTTTTTGTGAAAGTACATCCTTAATCATGTTCCATAGGCTGGTGGATACACATGACACAATGTTTAGCGAATTTAATTGCTTGGATGCTTGGTATATCAAGAAAAAAATCCCTTTCCTCATTCTGGATGCATATGCTGGTAGTGGAGTTAAAAGCAATGAAGAGATTCAGACATTCAGAAGCTTCGAGTGCAACCTTAATACTGTGTTTGTAGGTTATCTGTGAATCACGTGAAATGTGAGACTATTTCACTGTATCACAAATTAAAAATGGGAGTGTGTGCTAAATGCATCAGATGAAATATTCATAATGCATAATTCAAGTATTGGAAAGACAATATTCCCATCAGTTTCAAAGGCTTGGTTGTACGTGTTTTGGTTTGCCTTCATCTCTTTTCTTTTTTCTTTGCCTTTTATTTTTACATAACTCTTCTCTCATCACTAGATACACAACAGCTTTCATCTGTGAAAAAAATAGCAGTCACCCCTGCCCTACATATCAACAACATTTGGTCAACACATTGATTTCACATTTCATGGTATCCATACTCTTAATTTATGATTGCAAAGAAACTGAGACAGAATCCCTTTAAAATCTTCTTGCGCAGTTTCAATATAAAGAACAAATTTCTCTCCTAGCACTTCTATTATTTAGTGGGAAAATAATCATCATATTTCATGGGCACTGATACATACAATCTCCATATTCTCAGTGGGGCTTTTCATATTCTTCCTCCCAGTGTTAAGAGAAATGACTGCAAAAATCCAGTTGACATCCCCATTATGTTTAAATCCCGATGAACCAGTCTTCCAGTTTTCAAAAATACCAGAAACAAACATTAAAAAATGGAAATGTGGGTCAGCAAGTCTTGTGCATGTGGAAAAACACTCCCTTGTACTTCAAATGTAATTTCTTACTTAAATTGTTTTTTCCAGTCATTACTATAATTGGGAAGATGAGAAGAACTGAATCAAACTCAAATCTTTCTTACAGAGAAGCTTGTAGAAACTGCAGAAGCAGCTCAATGCAAGCAGATTTGTGAGCAGTCTCCTGTTAGATTTCTGCTTGCTCTCTAATGATTACAAATAGGCTCAAAGTTCATTGTCCTTTTCAAAATGTGTTAGTGCTCACTGCCACAGCCACGGCTGCAGTTCAAGGTATTATTTTTGAGCTTGTATTGCAGTAATGCTTCACCATATCCTGATAACATGAAAAAATTATCTGGGAAATACTTACAAGGTAACAAGGTCATTTTCCTAAAATCAACTGCTTTCAAGTCTGCCTTTTTAATTTTCAAGGATTTCTTCCCCCAATTAAATACACATTTTTCAGTGCATCATTTCCCTTGCCCTTCTCAGCACTCAAAGGAAGAATCAAAGAATAAATGTTTGAAAAATGTCCATCTTCAACCAACAGACTAAAAACTACTTTGACTTTTGTGAGAACTTAAGACTTACAATCCTGATGGGCTTGGCTGGAGAAATATGAGAAAGGAAAATGTTGTTCATTGTCTCTCCCTGATTTTTCAACCAAATACTACTTATGGATTTCAGAAGTTGTCCCCAGACAGAAAACTTACAGAAATGTTTGGCCCCTGTCCATGTATTTGTCAGATGGTGATACTTCCCAAAATAACCTCAGAATTGCTTGTTTGCAATTTTACCATTGGCCACTGTAGGAAATATTCTTTCAGATTTACTCTATTACTGTATTTTAGTGCCTTGTAGAAATAGGAAGAGAAAGTGAATTTCCATCTGACATTGACATTGCATTAGTAACTGCAATCTCTCTTTGCTTACCATTACCATGTTACTACCACTGACACAGGAAGTGTGGATGGGACAATCATCATGTACTAGCTAGGGTTCAGAC